>JAUOZQ010000094.1:0-372309 GCA_030710315.1 Anomotaenia brevis
ATAATGCCTATGTGGCATTTATAAACTACATTCACCCCAAGAAACCAGCAGATCTTACGCTGGATGAAACAATTTCAATTCTACGCATTTTATATTCAAACGAGAAATCACTATGTAACGCACGTTTCCAGTGCCTAAAAATCACTATGGAGCCTGGAGAAAGTGTCAGAGATTATACCAGCAGAGTCAATAAACTCTGTTCGGAATTCCACTTCGACTCGTTAAATTATCAAAACTTTCGGTCACTTGTTTTTCTGTTAGGTTTGAGAAGCCCCGATTTATCTTCGATAAGAGCACAGCTAACGGCTATCCTGGACAAAGACCCCAATACAACTGTCCAGGAATTGGCAGACGTATTCGCTCGACATCGGTGTTCAGTAGCAGACACTAAACTATCACTGAATACAGAAGGTAACTCTTTTTGCGTAAGGGCCAAGCATTGTCCTACAGAAAATACAAATGATTCAGCCGACTTCAACAACAACCGTCATCAATCCAAGTTACCGTGATGTAAGTTTTGTGGTCAATTCCGTTTTTACCGAGATGGTCAACCATGCTTATGACAAGTACAAAAGAAAAGACCACCTGGATGCTTCTTGTACTCAAAACAAAAAGGCAAATTATTCTAAATTCAGTAAAGGGCACAACAATGTACAATCAAACGGTTTTCACGCGTCGATCCAAAACAAACAGACACAGGTATGTTACCGTTGAGATAAACGATAGAGAAGTACGTTTACAACTGGATATCAGTTGTATCATATCAGTTGATGTTTTGAATAACCTCGGAAGCCCAAAATTAGACCCCATTAATTTCACAGTTTCAAGCTCGTCGGGTAACATAGTGCCCATCATAGGTGCACTAAATTGTACTGTTAGTTACAATAAAAAGTCATACACAACGGTCTGCTACGTCTCCAGGAATAATACTAACCTTCTAGGTCTGGACTGGATTGACAAATCCAACATTTTCAGCGACCACCAAGAAAACATTGGACCACCGATAGCCCAAGATAGAGAGAAGTTCAACCTAGTCGAAAGATATCCCACTATCTTTAGGCACGAACTCGGAAAGTGCACTATGGCGAAAGCAAGTCTTAAACTGAAACCGGATGCTCGGCCATAGTTCAAAGCGAAAAGACCTGTCCCTTTTGCCGCGCAACAAGCAGTGGAGACGGAATTAGAACGCTTGCAACAATTGGGAGTACTTTATCCAGTATCCTACTCGGCCTGGGCAGCGCTTATCGTAGCAGTTCGAAAGCCAAATGGTACGGTACGCCTATGTGCAGACTTCTCGACTGGATTAAACGACGCATTGGAAGACAACCATTATCCTCTACCACTAGCTGAGGATATATTTACCATTCTCAATGGCGGCCGTTATTTCGCAAAATTGGACCTCTCCGAAGCATATTTGCAAGTCGAAGTGGAAGAAGAGTCCCGTGAGTTACTCTATTAATACCCACAAGGGACTATTTCGATTCTCAAGACTTCCTTTCGGAATCAAAACCGCTCCAGCCATTTTCCAGAACATAATTGACAATGTGATAGCGGGAATTTTTGGCACCGCAGCATACTTAGACGACATTATCGTCATGGGTCAGACGGAACAGGAACTTCAAGATAGGTTAGAACAATTGATGGAACGAATCAAACAATACGGATTTAACCTCAGACCTGAGAAATGCGCCTTTTTCTTAGAATCTATAAAGTACTTAGGTTTTATTCTTAAGGCAAGTGGTCGCCGCCCAGACCCAGATAATATTAAGGCAATACGAGAAATGCCTACCCCAACAAACATTTCCGAATTAAGATCATTCTTGGGTCTGATAAGTTATTATAGCGCTTTTCTCCCTTCATTACATGACTTGAGGGCTCCATTAAACAAGCTTCTCGGTAGGAACTTCCCCTGGAATTGGTCGGTAGCGTGCGAGAAGGCCTTTGAAAAACTCAAAAGCATGCTAAGCTCAAAGTTACTGTTAACTCATTATGATCCGACGTTACCAGTAATCCTCGCCGCCGACGCTTCTAACTACGGCGTAGGAGCGGTAATTTTACATAAGTTTCCTGGCGGATCAGAAAAGGCAATAGCACACGCTTCTAGAACACTTTTGCCAGCGGAGAAAAATTACAGCCAGATCGAAAAAGAAGCTCTAGCTATAATATTTGGTGTAAAGAGGTTCCATAAGTTTCTCTACAGAAGACATTTTGAACTTTTAACGGATCATAAACCACTTTTATCCATCTTTGGTTCGAAAACGGATGTTCCAATTCATTCGGCTAACCGTCTACAAAGATGGGCAACCATTCTATTAGGTTACGACTTCGAGGTGAAATTCTGCAAAACTACAGACTTCGGGCACGCGGATGGATTATCGAGACTAATTAATAGAAAAATCCCTCCAGATGAAGTGGCCGTCGTCAATACGACTGTCGAAATTGGTACATTTCAAGTGCTAGCCGAAGCAATGCGCCATACGACTATTACCTTAACGGAGATAAAAAGGTCACATCGGAAGACAGGGTTCTTACAAAAGCAATACAGTTTACCCGCTCTAGATGGCCAAAGATCCCACCTCAAGAAGAATTGTCAGAGTTGTATCATCGGCGCAATCTCTTATCAGTCTTAGACGCTTGCTTAATGTTTGAAGACAGAGTCGTCATTCCATCAAGACTGCGTCAAGCAGTGCTTCGACAGTTCCAATCTGGACACCCTGGTATATAGCGGAAGAAATCGCTCTCGCGCGGATACGTTTATTGGCCAGGTCTGGATAAAGACATCGAGAAAATGGTAAGGGAATGTGGCAGATGCCAACAGGCAGCAAAATTCCCTAAACGCGAAACCCCGGAGCCGTGGCCTTCAACCATTTGGATTTCACAGGAGCACTAAATGGAATCTGGTATTTAGTCGTTGTTGATGGCCACTCAAAATGGGCAGAGATCGTTATATTTAAACAGGTAACTACTAGCGCTACCATGACTTCGCTAGATCGAATCTTCGCGACACATCGAATTCCAGAAACAATAGTGTCTGACAACGGCACACAATTCACGTCAGCTCAATTTGAACAATTTTGTAAAGATAGATGTATTGAACACTTACATATACCACCTTACCACCCTCAATCAAATGGACAAGCAGAACGCTTCGTCGACACCCTAAAACGAGCTTTTTTCAAAGCAAAGGGGGAAGGGACGACTGACGAGATTCTACAACGTTTCTTGTTGGCTTACCGATCAACCCCGATTCCATTACTAGGGGAAAATCTCCGGCGGAAGTGCTCATGGACCGAAACCTTCGAACTGCTCATTCGGATTTGTTACCTAGAACAAGCGCTCCCCGGTCAAAAAGATCTTTAATGAGTGGATTTAACATTGGAGATCGTGTGTATGCACGAGATTTACGAAACAGCCATAGCTGGACACCGGCGGTAATCAAAAATCGAAAAGGAAAGGTAATTTACGAGGTGGATGCTGATGGCGAAACGTGGACAAGACACAAGAATCATCTACGACCCCGCCAACAGATTCCCCGGGACTCCATTTCCCCTCCACCCCTGTTCCTGTTGTTGTATACCTTTAATTTACCCAACCCGGTTCCGTGTCACACTCAATCAGAACAGACACCAACCCTCCGAAGATCAGGAAGGATCCGACATGCACCACAACGACTTCAAGTCGATCCAAAGGAAAAGACGTACACGAAATCTTAACAGGGTGGGAGTGTTGTAACTCCAGAAAATTATATTTATAATTTTCTGATTATTTCAGACTACATTTATTTTACATTTGCCGTTCACTGTAAATCATGTATAGTTGTTTATGTTGTTACTTGGACGCGTTGTACTTCTACGAATACATGTTTTGAGTCGTTACGCATCCGTTTATCTGGTGGCCTGTTATCCTAGAGACAGAGCCATCAATACCTCGTAAATATACATTACTTCCTTACCTGGATGCCCTCCTGCTAGCACAAATAGAAGTCGAACTCGAACTCATCAATCACTTTTTGAAGGTATCGCTGTCGCAAACGCTTTTCCTCCTTTTCAAGAGTCTTACTACCGGACGTTAACTCCAGGAGTTGCACATCGTACTGGTTAACGGGGACATTTGCAATGGAAATGTCCCAACAGTTCACCTTTATACGCACCTTTTCTCCACAGACGCCCTGACCGGGTCGATCAGGCAGAAACTTCCTATAAACGAAATACACTAGTCAGTTTAAACACACACGTTTGGTGTTTCTGTAAATATTTCATGCTCACCCAACTTGACTACCCTTCACGAGTTTCCTATAAAATGCAATATGAATCAATAAAGGAAAATGTGCGAAATTAACTGAACTGTGGATAATTTTGAATAAAATTTTTTCCACGCCACAGCTAATAAATCTTACTTCCGTGCCTTCCTCCTTTTTTAGAGGAACCTTCTTGTGGCTGTGAATCGGTTGCGAAATTCGCATTTGTGGACTGCGAAGATGAGGTAAGTCTACAGTTTACAAATAGACATAAATACCAAATCCGGTGAGATGTTTGCTTCTTCAATCGAAATCTACCCTTCTGGATGTTTGGCTGGTGGATCTTGCATCGTCAACTGTTGCATGGGAATATCCATAGCGTCCTCAACTTCGGAAATTGGACTAGCGCTAGAACAGAAGGGAAGAACTATATTTCTTTACATAAATTGATTATCGAAAAGGAATTGAAACTGACATAAAGAAAAACCCAAGGTGACAGACCAACAGTATGCAGTTGCGATGTTATCAGCTTACTTGAGAAATTAATCTCATCAGTAATCAAGCAAAATGCTAAAAGTACTCTAATTTATAGAGGAGGATAGTGCCTGAAAACTAATAACAATAAATCTGCCAAGGGAAAACTTACAATGATGGTTTAATGTAAGTATTCTGACAATGTGAAGAACTTTGAATGCCTCCACCACGACTAGGCGAATTCTGGACCCAACCACGAAAAGGGTCATGTTGTCCTCGGGGCACTTGGTCGCCAATACTACAACCTCCCCAAACGCCACAACTCTGAATCCCACCACCAGCTCCTCCTCTTCCTCCTTCTTAATGCAAAGATACTCCTCTCTCACAAAGTTCACTAGTGCAATCTGTTTCCAAATTTTTGGTGTGTCTCACTACAAATATCAATGACACTACTGTTCGTAAATAAATTGAGATAGACCTCTTGCTCTAGAAAATAATAAAGTAGTGTTAATCAATACAAAAGAGAAGGAGGAACCAACTCTCTCATAAAGCCAGCCAACCTATCAGCCATCACAGAAACCACCTAATTACGAAAATATATAAAACAGTGAAAACGGTGGGCTCAGTTTGAGTAAACATTAATCTGACCTTTTTATTTGGTCATTCGAATTAGCATGAAGGATTCAGTAGCGTAAGCATATTATTAACGGAAATATCGACAAAATAAATCTGATATTATATTTTTTACTTTTTACTGCAGTTGTTCATTCTACATACCACTTATAGACCATCATATTTCATTGCAATGAGATGTAAAGGATTACTCATTGTGAGTTATCTTTAAGTCCAGTTAAGCTAGAGTATATCCACTTGTATAAACCTTTAACAGTACACCTATTTAGGATGATGCCCAAATACCTAGGATTGAAACAATGTTTGTGTCATTCTGACTGACGAGATTTCCGTTATAGAAGTCATGATTATAACAGGGTGGAGTGGTGTTAGTTCCTTGGTACGTGTCACAGTCAATCTCTGGAGTGCAAAAGATTGTTATAGAAAGAAGAATTGAAGGCTTGTTTATCTGTCTTTAGTTACTCCACTTCACATTTCATGTGAAATTTGAGACACTTTGATCCGCTGAAATTTCAGTTAGTACTTTCACTTCCCCTTAATTATCATTCCTAGGAAGCGGACAAAATGGTCTAACGAATAGGTTTATGATAGCACACAGAAGGATCTTCTGTGGTTTGCCATCACACCACATCAAATTTGACTTCCGTTTTAAGAAGCCATACAGAAGATTCTCAGGAGTTTGAAATGGAGTACTTATCTTCTGCTTGAACAAGTCTGTCACCACCTACACAAGAGCATTTCCAGGAGATATATCAGAAAGCACTAACATAATTGTGCGTAGGCAAAGCTAAATCATATCTCCCATTTTGCATGGACCCGAGACAGGGTTTCAATGCTGTACTTCTCGTCTTCTCAATCTACTTTATCCAGATCATCGTTCACGATTGGTCAGCTGGCTTTTCTTTCGTACTTGAGCATAATATCCAGCACATGCTTGTCATAAAAGGAGAACGTACCACGGATTGCCTATGGGATGTCACGACTGTAGGATTTTAAGACCAGTAAAGATTATACTAATAAGTCCTTTTTTCCTTTTTTACTCTACAGAGGGAAAAGTTTCTACTATAAATTCTTGAATCACAGAAATCAAAGCTGATCAGGCTGGTCTGTGAAACAGAGCTTTTTGGGACTATCGTTTGATTTTGTGGAGGAATCTCGTTTGTGCTGCAATCATATGAACGTTTAAAGATTATGCCATTGTTTCGTTAAGAAGCTTTGAGTAGAGGCTACTAGAGGGACACTCGTCGTTCTAAATAAATTGATTTCTTTTAGGGATTTTCTTTTGAAAGTTTGCTCGGATTTGCTACAGATGAAAGCGCAACTCTCATTCTCACTTTAAAATTCCGGTATCCTTTTGTGTGCTACAAAGTCCCGAACACATTGAACCGAAGAAAGAGATGTTGATAATGAGGAAAAGAGTGCTTACATATTTATAAATTTGTTACATAAAAAAACGCAAGATTTAGCAGATTGTACCAATCAATTTTTAAGTCGACTTTAATACATGAAGGATTTGTTTGCCTCACCTGCTCTTGGTACTAAGCAAAGCACCCCTTAAAAATAAAATGTCTGCCAATATAGAACCTAACAAGTAGCATGTGATAGCCAGAAACAGTTCCATCGGCACAAATCGAGAAGCCCTAAAGACCGTGAAAGGAATGTCACATGACTGCCTGTGAATACCCAGTTCATGCGCGCCAAGCAAACAGCGATTTCACTAATTCTAGTGGTTGTGATATCGACAGTAGTGGTGTCAATGAACATTCTCAGTCGCCTTGAATAACAATGAGCGCTTGAATTCCCCCACCTCTCAAAGTATAGCAATTCGCCGCATTCCCAATGAAAAGGATAGAGCTCGATTATTCATTTTTGGAGTATATTTGAAGAGCACGCTTGTCTTAAGACCATTCGAAATTCTTCACTGGGTATTGATTCAGTTACATCCTAGTCAGCATATTGATAGTACATGCTAATGAGCATCTTCGTTCAAGTGGAGGATTTCCTTTGGAGGACCCTTTAGTCACCAAAAGCAGGATTAGTGATATAACTACTTCGTTTCTAGCTCCTTGATGCAGCCATTGTTTAATGTACATTTCCTACAAACTAGTCGACTGGCTAGAAAAAACACCCTATGGCATCTAGTTCAAACCATCTTGATGGAAGAAAAGCGTACTAGCTTAAAGAAAATAATAAATATCAGAATAAGCTAGGACTTCATAATGCGTTACCTTTTGAAACCACAAACTGTTGTATCTCCAGAAAATTATATTTATAATTTTCTGATTATCTTGAAATGTAATTTATTTATCTGTATTTTCTGTATAATATGTACACTTGTTTAAGTCGTTACTATGACGACTTGCACTTTGTTGAATAAAGTTTGGAGTTACGACGCGTTCCGTCTCTTGTGGCCGTTATCGATCGTAACACATACTAATCAAACTATTTTAGGTAGCATAGCAGTTCCGTACTTCACATTATGGCGACGCAGCAAATTGAAGAACTTCTCGCGGCCCTAACTAATGCGCTAAATAAGATCCCCATTTTTGATCCATCTCTGGACAATTTCCAGATATGGATACAGCAGTTCCGTACTTTACATTACAAACAAACAACAAAACGGAGCCAACGAGCACCCGCCGACATCTAGTGTCTACCCGTACTTTCTTAAAAAACCAACTATTGCTCGAGCAAATAAATTTCAGATAGTTACAAGTACTTTAAGTTCCAAGACTGAACCTTTTGTAAAATGGGTATCCACCGACGTAGAATTCAAAGACGTCACCTCCAGTAGCACATGTTACGTTCTACACCACCTAGAAAGCGACAACTGCTCGTCTTCTGAACTCGTCACGTTAAAGTACTCCTAATGTAATTGAATGGCACAGCTCACAAAGTGGTACAACCATTCAATTTACGGAGTACCATTTAAGGTTTCGACCGAGAACCATGGCGTGTCCCACTTGAGATACCTTGTAGCGCTTTATGCGCTGTGCTGCGTGATACTTGTTCAAGGACAGGACGCTAAGAGCCAGTCAAAAATCGTTTAGTGGCTCTTTGTCTCCGGTAACGAGAATGAGTATACGCACCACCGTACGACGGCGTGCTGTCAACACCTCAGCTGTCCTGTGCTAGTCCCTTTCTCCTAATGCAAGTTTACACATCCATCCTGGGTCTTCTCTTACCTGAAACGTATTTGGAAGTCCTTTAAAGTAATAACCACTTTAACCGTTCGACCCGGTGCCCATTCCTCACTGAATCCACTATATACACCAAATTAGAATTAAATAATCAAACACAATATTAAAACACGATGTGTATCCAGAAACAACTGCTTAAAAAAGGGGTAAAAATATAATAATCGTGCAAATCAAACAGAAGAAACACTAAATCATTGTTAAATGATAATTTTAGTCACAAAATGCAGAAAAATACCCGTTCGGAACATCAAATACCCCTAAAACATTGGACATACAGACCCGCAAAAGGCCACAATGACTCACTGCCTAAAGAATAACTGCAAACCAAAAATAAGCGCACGTACAATAAATACGCTTCATTGGGACATAGCTTTTAGTCGCGTAACAAGCCGATCAAAACAGTCGAGCACAAAGGTTACAAAAAGAACATCAGGTCTTGTTGCTGCGGCACGAGCTTGAACCGGTTGCCCTCAACAAGACTGTCGGGATTCGTGGCTCCTTTCAACCAATCGCGAGCACGGAAGGCCGCCAAGTGCGAGTAGTAGGTGGGTGCAGGGTATGACACGCTGCGGGAGCATCGCAAATAGGCGTGACACAGCCAGTACGTGAACAACTGAAGCTCATCCGCTTTCAGATCATTGTCATCGTACAGCACATGATAATGCGCCGGCTTCGACGTGCCCTAAACAAAACAAGGTAAGCCGGGCTGCAAAACACAGACACAACAGTCTGCCACCTCTGCGGCTTCCTTACCTGGATGCCCTCCTGCGAGCACAAATAGAAGTCGAACTCGCGCTTGTGGGTTATCTCCCTATCCACTACAGTGCCAGGACTCACATTCTTTTTACTAAAATAGGACATGAAACCACCAGTGACTCCTCAACCCAAATGTCCTCTGAAATGCCATAACACAAGAAAACCGGCAAGTGACTTACCTCTGGCCTAACGGGCAGAATCTTATGTGGTGCCGCTTCTGCACCACTATGAAGGTGAATCCAGGCTCGTAGTCTGGACTAATATGGCGACACGCGTTCTGCATACGACAGAGCTCGTTCGTGTACACCTCCTGAAATTGGCCCTCGGAAACACCATCACGGTAAAATATCACCCTAGTAGGCAGCCTACCGCCGTTTTTGCTTGCAAACTTCTACAAATGCAGACGGCCAAGTACACAATTAGTGGCACATCGAATGCGAGCACCGTAAGGAAACACAGCCACACAACCCAAACCACGTGCCAAAGGAACTACAAAATACGGAAAACAATACCGTTACGAGGTCGCAGAACATGTCATCGAGGGCATCGATGGTCTCCTTGGGAACGTCCTCCTTCCCTGCCTTGTAGTCCTGTTGACGCACTATCGCAACATACTTCATCAAGTCTGGCGATATAGAAGCCACCACGGCTGCCACTGACTTGCGCATCTCCTTGTTGCCGCTAGTCGGTCCTGGGTGCGTCACGTCTGCACCAATAACCATCAGTAAGTCGTCATGCAACCTGGTAGGCAAATCTCGCACCCGCCAGTTCAGGTAGCCCAACTTGCCGTTGACTTTTAGCATTATGTTTCCTTGAACACAAAAAAGACAATCACAACAGGTCATTGCATATTCGGTTGCCGTGTGGCGGTACGCCATTGAAAAACTTCACATACTCAAGACATTTGGCTTTTTGAGCTTCTCATACTTGACACACTGTGTCACCATGAAAGAGCTCAATTCGCCCAATCGCTTTATTTCCGAGTAGTCCTTCGAGTCGCGAAGAACAAACAGAGCTATATTCACGTTCTGTAATAGTAACAAAATATATCACGGACTCCCAGAGATGGGGGCAGAGCATGTTTACACAAAACAGTTAGAAGAATATTACCACGGACTACCTTTTTGGACATGTCCTGAAAGATCTGTCGCAACTGAGCTAAGGACGCTTGGTATCTTAAAGGTCTCGGGTTCATGGACACACCGTAAAATTCGGCGTCTTTTGGGAGCGATCTTTCCAGAAAATCACCATCCCTGTCCTGTTATGACAACAAGCCAGTGATCCTTCAATTAAGACCCTGAAGACTGGACCACATTTTCAGTAGCCCACTTACATAGAACGGTGGCATTAAAACGATCGCCCAATTCAAGGCTTTTTGAGGCACCTCCAAGAACCTCGGTACGTTCCACTTGCCCCTATCGAGTGACATGGATCTTCCATGGAAATCAGCGCTCGGCTGCTCCAATTCCCTCGCCTCGATTGTAAGAGGCTCGGGAGCCATTGCTAAATTAAACTTCGACAGTAGTTGACTACGGCTAAAATCAACGAAATTAAATAGTCATAATCTGCTTGCTTAAAATAAGCCCAAACTTTAACCCAAATACACCTACTTGTTGCGCAGTAGCTTCACATAATCTATGATCCCCTTGAATCGCGCCGGAGCAGGAACCGCAGCCTTGCGAATTATTGCAGAGGCAATGACACCTGGGTCAAGCTTAGGGTTCTGTCTGGGTAGAACTGTCAACAATTCCATCGGGAGGTACTCTTCCTTATCCCTCTTTGTCTATAACGGATAGCCACAACAACCCATTTTCAACTGCACAACAGATTCGTAAATCTAATAACTAAAAATTTCAATGGTCACCTTGACACACGGCAACTCTGGGTACTTGAGTGTAATGCCATATACTTCCTGGAAATAAGCAGCTATAGACTGCCTTCTTTCAGGTATCATTTGTTCGGCTGCCGAGCGTTGTGACAAGCCGTGGATCGTGTGCTGCTTGGAGTAATTCCTCCCAGTTGCTAACAACAAAACATTTGAATGCAGGAACCCCAATAAAGTTCGCGAAATGTGCCAAACTTACCCCTATTCTTGTAGTGACTCGCTTCAACGTGCAAATGCACGATGTCATTGCATATCCGTTGCCATTGGTTGGGGTAGTACAAGTTCTCCCCATGCTGTTCATACAAGATATCGGCTAGATTACCCGAGGGAAAATCAGCCTTAAATGCCTATCAATTGCCAACCACCATAATTTAGTCAACAGGAAACTCATCCACCACTCAAAGAAGGCACCACAAGAAAACGTACCATATCGCATACAAACCGAATCTTCCATTGAGGTCGGACGCTTAATGAAAACCCTCGGAATATCGACATTAAATTCTCCGTTTGAACTGGTTTACTTTCGAATATGGCCGACTTAGACACAGTGTAATCGGGCCCTTTATGAATCCAACGCAGCAAGTTGTCGAACATATTTATTGTATCCTGAGGCAAGTTTAACGTGTTCGGCCTATTACTCAGGTACTCCTCCAAATTCGCGACCGACAAACTGCCTGTAGCATTTATCTTATACTTTAACTCTAGCTCTCCATCACTCCGCGGGTCCTCAAACTTCAAACTTCTGACCTCCTCATCAGTTCGAATCAACTTTTCCAGCGAGTAGAACTGACGTCCCCCATCTGAGAAAATTGCGGCACCGAAGCTACGAGTTGGAAATGCGCATTAGTACATAGACAAAATCCATACGTACTCATCAATCACTTTTTGAAGGTATCGCTGTCGCAAACGCTTTTCCTCCTTTTCAAGAGTCTTACTACCGGACGTTAACTCCAGGAGTTGCACATCGTACTGGTTAACGGGGACATTTGCAATGGAAATGTCCCAACAGTTCACCTTTATACGCACCTTTTCTCCACAGACGCCCTGACCGGGTCGATCAGGCAGAAACTTCCTATAAACGAAATACACCAGTCAGTTTAAAAATTTTTGGTTCACAGAACAGCTTTGAACCCACCCATTCCGCACAGCTTTGATGGCAGTTCTAAAAGTTGACAATGGGTTAATCTGAGAACAAAATGCACGCATTTTCATCACACAAAACAAAAACTTACTGTCCTCCTTTCTTCCCTTTTTTGGAGGTACCTATGGTTTTTTGTTTGGATGTCGAAATACTTTCAGTAGCTGACTGCGACGGTGATGGTGGTCTGTAGTTTCAAAAGTACACTCTAATGAAATATCTTGCCAGATATTTGCTATTTTTAATAGAAGCATACCCTTCAAGAGGAACTGCTGGCGGTTCGTGAATAGACATGGTACTCATCTGTTTTGTCGGCAAATCTCCTGCGTCGCCAACTGTCGAAAATGAACTCGTCCTGGAACGAAATTATAATATAATTTAGAAATGTAAGATTTCAAAACGAGAATCTATTTCAGAGGTAAAACGTGAAAAACACCAAATCAATAATGCCAAAAATCGATTCAACGTTCTTACACGGACTCGTAATCTGATGAACTATTGGACCAAACTCTGGAATTCATATACTGCGTCAGCCACAATAGTAGTCCAAGCTCTTTATCAACTTCCCAACAGCATGGAGGACACTTACGAAGGTGACGGCGATTGGAAAGCCTGACCATGTCGAGGTGTAGACTGAACCCAGCCTCCACGAGCTGATCCTCTTCCAGTTCCGCCACGCATTTGTGAATCACCACTCGGACCTGCTCGAAATGGAGCTCCACCGCGCGGCTGGTTTCCCCAACCACCACGGCCTCTAGGAGCTGGGCCTCCCTCACCGCCACCCCAAGCGCCACGACCGGGACCCCCGGCTCCACGAACTCCTCCCCTTCCACCTCGTGGAGCGAATGAACGTCCACGATTTTCACGTGCCTCATCTCTGTTGTCACCTTCACGGTGGCTCTCTACGAATTGTTCAAGAATACTCAAGCCACATATTATACTCAAAATATATTGATGTAGGTCTACACGTTTATACCACTTACGCTGAGGATTATTCCTACCGCGGCCTCTGCCTCTAAAAAGGTAAATAAGTTACAATCTTTTGAAGTCGACAAAAACCACAGGGAGCGCTTTTCCAAATCATCGAGACACCAAGTACCTTTCAGCCATTATTGCGATTTCGAAACTGACGCTCAAAACCCTGGTGAATTCATAGGTGGACTGCGAATAAAGTGAACACCTACATTTTCCGTTACTATTTATAACGTAATTCTAAAAAATTAATGTTTAAGCAATTTTTTATGCGGATTGAATTCTCTGAAAATAAGTACCTTATACCCTGTGAATGTCTCTATGCATTTTAAACCAGAAATTTTCTTATCATTAAAGAGATAAACATTAGGAAATTTTTCCATGACCATGAGCACCTGATTTGCACAGACGGACTAAATCGGAACTTGGTAAATCCAAATGCCCAATGTAGCATTTAGATCTCCGATAAACAGTTCACCCATATTTATGCCTCTCGTAATACTTATCTATATCCATGAAATCACTCATATTTACTGTTATAAGTTAGTGCATGTCTTAATATCTAAAATGGTGGTAAGATTGAAAGGAAAAAATTTTTCCTAACGCTCATCAAATAAGATGTGGAGATGTGTGCTTTGTGGCAATTTATGAATCGCCGAGAGGGAGGAAATTTGTGTGATTTTAGTTAAAGTAACAAGTCAATCATTTGTTATCACGTGACCTTTTAGCCCAACCCAAAAGAAAATGTATAATGAGATATTTGTGGTAACCAACCTAGAATTCCTTTTTAAGCATTAGATTTGAATAGCTATTTATGCCATTTTTAACGTTGTTACCACGTTAACCTTGCGCAGGCTTTCGTGGCCTATTTGTGTGCGTGTGCTGACATAGTCTGTTAGTGCTTCGTTGGACATGGACATAAGGAAGCGGAAAAAAATAAGAAGAAACGAAAGCGGTGAAGACAACCTTCAACCAACGGCTTTTGAACTAGAAGTTTGCAAGTATCTTTACAGAAATATGCCTATGCATACTGGTCGTCTTGGTGGATATAGTGTCTATTATTTTGAGCCAGGTGACGCTGTGAATTGCCTCCTAAAGTCAAAGTTGGCTAGCTCAGCACCCACTGATAAAAAACAGAAAGACAGGATTCTCTCCGACGCCGAAGCAGCTGTTCGCTTTATGAGTAAACTTCTTGAAAAAAATCTTATCTTGAGGTTAGGTATTTTACTTAAACTTAATTATTGACTCACAGAGCCATTAAAGTTAAGAAGAAACACAGTGTGAAGACTGGAGAAGATGTGAAGAAGTCAAAACCTCGCAGAAACATCGCACCCAAGAAAGAAAATTTCGTCGTACGTCCAAATATTTTAAGTATTTGGTCTTTAGTGTGGTCAGAATGGTCCTACAGTACTTTCTGAACCTCTTGTCCCAGTTAAAAGTGTAAAGTCAAGTAAATCCTTGGCCCCTTCGCCGCCTACAAACCGCAGCAAAAGGCCTCCTCGATTAGAATACGCCATGGACCAGTGCTTTGTTCTCGACCATGATGGTGCCATTGACCAGGAAAATACTGGTGAAAGTGTGTATGTATGGGTGTACGAGGCTCCACCGAGTTTTGTTGCCTGGATTTTGGGCCTAGTGCTGATTATTGGCGTCGTAGTTTGCTGTGCGTTCCCCCTGTGGCCTGTTCAAGCCCGCCAGTGCTTCTACTACATCACTGTAGTCGGGGCGGGAGTCTTATGTCTCCTAATCTTCCTTATGATACTTCGTGTATCACTATTCTTTGTTTGGATCCTCCTTTCCCTTGGTCGGTGGCGTTTCTGGCTTTTCCCCAACTTTTTTGCCGATTGTGGGTTCTGGGACTCCTTCTGGCCTCTCTATTCACTTGAACATGTATCTTTGCCCTCCTCTTCCGCCATTTCACCCCAGATATCTGATTGTTCTAACGATGGGTAACTAGAATTCAGCTATCCTATTCTGATCCTTTTCACTTTTAGAGATGGTGAATTTCAAAGGGTTCTGTTAGAAGGTTTAAATTGTAAATTAGATGCATGTTTACTCCGGGTTGTCATAAATTGAATAATAATTAGTCTCGTCAGACGTTTGGTATAATTACTAATATAGAGCGACAATTTTAGCCAACTAGTGACTGGTCTGTGTAAATCAGCAAAGGAGTCGGATTCCTCATTCCATAAATAGAGGTAGGGTTGGAGTTTAATCATGCCTTTGAACATAAGGATGTAGAGGGCGCTCAGGATTCCAAGCTCTGAATTGTTCATGGGTCTCCTGGAAAAGTAAAACACCCGATTGGTTGTTGCCTGATAACGAACGAAGGATGACATTTTTAATGTAATTGCTAGACGGAAATATCTTCTGAAATTTCCCAGTGATGAAATGTTTTGCATCTTAGTAGATCAAAGGAAATCTCTTGTGGTCGAAGGGAGGTACTTGGCCTCAAACCAGAGTTTCACCACACCAATTTCTCTCTAATCATTAAGAGTAAAGTCAAAAACCTAACTTTCTAGTCTGGTACGTTTCACGGGTGAATGCATTATTTACATCCAAAAAATTATTGAAATTGATGGGACGAGGGTGGTGATGCATATTCTTTTAAGATAACCCTGGTCTAAAGTCCCTTTAGGGGATTCACCTACTTCGTCTACGTTAATCGAATTAGCAGACTTGATTCCAAAATGTAATGAAATGGCCCTTGGTAAGCACGGACTCTAAAGACAAGTAGAAATTCCTAACGTTGGGGTGAAACACACGCCAGTGGCAGCTTCGAGAGTCTGCTGGTCTTTAAACAAGTGCCCAACAATTCCTAAACTATTTTGTTGAAGCGCTTTATGCCTGCTTGTTAATCAACTTCACGAGTGAGGTTATATTTACATCGGTGCCGATCATTTAAAAGATCATAAAAAATATGGTGCGGCGTTATCTATCCTGAAACCTGATTTTGACCTGTACGAATCTCTAGCGGAAATTCAAACAAAGTTCACTATTTTGAAAGGATATAGGATTTGTGGAAGACCTTTAAATGCGAGCCTGCAAGACTTTCCGCATTCTAATTTGAATTGGAAAAATAGCAACTTACTGTCAGCCAGTATAGTTTTCCACTACGTTCGGGCAGTGTTTTAAACTGTTTGCAGGTGGTGCCTTCCTGGTCCGTTGGACGCGGAAGAGAGACCTTCCAGGTTTCGAATTCGGCCAGCATCTTCTGCTTGGCATCCTTCACCCGCCTCTGCCAGTCACTGCACTCGGCCAACAAATACTTTTCGACTGCTTTCTCCATCTCACGCCGTCTGTTAGCCTCCTGCGCCCGAAACTCGATTTGGCTCTGCGAAACACCAACCCTTGAACATCGCCATGGAAATTTGAATTCGTTTTAAACGGCATTTTCCTGACCAACTGATTGCCAAAATGAACCGTAGCTTATATTTTCACCGATATATGATTCGAACTTGTTATCTGTATTGATAAGATGTGTGATTAATGCAAGTTTAATATCAATTGGCTCCATTTACCCAATTGGCTTTCGGTGGGTAGCTTCAGTAAGTCGTCAGGGTAGGAGCTGGTGAACAGCTCTTGCCGAGTAGAACTGTAGCATTCCTGATAATTCCGAATGGGACTGGGGGATACACCACTGCTCAAGGCCCTGAGGGTTCTTTGCGGTCACTTGACCCAGCATTATAATACCAGGTTCTGACCAATGTGCAAGGTAAATGGGGAAAGGTCGCTAGTTTATACACAGTCTATATCCTGAGTGTGGCCGCCACTTGTTTTTTAAGTTGCTATAGCTACTACGCGGGCCCCCTATGACGAATTCTGTAGACTAGACTATGGAATGCTCTCGGGTTAGCTCACCCTCAAACACTTCCCCATTTCAACTCCAGCGGCCCGTCGAAGTTCATCCACATGGCTCATTTTGGCTTCCTCGCCTGCACACGCCTCCATGTAACGCTTGGTGAGTTCCTTGTCCAACTCTCGTTCCCGCTGAAAACACGAAGGGGCAAAGAAGGTGCTTTGATCCACTTAAGCCTAGGTCTCTCACCCCTACCCACTCTCGTTTTCGCGCTCACCTGAATTGCGGCCTCGCGCAGAGCAAGAGTGCGATCTAGCTCTTGTCTGTAGTTTACCTGCATCTGGAAGCGCTGCTTGGGCTCGTGGAACACCTCGTCGGCTTCTTGGGCTGAAAGAAGCGTCTCTTTTTCTATCTGAGCCTCGCTTGACGCCTTTGCTGCCAACTTGTCCAGGCTGTTGGCTTCTGCCTCCTGCAGTTTCACGAATTTCCAAATTGCAAGCTCCTAAAAATTTCACTCAGTGGTAAGCAAATGCTGTGAGTAACGTGCTTATCTAAGCTTATACATGCGTATCCCTTTTCGATTACCCTTGTACCTTTTTTTTCATCTTAGAACTTTAGCGGAAACAGTAAGTCATCTCTTAGGTCCGAGCTATAACGATGACGAAACCTTGCACAGGGTAGCCTTACAGCGCTAGTATGTTGCTCTCTCTATACCATCCATTCATCTCCACAAGGACCTGCAATAACATGAATTTCTAAGGAACGAATGATTGTGTGAGGCCTACTTGTCTCTTGCAAGCCTCCTCAATCTTCTTGAGATGACGTTTATTCTCCTCATCCTGGGTGGCATTCAGGGCTTCCAACTCCATGGACTTTTGTACCTCGAATTCTCTCTCACTCAATTTGCGCTCTTCGAGGTCCCTCTGCCGTCTTGCCAACGCTTCTAATCTGGCTTGTTTCAACTCCTCTCGGTGTCGAGCAGCTTCTTCTTTCTCTCTAAAACAACTAACTGCGAATCAATTTCCTTCCTCATGGGCTTACTCAAACTTGTGACCAACTGCAGTTTCTAACCTATCTATTTAGAAGTAAAGCACGCAATGGGCCAGAAAGTTCGAGAACACCAACCCTAACAGTAAATCACTTCGATGATTCATCTACCGATCAAGGATAAGCCTTACCTAATCAACGGTCGATTTTCCAGGCAAAACAAAACGTGTGTTATTCAGCACCATTTCCCTTTCTTCTTTGGGACTTTCTTAGCCAAATTATTTGAGGGTATTCAATGAGAAAATGTAGGTCGTTATTTGATTAGTATAGCCAACAGCTACAAGCTTGTTCACTTAGCCAGATGTGTACTAGCCATGGGAGTGAAACGCTTTGGCCCATGCACAACTTCTCCCTCCTCTGTATAATGAAGCTTCACCAACAGGTTTTGGTGTGGTCGGTTTTTTGTCCGCAGTGGGTCACGGTTTAAGATAATGATGAACAAACTTCTCGACCATCTCTTTCTCATAGTGGGCTAAATTTGTACTTTAAATTAACCTCTGAACAAAAGCCATGATTCTTGTAGCCGATTCTTACTAAAACATTTAAATCGAGGTATGTCATCGATCTTAAGCTCTTCCCTTGAGAAGTTATTTTGTATCCACATATTTATTTCATGGCTTTTTAATTTAATCTCCCATCAGGCTCCTTAAAATAGGTCAGCTTCTATCGGTCGAACACTCTACTCATTGTAGTTAACAGGTTCTTTCGCCCGACTTTCATTTGAAAACAAATTCTTATTTGTACTTCCCTCCTTTTTTAACGGACATCTATCAATTTTTCTACAAGATGAACCCCAATGATCGTGGAGAGTTGCCATTCGTCTCAATAAATCCTGTTCCCGTAGTTTCGTTTGGGATTGTTCGCTCACTCGAATCGAGTTGAATTAAGGGAAACTATTACTCACGCTTTTATTTCGGCTAGCTCCCTAGCTACGACCTCCTCACAGCGTTTCTTTTCGGCCTCCAATTCGACACAGTCCGGCTGAGGTTTAGATGCGATCTATTCGATTTTAAAATAGAAAAAAGTGAGTTCAAGCATTTACACATTGACAATACAAACCCTGTGCTGTGGTGGAGGGGAAGGGCAAAACTGTAAATGTACCTTATCTGTGGTTATATGAGCCATGGCTTCGGAAGTTTGAATGCAACAAGTTTGGCATTTTGAGATATATGACCGGTACCTATCTCCACCAAAAAGAAAACTTACATGGACTCCCACTTATCGGTATACATCATCTCTCATTTCATGGTTCATATTTCCAGCGTTAGTACCATTAGAGATGCTCAGGCTCTTACAAAACGTCCTTGCTACTTTGCTCAAGTAGTACATTTAGATCTCCCAGCTGGTTTAGTTTTAGTGCTTCCAAACAGTACTTCGCCTCTGTCTTATATCTAGCCTGCAAGACACATCGCCTTACTGGTAACTTCGCTCTCCTGGTCGAAGTCTCCGTGGTTTTGGCGTTTGAGCCTTTGACGATAAAAAATGCTGCATCTCCGTCAATTTGTGTCCATTAAAATGCAAATACATGGTGTTAGGAATAAATTTTACTACATTTTATTTGTTTATTTTTGCAGATGTGCTGAAGGTGTTCACTCACATTACGCTTCCTTTATTAAAAATGCCAACCCTTCTTCTTCATTCAAACAGGCGATGACATCAAGAACGACTGACTGGAGCTCACCACCTGAGTAAGAGAATAATTTCTGTTTTTACTATATCAGCAGGCCTTGATCAAAATAAGGGTGTTATTATGGTGGCTGCTTAACCAACAGCGACAGCGGCAAGAACTGGAAAATGGCAATGAGCACTACTAGTTTGTGACAGCTAGAAGTTAGCAGCATAACATACAAACTGACTTGCGCTCGAAGAGCAGATTTCCGGGAAATCTGCAGAAAAAACCCAGGAGCGTCTTAGGTTAAATTCAGATGCCTTCGTGGAATTCCAGACCACCGTAGGCTAAGCCCAGGATGGAAACGAGGTTAGTCAGTAATAGGTGGCCATCTATATCGTGGCAGCAGGATTCGCCCCCTCCGGAGAAGTCAAAAATGGTTGTCATCAGCCACTTTTATGAATACCCCTATCCCGCCCAGTGCTTGACCTCCGCCGAACTCCCCAGATTCAATTCCTCCGATGGACTAGTGTGTGTGGTTAGGTGCTGTTATCAAGCAATAAACTTGTTGCACTGCTAGTACTACAAAAGCCAGTTAATGGACGACAGAATTAAGAGTTTTTGATGAGATCCGTCTTTAGGGAAAGTCTACAACCAGCTTGCACCTGAATTGCGGTTCTATTAGACTAAAATAGCGGCAGTCATTATTAGTAAAACACTGACGACAATAGTGGGATTTCCTTAACTTTTGATTTCCTTTTGTGGCCACCAATCCCTTTTTGTTCCTGATTGGTCCAGCACTGCAATTTTGTGACAAATAGCACCCAGTTATAGAAATGATTTGTGGTCTCATCCTCCCACCTAGCTGTTCTAGCATTGCTCATCTTGCATTCATATTGCCGTATTGTCACAAACCACAACGATACCCGAACATCTTTCTTTATTAGTCCATCTGGGTCGAAAATCATGATAAATCCATGTTGTGTGGGTAAAACTACAGATAAGAAGTGATAAAGGGGAACTAACCTGTTTTAAGATGCCTTCTCGGAATTCTTTGCGCTTATTGCATGCGGTCTGGAGCTCCTTCACATCTATCTCTCGATCCTTGGCCATGCATTCCTCCAGCCAAAGCCTGTCTTGCTCTTTCACTTCAGCCTGAAATAAGCTATACTTGTTAACTTTGTATTTGTTTCCTACTTCTATCTGCAGGTCTAGGGTGACTGATTTGGCATGTTTCGGGGTACATACAGGGTACTAGACTTCCTATAAGAGTCAATGGGCTTGATTAATGCTTTTATCGTTCCCCTATTTGGACGTCCTAGGTGGTGATAATCACCACTATGCCTGTATCTATAGGAACCATGCCAACTCAAATTGGTGAGCTACGTTGATAGTCCTATGACCTAGAATTACCTATCGTCCTTTTCACTGCGCATATCCCCTGCATGCTGATTCCCTAACCATAAGTCTTTGTAAATATCTTTTATAACTACTCACGCCAGTCCACTAACAAGGCACAAAACCTCGTCTTGTGCATAACTACAACTACTTCTTTAAATTCCTATCGAGTTTTGACTTCATTCCTTTGTTGGTGGATGATTCTGCTTTTGAAATAAATTTTGCAGGGACAATTTATTTCAACACTTAAGGCGTAGTGGGAACAACCGAGAGTAACTGAAAGAATCAAATCACTTTCAAACAGCTTAATTTTTAATAATAGATATTACTACCTGGATCTTTCTGCGTCTGAACTCCTTTTCAATTATTTGGGAGCGTTGGAGGATACCCGTTGCCTGGCATCGAAGTCTTTGAGTGAATTCCCTCATTTGTGGACTGTGAGATTCACGAGAAATGACGAAAACAATCTTCATCCATATTTTCAATGTTAAATATTTGACTTACTCGTCTTCTATTAACTTCGTTGCTAATTTCTTACAAGCGTCCTTTTCCTGGAATTCATTTTTTACGTATTCCGTTATTCTGTCGTCAATGATTTTTGGCAGCGCTTGTCCAGCCAACTCTTTCTTCAAAAATCAAAAATGGCAAGTCAGTACCATCGCCTCTACCACACAACGACACCACGGCCTTATCAGGCAAATGGACCAACCAGGAAAGTGCCATGCCACCAGCTCTTTCCATTGCTTTCCTCGATATGAGAGGCATCTACTCTATTGAAATAAGTAATGCATAAAATAACTTTCAAAGGCAAAGAGAACTTCAATGCATAAGTGCTATTGAATGACAACAGGAAATTGGTGTTGCTACTAGTTTGTCAAAGACGAGCTAGTTCTGTTAAGTGGAGGAATCAGTACGAGCTAACACACAATTCTTTTAAACTGGTATAGGATAAACATGCCTCCCTGATGGTCCTCGTGATACGGCATTCTTGATTGATTGTATCTTGCATGCGATTTATGAGATGCTTTCGGCCGTCCAGAGTGGCCTTATCAGCTGTGCGAATAACATTTTCGAGAAGCTTGTGTTCCTTTATTCTCTGCTTACGACTAAATTCTTCCTTCTTGGCCAATCTGTTGGGGTCAGGGTGAATGGCCTAAACGATTCCAGGGTCAAGAGGGGATTATGAGGTTTCCAAAAGCCTACTCGATGACGTAAAATCTCTCCTCTCAGGTCCAGAGTACTAGGCATATTCGCTTGATGTGTATGATATTAATTTTTCAAAGCGATAATCGATAATTGATCGTTTTGAAAATTTTAAACTATCAGATAAATGAACATTTGACCAGTACTCTATTATTTTTTCCCAAACTTGTGTTAAATTATGAGAAAAACATTATTTGGATTTGTACAACAGTACTTCAGGACTAACTTACTTCCTTGTTACCAAAACAAAATGATGGGTGACAAATTCGCAATGAAATTTCATTGTATTTCATGAATATCACTGAAGCTACCATCTAATTTAGCACCTAGTTTTGGTAACCTTGCATGAAATGCAATAAATGTTGCTTAAATCGAGGGTGCTGTGTATTATTGATTCGTTTACTACGGTCAATGGGAAAAGTTTTCATTTAAATTTGAATCTGAATTCAAATTGTCACCTTTTTGACTATCAATCCCAAACAACATCCGTGTTACCTATTTATACTGTTTAAAAATAACTTGTAGATGGGCTTTTATGAAAAGCTTTGTGCCTTTGTCATATACAGAAAACCCCCAATTTATCCTCGAATAGGTGTCGTGTCACCAAAAAAAGAATAAATAAGTATATAAGAGCATTTTTTGAGTCTTCGAACCAGGAGAACCCAGAAGTGACTGATGGAGTTTCTTGAAGCCAGAGATTTACCATTTTCCTCTTAATAAGTCTGATTTTCTCATCGTCTTTTGTTTTTCAGCGAAATAACGCGTCTAAGCCCTTTCCAGCTCATTTCGTGGTTTCTACCTTCGGGTAATAGAATCAGAAGCTCAGCCAGACGCTCCCGACCCCAAGTCGGGCCGATCAAACGTTAACGACAGTGAAAATAAAGGCTACGGAACTCGCCTCTCAAGCTGAAACATCTAATTCCACCACAACCCTATACTGCCGCACTCGTCCGTTCGCGTCCACACCCGCGAACTTGAGGGTTGCCATCTTCGTTCTCGATAAATTTTGCACTTTGCAAGTCTTGCCTTTTCGCCCACGAGTGCTGGTGGAGACGGCCTCTGTAAACGAGCTACCTAACGCCAGGTATAGTTTCAAATCCTGCGCGTGAGCAGAACAAAGTCAAAACAAGCCCTCAAAACACAATTTGCAATTGAATCTTCCCCTCGATCTATCTCTGGAAGCATTTACACGGGAAACCATGACGTTGTTAGAACTAAGAAGGAAGCAAATGTAATAGAGAAGTTAAGTCAAGCAAATCAATATTGTCATTACCACCACCAATAGCGGTGGAGATGATGAGAATGTACAGGTAGAAAATACTCTAAGGGGCGCCAATTAGAGGGCATTTACATCTACTGTCACGTCAGGCTAAGGAAGGGAAGTGCGCAGATGGGCGGTGGGATCTTAGTCACATCGAAAAGCATTACCCCCGCCACCACCAAGGATGTTCGGGTACGTATTGAGGTCCGAAGTTGAAAGCCTCTGCTAGCGGTGGTGTATTGCTACGCTTGATCAAGGAGTTTCACTGACACTAGTGGTCAGTGGCGGCGGCGACGACCACGTAGACTTTGCCAGTGTTGTCGCCGCTCGTGGTGGTGGAGTCGGCTCTACCATAGACGTGACGATGCGGCGGAAGGCTGGACACAACACTCCCACGATGTTTGGGCGAGTACCTTGTTGAGACGCGCAGTGAAGAGGGCTTTCCTCCACCTCTTCCTCCTCGTCATCGTCTTCAAATGATGCCGCTACAAGACACGAAATCAACCAATATAGCGACCGCGAACCCAGTCCACTGCGTACTTCGTTTACTTTGAAATGCAATGAGCCAGCCCATTTCTTACCTCATATGACTTTGTACTTTTCTCATTACCATTAGTAACAACTAAGGATCAGCACTGTGATCCGAATGGCTGAACTCAGTTACATCCTGTGATGGCTATCCGAGTTACTGTGTTCTTCTAATATTTTAGTTAAACACACGAAGAAGCTTGTCCAATCCCAAATCCCAATACACCTACAAGATCTCAAATTTCAGTTCAAGCCCACTGCAGACACATACAAAGTACTTTTCCAACCTTCCGTTTTGACTAAAACCTCGGAAAAGTGCTTAAAGGGAGACCTAGATAACCCCGATCGATGCCCACAAACTGCCCTTTCTTGCTCCGCAATAGTGCATTTGAAATCAAGAGTGACAGCTGCTCTAGAACTGGGCCTTCGGAATGCTTGGCCTTAAATTTCCATCTTTTCTAATGCTTAACATTAAAACAGCCATGGTAGAAATGCGAGGTGGCCGCATATAGTTTTCCGGCTGAACTTTTTAACTCAAGTTATGGAGGTATTTAAGTTTATAACACAACGATCCCATGACAGTCTCGCAAATAGGTTACTATAATAAAATCGACAAGCGACTCGGCTGCACTGATAGGGCTTTGAAACCCGATACAAAACCTTATCCATGTATGTCCCCTTCTCACGATATAGCGCTCCCGGACAGAAACCCATTAAACGGATGAAACACTGCCGCTTCTATACCCGAAAATTCTCAGAGTGGTCAGAGTTTGTGTGAAAAAGAAACTCCAGTTGCCCCGCATGCGCAAAGTTGCTTCTGTTCGATTGTGGAAGTAAGGAATGATATTTTGCGTTCCTGGTTCCAGAAAATACCAAAGATTTTAATAAAAGAAACACACGAAAACGGTGGGTCTGTAACCGAAATTAGGGGCAATCAATTGGAAAGCAGCCTTATCGTCAACTAAATTAAAATTTCCCTACCCCTGGTCTGGATCTAGAGTGGAGCCGCGTTTCTGCTTAAAGCTAGTCCCATGCCTTTGACAAGTAATGGGCGACTACTACGGTACAAAATGGACTGACTTACAAGGATAGAAGAAGTGGTCATTTCTAGGCGACTCCGCTTCCACCAAGGTGAGACTTGAACGAAAGTTGCTCCCAGACTTCTCTGACTCTATACGCTGGGGCTGCAGCTGCTGGTGGTGGTGGCAGTTGCACGAGCAGCACGAGTATTCGGCCCCAGCCGAGGAAGTGGAGATGAAAGAGGCCCCCATGGGGGTATGCCTCGAGGTGGCGAGACTGCACCCACTACCCGCGAGCCAGGAGACCTCAGTGTAAGGAGCCCCAACCACTCTCTCTCCTGTCCTTTCCTCCTCATCGTCGTCACTCACGTCTTTGCTCTCCCACACGAAGCCAAGGCTGTCGCGCACGTAGTCCAGCTCGATGCGGTTGGCATGCACGCGAGAAATTAGTTCCTGGCAGCCCGACTCCAGCTGGACCAGGTCGTCTGAGATACTCGTGGTCAGCGCCACGAGATCGGAGAGACCTCCTACATGGTTATGAGAGGAGGAGGCGGCTATCGCTTTGGTAGCGGACGTCGCCGTCAAGTCATGCACGAAGTCGTCGTCGTAGTTGTAGCCATGCCCTGCCTCATCAGCAGATTCACTCTCATCGGAGAGGGCCTTGGTCTTCCTGCCAGTTACCCGGTAGTCGTAGACGAAGTAGACTCCTTCATCGTCTAACTCCAAGCCATCTGCGTCGGAATTTTCACCTATTGAAGATCAATTAAGTAGAAAAACAGTATTATTAGTAGAGCGACCGAAATAGTTCGGCCTCAAAATGCTCTCAGAAAGGAGTCGTAAATGGTACAAAGAGAAGTATAAATTCCGTAGAAAGTGCAAAAAGACGTGAAAGTGGGGAGGAAATGGGCTTCGCTAGTGATGTTACCCCCCGAGAGAGAACAGCAAGTTATTGCAGCCCGTTCGAAACTACCACTAGCAGTATTTCAATTTTTTGTGCCCCACGATGCAAAGAAAATGCCTGAATTCGGGAGAACAATTTGCAAGGCCTGTCGCCTAGACTATGAATATACAGCAAGAATCATAATCTTTTGGTTAAGAATACCGTTTCTGGAGGGAACCCTTCTACCATGCAGACTTATCCCCACTCGGCAATGAAAGCTGCTATTACGTGCCGGTTCAATAATTCATTTGAGCTTTGGCTGTTTCGATCCTCTGACAACGCCTTGAAGATGTCCCCTTCCACATCTTTCATCGACAAATCAGACCTAGTCTACAAAGAAGAATCGGGGACCACCAAACCGATGGTTATTTTATAATAGCTCTAGATAAGGGCGTTTCAGTTCAAAATTAAACCGCTTCAGAGTAAGTTCACCTTCGACATCCTCCTCCTCCTCCTCCTCCTCCCCTTCTTGGTTGAGAGACCGTGTGTCAACGCTACAGTCACGTTTACAAGTGGGAACAAAGGCGGTGCAGGTGTTTGCTCGGTGGAAGTAGTTCAGTCTTGGCAGGGTGGTCACCGCCGCCACGTGAAGACGCAGCGGTGGGATTGCGCCCACGTCCACGTCGGTCGATTCCGCTGCTGGGTTCAGGCAAGGCAGACTTGGCTTGCAGGATGTCACCGGCTGCGTTGGAGGGCGGTCGTAAGACGTCGGTGTCCTTGGAGGGACCTCTGTACTCGATGTGGGAGCCACACAGGCCACCAGCTTTGGGGACGCAAGTGGCCCTGTAAAATAAACCAGCACCTAGAGGCACTTTTCTCCACGGTACCACTAAAAAGGTCTCCGCCAGTTGCTCCTGACAATAGTGTCACTTTTAATATGCACATTACGAATTCAGGCAACGAACAAAATCATAACTTTACAGTTCAATCACGAACGTTATTCTTAGATTTCTGTAACAGTCTGTACTACGAAAACATTACAGAACCTCACAAGTTGAAAAGTCGAATTGTAGCCAAATCGAATTCGGTTTGAAATTCTCCACCCCAAAGTTAGATATAGTCAATCAGAAGTATAAAAGGACCTTCTCCATGAGACCAGTTCTAATACAAGACAGAAACTTTTGAGCAATACGCGTGCGAATTTGGCAAATATATTTTTATTGCTAGTAAATACTCACCCCAGTTTGCTTCAGGTACCCTAAAAAGGGTACCTAATTTACCTCTTAATCATTCAAACGATTGCCCAACGCGCCCACTAAGAGTCTATAAATTAAGTTTTGCCAGGTGTTATCACTTCCAATTTATGCAAAAAGCAGGTGCCTTTCTAATCGAATGAGCCATTTCCGCGTTTCATTCTTGACAGAACCAACACTTCAAAACGTGCTTAAAGAGGCCTCGTTGTGAGTTTGGCTAATGGGCAACAAAGCTGCCTGGTAACAAGAGGTAACTCGAAAGGTCAATCCACCTCTCATGGGACCTACTTAAAACAATTTTTCAACAGCCGCCCACCTCCGAGACTCCGCCGAGTGATGGCTTTCAATGCTGCACAATGCTTGCGGCTGCGCTACCAGCTGGCTATGTGGTAAACTGAAGTTGCATACATACATCTAGACACATGAGCCGATTTGCCAACTTCCAAACAGAACCCCGAACACACATGCATGCATGTGCACACACAACACATAAACAAGCACTGGCAGAAGCAATAGCAGCAGTAGTATACTGCAAGAAACGACAAAGGCATGAGGCTTGAAGCGGGTGTTCGAGGAGTCGACAACGAGAGATGGCGAAACACGACGGTTGATTCACTTTATAAGCCACCTAACATTTGGGAGACCAAGAACTACTAAGGTGTTTCTCAGTCCTCATTTTGGGACACGAATACGGAATAGGACAACAACGGAAGCCTTGAGCCCCTCGGTTATCTTATCTCTCCCAGGACAAGGTTTCCATGAGTTGGTTCACTCTGGGAGTCGACTAACGCCGAAAGCTCCTTGCTTCACATGCCGACTCCTAGCTTCAACGAAACTTATGCCACACCATGAAGTACCGTAGTAGTTTTCATGGGCAGATTAGGTGTGAAACCGAGGCTTGTGGGTGAATTCCGGGAAAAACGGCTGAAACGGCAATAAATTCCATTCAGATCTAGTCACAACACCAAACTGGTCATCACTGAGAGTCTGACAATAAAGCCTATTCAAACGCTCAAGTTAACTTGAATTCGCTACAACTTCTCTATCTGGTAAGAGATGTCATTAAGGGAACTGTGTAAAGGCACTACCTAACCAGATCAAACGATTAGCTGATTTTCACACCAAGTTAAAAGGCGCCATAAAATTTATAATAAACGCCGAGCATTTGTGAATGTATATGCGACAGTTAAGCACACAAAGGTGGCCCCTTCACAGCAAAAAGTGATACCCAGATAAAGCATGCACACGTGAAGCTGCCAGCACTCCCAACCGCGTTTGGCGCTTCTCCAATGCAAAGTCACGTGACGTAAACACAGTAGCCGCCATTCCAAAGCCCGCACACCACTGGCAAGTGATGAAAACGCCCAAGTATACATCGCTCCACTTACTTTAACAGCGTGCAATAGTGTGGAAGCTATACAATAATAAGTCACCACAGCTTGAGATAGATATTCCTAGCTGTGAGTTATCGTGGCTATTTAAGCTGATTCCCGTGGTAAGGCACTTTTAGTCTGTAGCACAAGTAGACACAACAGTTGAATTGAGCTACTTTAGTCTGCTTGGTTGTGGTGCTTCGAAGAGACCGCAAAAGGAGGACGACGGAAGGCCGGGGGAGTGGGCATGAAATCCCCGTCTTCCCTCTTCAGCATCACGTGTACAGAAGTGGAAAAGCCTATCGCCCGCGCTCACTCTAACGAAAGGCGCTACTGGCGTTTAAACGGTTAATCTAGCAGAACTATTGTACGCGAAGAAGGCGAACAAAGCATGAGGGACCACGCGAGGGCGTGTTAGATCCCTCTTCCCCTTTCAGTGCCTTAACAGACCACTGTTACCTATACCTACTCACGGAGAATGCCAACTTCAAGACTCATTCAACGTAGGCTCAAAGAAAATCCCAACGTTCAACTCTCGATCTCATCGCGTAACAGCCAAGCCTTTTCATAAAACTACTGAGGCCCCAAACACCGGTAATCAGATCTGATAGCCTGCAAAGGCTGGTTTGCCCCAGCTAGCGTATGCTTGGGAAAAGGGCGAACGCCAGCTGACAGTAATTGCTATTAGGATATAAATTGTTTCCTGCGGGATCGCCACACAACCCGCTGCATTTACTCTTTGGACACGTTGCCACTTCAACATGACAATGCTCTAAATTATGTCAGCAGATTAAGTGGTTTTGATTAAATTACGACTTTAGCCAACATCAAACAAACCTCAAGGGAGCACAAAAATAACTCATTGGAATAACATACTATGTGGAGAGGCTGTCGCGATGCCAGACAGACGCCAGACACTACCAGAACCGCATTTGACCTCTGAGGCGATGTGCAGACCCCTCTCATTGATCCGGCTGCTGGGACTGAGAGGTGCACACATCTCCACCGTGAGACAGACAACTGACTGGGTCGTCGACAGACCCACTTGGCCACGACAAATGCCTGCGTTGGGACGCGACATTTTCGGCCAGGCCAGTAGCACCCGCGGCTTTTCTGAGTCGCTGTAGCAGCGCCGTTTCTTCCCCATGGCTAGGGGCAGTCGGGAAACCTTGGTGTGAGAACCATACAGCAAGCAAAGGAGACAGGTTCCACAGTGGAGAGTGGTACTGCTGTGAAAACAGGTACAGCTAGTGGTGGTATGGCGATTCTCCGTCCATTCTGCCACTTCGGCGTGGCTGCAGGTAACAAGAGCAGGTTTCATGCGATAGTGGCGCATGGGGAAGGAGGGTGCAGAGTTCATAAAAGTGGCCGGGAAGTCGGCACAGGGGCGATGGATGTGCTCCCCGTGGAGGTAGCGAGAGGCCGCGGTGCGCAGAATCTCTGAGATAAGGGTCGATTTTGTTATCAAATCATGCTCGTGGAGGCTACCCACGTCGGTAGATGGTGGCGATGTTGGCAGTGGTGCGTCTACATCCTTTTTAAGTGGAGATAAAAGGGACAGGAATAAGGAGTATGAAACGGTCCACTCCCTATCCCTTAATCCTACAATTTTTTGCCGAGCAAACCATCTAAACGATCCTACAATAACGAACAAATTTTAGTCCAGAGTTTTCTAACGCCTCTAGCCAGTCCGGGTTCTCTTCCAATTGGATGTCCATGAAATCCGAAAAGGCCTGACGAGACACCGAAATTCTAAGCAGTCCTTTCGCCTATTTAAACGTAATGAAATCTGAACCAACGAAAATAGGCAAAGTACAGGAGATTCAATGGTAGCTTGTGGCTTGGATTAATTACAACCGGAAGTGTCCACTACGGTCTGCGTTGGAGTGGTCTCCTAAGTTCATTATTTCCTTTTTTATGCAGAGGAACCATCAGAACCGAGTATCGGGAAAATTACAACAAAATCCAGCCAACCATTTGCCTATGTAGCAAGCTGCTGGAATTATCATTCAACATACTGCAACTTAAACGCTGCCATCAAAACCCATTCATCAGGTTGTGCACGTGGGCAGTAGTGGGTGCGAGACATGACACACCAAGTTTATTTAATACCCTCCCTATGTATGGGGTTGTTCTCGCTCATTTCCTGTACCGTAATAAGTTATACGATGACCAGTCTATGGAGTGACCACATAGAGCCTTGCACTTTCCTCAGTCATTCAAAAGTGCACATTTAATATAGAGCCAGAGAGTTCATGGCTGTAATACAAGAAAATAAAGCGAAAACAACCGAAGGAATAAGACTCCTAGTCGACCCTCTTTTTAATAGCCATCAAAAACATTCAAAGGATAAAGTAATAAAAACGAAAAAGGGAATATCGACTAAACGATGGATTAGACAGAGCAGACGTTTTTGGCCTTAGCAGGACTTCCCTATTGGATGACACCCCTGACCTGGCATCAATAACCTCTTGAGTTTTTAATCATGCCAACGCAACTGCCTCAGCCTTGACTGCCCCGAACAAAGCATGCATTGCGCATAAATGGAATTACTTGACGGATAGAGTCCGAGAGGAAGGTCATGTCACAAAATTAGGTCTTAAGCAGAACAACTACAAATTGCCCGTAGTTATCATGAGTTCATTTTTGAGGTCTAAATGTAGAACGTCAATGCATTCTCGACAGAAGAAATACTACAACATACATTAATTCAGCATAAGTGGCCAATCAGAAATAGATAAGACCAACTGACGAGGCGACAAATTCAGCCACTTCGTAGTTAGGATTTGCCCTGGTCCCAGTTCAAGATACCGCAAACCCTTGCTTATGCAATAGGCCTAACGTCGGACACATGGAGAGAAAGCAAGTCAGATAGAGGCATGGTAATAAAAAAACAGAAGCACTGGCGCCATCAATAGAGCTGTTGATACTAGCTCAACCGAGACCGTAGGTTGTGGGAACGGTTGTTTACTGAACAAACACAAAATTTCCGGAAACACAATCATGCACGCACTCTCCCACCGCGAAGTCCTATTGTCACGAATGATGCGGCCTAGAGGTTAATTCTGATGAGGTTGCCACTCTGAGAAAATCTCATTATGTCTACCTAGAAACAGACACTAAGCGGTACACATTATCGTTATACAACAAAATTCATTTGTGCGATACTTCGTCAAAAGGGGAATTAAGTCCGTGAAATACCATATAAATTACTCATTATCCATTTTGAACATTGACTTCCTTTTCATTGTAGGCTAGATACACAAAATCATACTCAAAGCATGTGGTGATTTTAACGAAAAAATTACATGTTACAACCTGCATGAGAAACGGAATTGTAGAGACTACGGGCCGATTAGAGGGAACAAATTAATAAAAAATCTGTGAGTACGACTGATGTATTTCCAGTCGAATCGAACCAGTTAAACTCCGCGAGATTCGAATTTGATGCTACCAGGACAACCACCAATCGAATAAGTGTCAATGTAGTACAAATTCATAAGCAGAGGTTCTACGCTGCGAAAACCATTAAATTTCGATTCCAGGTTGGTGGTAGTGAAATTATCGACAACGTTGTTTGTGGGTTTGCTGTTGCCATTAAACTAGGGTATGTATTCGTAGCATTGAACCAAAAAATTCCAGACTCACCAAAGTAAGCCATTCGAGCAGCTCATGTAGCTTGGGAATGCTCAATGCGGCAAGACTGAGTGCAAGAGAGACCACATAAACCAAAAATCGCATACCAGGGTCAGAAACTAAAAAAGATGAAAATTTGATTCACCTTCGAATTAAGCACCAGCATCTAGGTACGCGAAACCACTACATTAATGATTACGTCTTATAGTTGCAATGGAAAATGGAGGCTATAGGAGGCTCCAATTAGCTAAATATACCCGCGAAGAAACTGGCTCCATATGCCTACGAAGAGGTAATATAGAGGCAAGGACACGTATATATTGATTACAAAGACGTGTACGAGAATTCGACACACACATCCTTCTTGATAGATTCTCGCCTTCACCCGAGTATATAGCGAAGCCAGCTGTGGTGGATCACTAGTACTTTTTGAGAAAGGCTGTTTCATTCGCGGTCTACGACGGGTGCGACTTAACGACTCTCGGACCAAGCAAGACTTTAAAATAGAGGAAATCGCAACGACTGAGGGTGTAGTTGCGTAATGACGTCCGATTGCAGTGTCCAAGAACATCGATGGGGTCTTAATTTTGCATAACGAAAGTCCCCGAGTGAGACGTGCAGTTTTCGCCATTCGTTAAGTGCTGATTGGCAATTAACTATAAAGGATAGAAAGTAAATATTCTAAATCACAACAAATTAAGTGAAATACCTCAAACAAATCTGCATATCACGCGTACAAAGCAGGAAGGAATATTGCGCGCTGTCAACGCAAGGACAAAATACGAGCACGAAAGAGAAAGGAACCTTCCGTCAATGAATTGAAGGTCGTCTGTTAATTTGTAAAATTATGGATGTAAGTTAACCATCGAATCAAGTAATAATCGATTGATCTAAGACCTCGCAAAACCTATATCTCCAAATCTAAAAACCATGTAATGTGTATAAATCTCTATTCTGGTCAAAAGAACCTGGCTATTTGTAGTTCCGTCAACTTAGTCAAAGATATGGAGAGAAGAGATAAGGAAGACTTCACTTTCATTGAGTATGGACATAAAAATCCAAATTACACATTCAAAAGAATATCGAAACATAGCATATTCGAGAACATTAAACATAGTCAAAACTTATAATATTTTCAAATTTCTTGGATTGCCTTGATTGTATTCGATTCCAACTAAAGGGGTTTTGTGATTAAACTAAAAGAAGAAGTGCATAAGCTGACACAAATTGTCTGAAGTAAATATACATATTATAGAAGATAATGGGTATGCTAATATTAATTTAAAAACAACCCATTTATGGTCCATCAGTGGAATCCATTCTCGACCAAATTTTAATATATTCCTTGTCGACCTGCAAAATTGCAGTTGCTTAGCCCATTATAACTATGGCTGCGAACGTGGGTCAGTTGTTCAGTAGACTCGGAAAGATCGGCATTGGACTTGCTGCTGGTGGTAGTATTCTTCCGCTGGTTCTTTACAATGGTAATTACCTCGCATTTCAGTTACTGTGTTCTTAAGTTGACGGAGGTCAGCGCGCTGTGATTTTTGACCGCTTCAAGGGAGTTCGTCAAACCGTTGTTGGCGAAGGCACACACTTCATTATCCCATGGGTCCAGAAACCCATAATATATGAGATTCGTTCAAAGCCAAGAAATATCCCAGTCGTGACTGGTTCAAAGGGTGAGATTTCAATCTTGTGTTGCACATCGTGCTTCGTTATATTAATTCTGAACGTCTACCTCATTTAGATCTACAAACCGTCAACATAACCCTGCGTATCTTATACAGACCTCAAGCCGAATTACTGCCTAAGATTTATTCTAATCTTGGCTACGATTACGAAGAGCGTGTTCTTCCCTCAATCACAACTGAAGTTCTCAAGGCGGTCGTTGCTCAGTTTGATGCAAGTGAGCTCATCACTCAACGAGAGCTTGTCAGTCAACGCGTGAACGAGTACCTTACCGAACGCGCAGCATCATTTGGCATTCTTCTCGATGATATTGCTTTGGTGTGTTCAACTGATCCCCCCTTGTCAATTGTTCCAAGCTCGTCGTGACTGATTTACCTTTTCTTTGTAGACGCAAATCTCGTTTACGTCTGAATTTGCTGCTGCTGTGGAAGCCAAGCAGGTGGCACAGCAAGAGGCAGAGCGTGCACGATTTCTGGTTGAGAAGGCAGAACAGCAGAAACTGGCAGCGGTCATCAGTGCCGAGGGTGACTCTGAGGCTGCTAAGATGCTTGCCAAATCATTCGGGTCTTCCGGTGATGGCCTAATTGAACTGCGCCGCATCGAGACTGCTGAGGAGATCGCCTACCAACTTGGCAAGAACCGCAACGTGGCTTATCTACCCGATGGAGTAAACGCCCTTCTCGGTTTACCTACGGCTAACTGAGGGTCCACAGCCACTCCTAGCTTGTAGCTTTTGGCTTTGTAATATACACTTGCCTCCTGAACATAGCTTGTCTTTTACCTCTGTCACAGGCCTCCCCTCCAATTCCGCATCGGAGTAACTGTAAGAACCGTGGGCGACACCAAGACGAGCTTGTAACCTCGTTAGTCTGCCCTTGGTACTATAAGATCTTACTATTCCCCCGGGCGATAGCCAAAATTGTGGCACAAGAGTATCATCTAACACGTTTCCCATTAGGACTGCAGGGGAGTGATTTTACACAAATGAGTTTATTAAGCACCAATGTCGCGAGATAATAGTCGTAATTGAGTTTCGGTGGCATTCCCCTACAAGAACAAATAAGGACACTTGACCATCAGACAAAACTTCTTTAAATCAAGCCTCATGCAAGAGGTGTAAGGTCATCAGTTATGAATAAGAGGCCTACGTAACGTATCCACGGCACCGATGCAGCAAAGGTATAATCCACGGCAGACTCGACACACCACAACCAAGTACTAAAGCAAAAAAACGCGTATTTAGGTTTCAGGCGAACGAGAGACTCTTCGTACTTAATCTGCTAGAACATTATGCATCATGGCAAAACACGCCAGCTCCTACCGGACGAACCAAGCGCGAAAAACGAGACACGCTACTATCAAAGTGAGCGCGGTGCAGTGGTAAAACGGGTCCATAAATTTTGGCCAATTTAGATTAAAATACTTCACTTCCATAATAGTGAAAATAAAAATATTAGGCTAATGAATGCCAATCTACAGTCAAATTCCCCATAACGTATTTTCTATTAATTTTGAGATTATTTTTACTGTTCACTAGTTTAGAAGCGAAATATATGACGTCGCTAACGACAAGCACTATTACTTTAAATATCCAGAGTATTCAATTGGTTCTATCGTCTTAAACACATTGAAACTAATTCCTTAAATATGGGATAGTGTGGCCTAAATATTCAAAAAAACTCAGATCATTTCTTGGTATGAGAAAGTAACCTTTTTAAGTTTGGGACCATCAATTCCCCTCTTATCTTCTTAAATTATCAGGAAGCAGATCTTATGGGTTCACAACGTCTCTTTCATGTTGCTAGTTGGAGAGTATGCTATTGGAAGGTACATTATAAAAAAGGAAACCGCATGTGTATAGTTCGTCTTTAACAGCACCGAAGCCAATCACTTAAGCCGATAAATAATCACTAAATACCAATCTCTCTCTCTCTACTACGAAATCAATTTCAACTTGTGTTTTGAAGCATGAAAACGATAAGATTTGTGTTGAAATGCATCGATGCTCCCCATGTTTTAGCACACTGACGGAGTTCTTGCCAAAGAATACTATAAATCAGTATGATTACTGAATGAAATGAGCTCACCGGGTTATAAGAAGTTACAATTTTCCTTTACCGTCAAAAGCATCAAATGAAGCTAACTTTTATGGGTGATTTCAATTTATTGTTTAATGCGTGCCTAAATATGTAGATGAACCTTAAATTACATATTTATTTACTTTATTTCGAAGTTGAGGAGAATTAATTCAAAATCTTAGTTAATGTGCATTTCAATTAAATAGAATTCTTTTCCGTAGAAATGTATGATATAATGAACTGTAAGATTTGCATTCACCTATCACATATTTCAACCTATTGAGTGCAATTCTTGATTTCGACTGGCATATCCATCATATCTGAAGAAATATCACTGTCTAATAAAATGAAAGAAATAGGGTTAGAGAACAATGTTCCCATAACCGAACCCGTTTTGTGAAACAAGTTTTCACCAAATATTAATTTAATTTTCATTATTGATTGCGGAGGTCAATTGAAATATTTTTGCTCTACCAAATTCCATTCAGATAACTTAATGTATTTTTAATTGTTAGAGCCCATTGTCAAATATAACCAAATTGGTTGTCCTGTGAAGTACCTAGTCGGGCTTCCGGCGATTACCCGGCTTCCTAAATACATAATTACCTTAACAGTAGAGACTTAACTTAAGTTGCTATCGATGCCACAAATTGCAACCAAGTTACATTAGATGGGTACTGTTTAAAAAACACCATAGCATAGTGAAGATAGTAGTGATTTGATTGTGTTGAAAAGAGGGTTGTTTAGTGGCTTGGAGAATTAGATAGAAATAGATTAGAAATTACAATAGCCCAAACCGAATCTGCACTCAAGCCAAAAACTATTAAATCATAAAATAAAGTGTTGAATAAGATTTTATCACAAAGTTGTAGATATTTTTTTGCAAAATCCAATGTAAATATTTAGATTTTGAACACTGCAAAAATTCGCATACCTTTTTTAAAATTCCTTTATCATAGTTTTGGAAAATGACACAATTGGATAGGTTATTACATACATAACTGATTGAATTGATGGGTTTTTGCCGAAAAAATTGGACAAAAATATTAGAACATAAAAGTTGGCCATTACTGAATTAGAATTTACACCGATATATCAATGATGCGGCCGTTTGTTTGAGTTAGACGTATCCGCATGCGATGTCTGGCGGTCCGTGGTGGCTGCGTGCTCTTTGTGCGTGATTGGTGGTAGTTGGCCCGTTCTGCTGTTGATGCGAATTGGTTAGTTTGCCACTGACTTATATGCATTTAATTGATTGTTGAGCTTCAGGAGGTGCATTATCTTGGCGATCCCGGTTTTATATCCTCCGGACGTGTACGTATGTTATGATGATATTCGGCCAGTTCTGCTGTTGATACACATGATAACAAGCCCTGCTCCTGATATTTTTTTACTAATCTCTGCGGTTCCGTTTTAGATTTGGCGCGTTTCTTTATATAATGCCATGAGTCGTGATGAAATTTGGGCAGTTCTGCTATTGAGATTGCGTGATACGAGCAATCATCACTGGTGTTTGCGTTGATACTCATTTTAACCCGTTCAAAATGTGCAAATCTTCGACGTGAGTGATGATTGATATGGGTTGATAAGCAATGAAAAATCCTATTTCGCCCCTATCTGATAGCTAGAAAGTTACTTTAACGCTTCCATTGGTTTCAGATTCTTTGCGTTATCCGTCGTTGAAACTGCAAGGTTTGTACATGATGTTTTGCGTTGTTTAAGTGATTTTACTTGACTTTTCCTGTTTTACGAAATACCTGGGCTCTCCCTATTGGGGGTTTTATATTTCAGCTAATCTAATACTTGTAAGTTGCAACTCCGTGTTGATGATACTCGACACCTCTTATGAACAGTGAATTCACATGTTCCGAACCTGACGTAGTTACAGCCTCTTTTGTCTAGTAGGAAGCTACTACCGGTTCGGTCGTTAACTGTAAGTGGTGGTTGAAGTGCTTTGTTATTGTATGATATCCTTTTCGCCCCTATCTAAGCGTCACAAAATTCTTGCCTTAGGTCGGGATCTTTTCCTCACGAAAGGTTGTGGTGAGTGGGTGATGTTTTGCATAGTTCAAATGATTTTAATTGATTTGAATTCCTTTTCTGACACCATCAGGACGTTAGCTAATTATTGCCGTTTTTATTTACTGGCAGACACGATCTCCAGGGATGTGAAGGACCATTCGCTTTTATATTGTGAACTCAATAAAATTAAACTGATGTTAAAGCCACAGCTACAGTCATTTTCTGTCAATAACGTTTACGAACTTCCAAAATAAACGTGGTTCAGGTGATTTGTAAATTACAGATGGTTGGTTGCAATGGTCTTCAAACCTCAATGAAGTAGGGGCCCTTATTGTTGGGTCCTGGCTGTGGTGTCTGGGGGAGTGGGTAGGCACAGGTATGCGCCCGCGCACGTGAACAGAGCGTCAACCCAAACCCGCATGGTTTCAGGGGAGGGGGCAGTGAGGGAGAGGGTTCGGGTCCTCGTCGGCGGTCCTCTGCTTTGCGCCGCCGCTGGAGGTGGGTAGGAAGCCACAAGGAGGAGGCAGAAGCTTGAGCTCCTTCCAGTTGGTTGTCGGTCTGGGTAGACGTCGATAATGTCCGTAAAACTGATTACGTCTAGGAAGGTGATGCATCGTTGCCCACATCAGTATAACTCGAGCGCGAGCAATAGGACCGTAAATGATACGAGAGAGATTTATGGAGGCAACGGCGGTCAAACGAGGTGGTTCTGCTGAAAGCGGTCGCTTAAGCCAGCAGTTTGGCTCGATAAACCGCAAAAAGGGCGAACAGCTTCGTGGTGATAAATCACTGGCTAGCTTTCTTAACTAGGATGCCGCTTTGGATTTTCTCCTGTGGACTCCGCCAATATAAGTCCTCGTAAAAAGCCCAGTAAGTTCTGCAAACTATTCGGAATTCAGTAGGTATGACCCGTGAATTTGTAAATGCTTATTCCTTGAGGGTTTGCCTCTGGAGTTTGACTCGCTAATCTTTTATATTTCTAAACAGCCCTTGAAGCAACCGGGGGTGGTAGCAATTCATTGACTGACAGATATAGTAGGAATCTGTCCACTAAGCATATTACACTCATGCTCTTCAATTGACTGACAGACCTGGTAGGAATCTGTCCACTGACCAAGTTACGCTCATGTTCTTGTTGATGCTGTAGTTTTCATCGCTGGATTGGTAAACGAGAGTTAGCTGAAAAATAATTCTGGAATAAAATCAATGGTTTTAGCTTTTAGTGGTGACTCCGCCTGCTTAGTTAAAGAAAGGTCAATTGTGCTGACCCATGCATGTAAGCACTCAGAGGCAAATGAATAACTGCAATCCGCTGCCTTCCAGGAGTCGTTTTGTGTGCTGTCCGTAAAAGCCCAGTCACTGAACGGGACCCTATCAACCTAGTAAGCTTGCTTCCTCAGCAAAAATAGCATTTTTTTCTGAAGCCATTTGTTTCCTTTATAAGATTCGATTCCATTATTTCTCTGTTTATGTTTATGAGCCTACCTTTTGGTTTTAGCAGGGAAGACGCACTGGATGGCTTTTGAGCGTGACAGGAGTAGTAGATGAGGATCCTTCGCCTCCGATCCAGCACGAACCATCTGCGCTTTCCGCGTTTGCTGCGGTGGAAGAAGAGGTTGGCCATGAAGCCGCCTGCTGCGCCACTGGGCGAAGTGACTCTGGTGCCCTTTTGCGACTGCTGCTGGGCTTTTGCCCTTCGCGTGGCGGGGGGGAAGAGGTCGCCGCCGTCACAGAATCGCGTGTCGTTCTCGTACGACCTCTCAGCCACACCGGCGGCGCTGTTTAGACGCGAGTCGACTTTGTACAGGTACCCAGCGCAGGTGGTCGAGTCCACGTGCAGATGAGGCATAAGCAGTGGTGAACAGAGGATGTGGCCGCAGGTCACTTCCAGATGGTGACGAAGGTTGAAGGAGATATCCTCTGGCACTGGAAGGTATCGTGTTAGTGGGCGTACCTAAAGTGAACCATCCCAATAAAATTGACGAGTGCTGAAGAACTGAAGGAATACGTCTCTGCCATCCTACGAAGGTTTTGGAGTAAATTTTACATAAAAATCTGATTTTCCCTAATATGTTGTGGATCTTCACACACTACGCTTCCTTTAAAACTTCAAAGTCATGATTCGAACCGCCGGATTTAGAACAGGGTGGAGATTATGATAGCTCCGCAATGGTGAGCAGGTAGCACTGACAAGAGAATAGCAATGGATACTACTATTTCGAGGTTGTGGTTAGAAGTTAGTAATGGGAAAGAAAGTGTCTTCGGAATTTAAAAGAAAAAGCTAGATAGCAGCGAAATTCCGATTTCGTTGGATGAACTGAATGTTCCGACTATAAAGATCTTCGCTACTGCTCGCTAAGTGTTGCATAGGAGAAATTCCCTGATGCACCTCAGGGCAAAATAAAACCAATGACAGAAGTTAGTATTTACTACTAAAACTGTTCTCCATATCTTGGTTTTGTAGTTGGCGATGTCGTCGGGAAAGACTAATTGCCATGTTGCCTATTTCTGAGACCCTTCTCATCGAGAAGTGTAAAAATGCTAAATCAAGGATGTAGTAGAAGCTTATGGCAGTTCTAGTTTGTAGTTTTCGAAAAATGGCAATTTCCTTGTCTGGTGAATTTAACTAAATTTATGTAACTGCCAGCAGCCTTTTTTCCGATGAAAAATCCATATATCAATAAAATCTAGTATAATTTTGGTTACAACTGTTTCATTTATTGCATAAAGCCTTCCGTTCTTCTGTGGATGGAGATCCTGCAATTAACCAGCGAAAAATCACTCAAACTGCACTTTTTACCTTACTGAACGTATATTTAATATCCATTTTAGTCCGCTTGGTCAGCATGTCAAATAACATATCTCTATCAACCCTGCATTTTATAGAAGCGATTGGAAAAGACATCTCAAATGTTTCTAAGATACCAAATCCATGAGAAAGAACGTTGTAAAAGTAAATTATACCAAACATTTGGTTATAAATATTGTCAGCTGCCAAAGATGGCATTTTCAATGCAAAATCAGCATTCGCTCTAGAATCTCACTTAAATTATATAATAGGTGGTACTCGGTAGAGTTCCACTCCAGTCTGACATGTCCGAGTCGCAGCTCATTATTTATACTACCTGGAAATACCCCGAGAGACCGTTATTGTTATTAATGCCCTTATAAAATTGCCAAAAGTAAAGCTCATCCAAAATTTCCGAAGGAATCTAAATTTCAATAAGAATGTATAGTTAATGGATAAAACCCTGATTTGATCTGGGAAAAGAGGGGAATGCCAGAGAATTTACAGACTGATGGGCAACTGGAAAAAGTACCACAGAATCCTAGAGTTTATTTATAATATTGGGGTACACAAAAAGTCACGATTACTTACTCATTAACATGCCAGAGTCATGTTACTTAAAGAAAAAACCGTCTCCAAAAGCGGATAGGGAATGGTGATCAGCAGTAATTTACAACCCCAAAGACAGGTCCGCATTCCTGCACTATTTTGGTTTTGATAATACTTGGACTGATTACATACTGCTCAACCGGTAGGAGACTGTAACATAATTTGAGGCCAGATTAAGAATCCCGACTTTTCTTATCTTCAACTAATTTTAGTTTTGAAGGAAACGCTTGATGGGGCCTTATCATTGGCTGATACACGAGCAGGGTCACGTGCGCTGGGGTGATGTGACAAGCCTCGTCTCAGTCGCCTAATCAGCTTGCAGATCGAACATGCTAGTAAAACTTAAGTTACAGCGCAGTTTCCTGAATGCTTCTATCGAAATAGCTCAACGGCGTAGACTTCCTTACCATCATAGCGTTATAAATGCTGGACATTTCTCATTTCATGCTTCCCCACAATCTGCAACTGTTTTCACTTTTCTGTGGTCTCTCACCTGTATTGTCATTGTGCTGACTTGAGCCTCGTGCGGCTTAGAGAATGTAGTTTTATCAACCAGTCGATCATCAAATTGGACGAAATCCCTCTACCCTTGTGAAACATTGTCTACCCTTCACTCCTAATTCTTTCTCCTATCGGCGTTTGGCAATCGTAGATTTCCATGGCTGTTTTGAATATCATCCTGTTGCGCAGTGCCTTTTTAATCTGTCATAATGGAGTGGGTAAGGCTATATTTTGGACCACCTTGTTTCCGATAAAATCTAGGAAATGTTGATATATCACATTGATTAATGAGTACGGGAGAATGCTTCGAGATCGACGAAAGCAAATACCTCGCTTTCTTCCCAGCCTCCTCTGTGCGAGGCTGCCGAGGCAGTTCTTTGTCGGTATCGAACCTCGGTGCTATTAGTGGGCTGAGTTGGCAGAGACTCCTGTCGCTTCCACTGCGTTTGATCTCGACCCATTCCCACACAGGGAGTTAACGGAGACACTGCGTAGAAGATGTCGTTGGAAGAGGAGGTGCTGGAGGGCTGATGTTGGGTCTCTTTGCTTCCATTAAGGCCGAGAGAAGAGTTAGAGGAGACATTATTGGTGCCTTTGTTACTGTCTTGAGGGTTCAAGCCTTCCGGGAGCGAGGATGTCTGTGGAGAACTGGCCATGGTCTCTCGATGAAGCAGGTACTGTAGAAAAGAATACGGGAAATAGACGAAATTGGGATTCTGAGGTGGGGGGGGGGGCATTGGGGCCCAGTTGAAATAAGACAGGGTTAGGTAATACATCTCAACTGCCAGGGCTTCCTTCGTTAATCAACCCCAAAAAACAAAGAAAATATGCGCATGTAGGGGTTTACTGTTACCAAACGAGGTTTTGAGAGTACTACTTCCATATTTTCTACTGCTTCGATTTTAATGCAACGCATCTATTCCCGAAAACCAATATCATGCAGCTGCTAATTGCAAAACTAATACCACTTTCAACTAGTACAATTTAGAGACATGAATATGTTAATTTTTAGTCATTTTTGGGAAAAAAATGACAGTGGCTTATAGTAAGACCAAGACGAAGTAGTCTCGAGATGATGCATAAAGGTCTAACAAGGGCATTTCACAGTATAATAAGACCAGAAATACCCACTAAACTCCCCCACCTTAGTAACGTCACTGACTAAAAGAATATCCCCCTCGAATTATCTGACACCAAGGTCTCAACAGCCCACTGGTTCTCGGCTAATTTAGCCAGAGGCTCTTGATTTCACCTTACCTTGTCGAACTCGTCCGTAAGACCAATCCAATTCATGAATGTGCGTGAAACTCGACCCAGAATATCAGCAGAATGTTAAAAAAACCAGAATGTGGAAGGTGACTCATTTCAGACAATGCCCTTGAGTTTGTGAGAAGTCGTTTGTGTTTCCAGGCAGACACCACTGATGCAACAACGATCCCTCTCCACGAAAAAAATCTATGACCAGTAATACCTATGATGCACCGTAATAACTATAAATGAAAAATGTGTTATTCTGTGTATGATATATGCTATTTCTTGATCTACTACCACTTCCTACCTACTTTCTACGCTACTCATTGTTTGAGCCGACTTAGTAAGATAATGGGCACTAAAGACGCATTAGTGACCATAATTTATTCATAAAGTCCCGCCAGAGTAAACGCATAAACATGTGAAGTTCGTGTCTGCAACTTGCAACTGCATGCTTGTGCGTTGTCTCAAAATAAATACCCTTAATGCCACAAGACCTCGTTGGCAATGCAAACACACCGACATTCATTTTTTCTTGGAACTCAAACCATTCAATAGAATTAACTTCATGAACGAAAACTTTGCCTTTTGATGAAGTAGCATCTCACATGGATGGAAAAATGTGTGTGGAACACATGACCGAAGAAATTTAGTAGTTAGATTATATATTGGGAAAAAAATATTAAAAGATTTTTTAGAAATTTTAGGACAAGGGTACTGGTAAATAACATAAGCATCACTGATATCAACTCCTAAATATGAATTATATTTAGTAATCTCTGCAGTGTCCCAGTGTCCGATAACAATCACTGGTTTCAACAAATGAAATACCTAAGTTATAATATTCATATTTATAACGCTCTGATGAAGTGGTCAGAATTGAGCAACACACTCTTGGTACCCGCACACCTGAAAATACTACTGAAGTGCAAAAGCCCCCAAAAGTCTTCGTGGTGAGCTGGCTTTCTGTCTTTCCATTGACGCAGTAAAAGTGCATGTAGTTTGCCTTATCAGAACCTCGTTAGCGCAGAGGTACTATGCAAATCAATAGAAATCATTTGACTCTTTGTCACCTGTTCAAAATTGACATTTGTAAGCAAGAGGGTTTCGTCAGTAGCAAATATCGGCTTCAAATTTGGCACCGAGTTAATTGACAAGGTTAGCTTTAGTTTGAATCAGGGTTATGCGACTTAGATTTATAGTTTTTCTCCAAGACTAAAAGGAGGTCAAAACATGAACTCCCATACACCAAACATATGCAAAAGAAGGTTTAATAGATGTCAGTCTTTCCAGGCTGTAGGAAATTATAGATCACAATTTTATTTCATTGTAACTACTTGCCTTTTATGAATTCGAGAAGATCACTATTGACCTAAACTGACAATAATTGGCAAAAGGTAATAAAAGCGAGCCACATCTTTCGCCATCTAATTAGCAATGTGTGAATGCAAATGAAGTGAAGTAGGCAATCACTCACAAATTCATCTGAGCTATCCCCATTCTGTGGGTGCTGGTGCTGAAAGACTGCGGAAGGGCAGGTGGAGGCAGCAACGCTTCGAGTGATTGGCACCGCTGACACCTTGGAGGTTGGCAGTTGAGAAAACTGTAGACACGCTCTGTTGCCACTGCATGCATCGCCGTTGCAATTGGCGATCGAGGAAAAAAGCTGGTGGCTGTGAAAGTCCCCCTTTTTCGACGAGGCGGAGCAGCTATTACCGTTGCCTAGAAATCGAAAACCGCGCGTAAATAATAACACAAAACTACCAAAATAATTTTACTGATATTGTTATGGTCCCTACGGTATAAAATTTTGATAAGTCCTCTGGTATGGACTCTTTTTGATAAAAACCCTGCAATCCATCGATCACATCATGAGTCAATAAATCTGACCGATTTCGGGGTATGTGGTTGTGTCACCTCTTGCCTTAGCTAGGCTTCGAAAAGCCTGACCTTTTGTTCTTTCGAACACAGTTAATAAGGTTTATATCGGTTCTTATATGAGGAGGAATGTACATATTCTCAATCCAAAAATAAATGCTACTAATTTACCAAAGACTTGACTTAATCGTATCTTCCTTATCCCATAAATTTGTTGCATTTGAAATTCCATGGTCGAAGCACACTTTTTTCTTAATGCATGGTTATCTATTGGAAATATTCTGAGTGTGGTTTGAACGTCCTATTTGATCGTTTCACTGAAGTACCACCGAAAATCGAAGCGTTGACCCGGAAATAAACCTGTGAACTTTCTAAGACGAATTTTCGACGAGGGAGAGAGAATATTATCAGGGCGAATCAGTCACTGAGGTAACGCGGCTCGGTGGTCTCGACCTCGTTTTGTGACTCTGCTTTTCCTGTGTATCCAAATGCACCTTTTTCGGTGAAATCACAGCCGTTTTACAAGTTTCTATGTATACAGAGTCGTCGAGTAGTATATAATAATGGAAATCCTTTTCCTTCTTTGTTGTTTTGAAAATAAACTATTGTCATCCTTTGCTAAAAATGTATTCTGTCAGTAAAAGCTAAGCATTTGCAAAAGGGACAAATGCATTGATCTTGCTTATAAGTAATTCTTTTCCTTTCAAAATACACTGGTTAAGTCCCAGGTCATATTTTTCATTCGAGATTGCTTTGAAAAGGTGTTATTCGAATTGGGAGATATAGTCTCTGGCTAAAGTAAAAACATTAGCACAACCAGTCGTCAACCAGTGCACACAGTGACAAGATTTCCCAAATAAAAAACGGACACTTGAAGGTGTAGATGGAGTGTTGTTTTCTCAGAAAATATGAAAATAACACTTATATAACACGTATTTCGGTGCTCTTTGGCCAGCAAAGAAGCCAGGTTGAAGTTTAAAATTGTCATAAATGTGGATATAGTTCCACCCGGAATACTACAATCCTGACTGGTAAGACTTGAGACCTGTACGACCCCATTTTTAATTCTCAGTGTCAAATTAACCAATTCACAAGATCCACAGCATTCAACCAACTAAAAGCTACTTTTTGCTAGCCATTCAAAGATTAGGAAAGCTGGGCTCGCTGGCCAACGCTAAGTCAGTAAGTTCGCGATTTAGCTAAAATCCAACTATCTTTTCCCAAGCATTGTTTACTGGCAAACGAAGTTTCAGCAAAATAGGCACGTACTGATACAAGAAGCTTTAGTGTTTGCTGATGAAGCGTCGTTTCGTAGATCGGGCTGAAATGGAAAAGAATAGAATGAAATAAGCCTAAACACTAAACATTTTTACGGATACTGCCTTGCATAGATGACAGCTAAAGTATACCAAATTTGGCTCAAAAATTGGATGATTCAAGATTTAGTAGCGAGTCCACAGAGACCCGGAAATGCAGGGGTAAAACAATGGAGCTCTGAAAATTCCCAGGACTGTGATCCAGTTAGACACTTCAGGATTTGTGGAAATTCTTAAATATCTCGAAGAAAAGCATTGTCTCGATTCATAGGCTTTCGCGTTCATCAATTGAATAAATAAGCGATATGCAAAATACCTTTACTCAATTCAATGTGATAGAAGCGCATCTTGGACGTCCTGATGATAATGACAAAAATGAGTCGTATATATACGAGTGTAGGAGCCACCAGCAAATGAAACAGATACAGTCCTTCTTGTATTTATTTTTTTCTCAGAGCGGAATTGCTTACGTTAAATTTAGTGACACAAGCCTATCTTATGCTTAAGACTAGCACTAAAAATGCAAGGATTATCATAGATATGATTATGCCATTTGTTATGACCCTCAAACTAGATGGGCATACAAACTTTTCTTATCTTTTAAATAACGTTACAATTACAATATCATCACACTTCTACATAGGAATTTACGAAGGGACTTCAACACAAGGCGTCAGTCAATCCTCTGTACACTAATAAGAACGTCAGATCCAATTCCCAGGTTGTTTCTCGAATGCATTCCTTTTTTCCTTCCCTGCATCTTCACCTTAACGAGTTTATTTAATTGTTCCACCACAATTTGTGCTTTTTAAACGAGGTTTTTTAATGCTTCCCTTTTGCTAAGTACAATACCTTCCAAACTCTCACTTGAGAGTAGCCATTCTAGTCGGTGAAGGCACAACATAACAAAATAGTTAACACTCAAAGAACATGCATTGAAAAATCTCCCTTACTTCCATAGGATTTCTGGCTTCGCGCTTGAAAGGTACAGGAGAGTCATTTGCCGAGATTGAGTAGGGAGCTGCGTTAATTTCTGACGGCCCATCACCCCCGGGGTAAATATAGGCATATTCAGGACTGTACTTGAAAGTTGACTGCTCCGGTGGAGTACTGTCTCCATTCCCCAGAAGCAGAGAAGTGTCCTGATAGAGCCTCAGCTGACTCATTAAACTCTCCTTCTCTTCATCATACTTCGCTTTGTCCTAGATTTTTGAAAAACTCAAATAAGTAGATAAAGCATGCTCGCTTCCAACACATAAATTAAAGCAGGTTTTCGAGTTACATACCGAAAGAGGGATTTTGTTCTAAGGAACAAATTCGGTTTTGATGTTTGAATACAGGTATATGATATAATTGAAGCTAAATGGAAATCAATGAATACAATCTTTATTGGACGATTAATAGATTTCACTTTCGAATAGTTATACAAGGCCAATGCTGAGAGACAAACTTCTAAAACCATTTAGCAATCAGTGGATTTAACAAAAAATGGATGAAGGAACTCAAAATATGGTTTTTGATATATACTCTAAGTGAATTCGACAAACCTGCGCAAACGATATCCCACATATGATCTCGAAAGTTCCAGAGAACTATCAGGAGGTTGGCGTTTACCAACAAAATTTCATGCTAAGAGTTAATGATAAGTACATAAAATTCCATTATGTTTCATAAACACTTTAAATTCAACAGATCCAGCCCTCATGATCTAAATAAAAGCCAAACTGAACGACTAAGCTAGCTCTGTAGCACGAAAATTATTTTTCGCCGGAAAAATCTCAGCGGATTCCTCCAATAGGTTAAACCGTGTATGAAATTCCAAATCACTAGTTGTTTTCACTGTATTCGTTATCAGGATAATTTAAAGGAAAGTTCTAAAATAAGAAGAACCGTCGAAACTTAACTTCCTGCTTCCGTATTGCAGATACATCTATTTTTATATGTAAATGAAGATATAATACGTATTACTTGCTTTTATAAGCAAGCACATGCTTCCGCAGTAGTGAACGGCAAGTGAAGTGAATCCTAGCTAGTTTAGCTGGAACCACATTAGCCAGTGAAGTCGAGGAACTAAAAGCTTAAGGTTTAGCACACTTTTCGTATTCGTGAACTTTTCTGAAACATTTTTCCAAGCCTCGCCGTTGGAAATAGACGCTGGAAGATGTGAAGTGCTTTGGACTGTTTTTGTGATTATAAAGCATTTTGCGGTAGCAGTGTTCAGCACCAGGTCGAACTGCCGATGTAATGCTCCAGTTATTGAAAACTTCCTCAATCCCACACTCCCTATCGACTCGCTATGACTGTCCAGGCAGTGATTCAAGACAAAATGGTTACTGCTACAATGACTTCCTCAAAGAGAAGAGCAGTTGGGTGCTGGTCTCGAAGCCACACCACCAAAGCTTCTTAACAGTCCCAGTTTTGCATATAAGTGAGCAATAAATTTTTAGGTTTCATTAAGTTGTCACTCATTACTTGAGAGCACTGTTTGTAAGGCGAGCTCTATATCAACTGGAGACTCGATGCCATTAGCACCGAGTAGAAATTTACTCCTCAGTTAATCCTCAATCTGACTGAGTTCAAAACTCGATTAAGCACCGATCTTCATAGCTTGACTTGACCACGTCTTCATCTGCTCAGTGAACGAGTGAAACCAATTTTCTGATCAAAAGCTGGCAGTGGTCAAGGATATGAACGGACATAGGCTGGTTGCAGGTTCAGAATATTGCGCACTTTACCAAACGACGGGATCGGATGTCTTTGATAGCCCTACGAAGACCTGTCATTTGCGTTTATCGTCTTAGAGGTAAGTTTCGTGAAATATCGAACAGCTTAATATAGCTTTCGGGTTCGCAAAAGGTTGGGCCACAAGTGCTGAAGCCTGGTAATGAGGTAATTGGTACAGGGGCTACGGGAAGGCACTCCGCATGCTTCATGACTATTAGGGGTGTGCAAATGGATATTTTCTCTGATAGTTTTGAAAAATTAAAAGATCGCAAGAGTACTTAGAACCGTCGATATGTGGTGATATCCCGAGAGTAGAGAGCTTCGTTAGTGTCCATCCGTTCAATTTTAAATTGTTTTCACCTAGTGGGAAGGGTGAAATGATCCAGCAGTAACAGATAAATTCCTTTTTTTGGGCCGGTTACTATTAGTCGTCAGTGGCTGGGCCGTTGCAGATGATCAATGAAAATATATCTGACAACATGTGGAGAAGGATAATCAAGGTGTGATTTCGAGAGAGGAAGCTTATCAAAATAGGTCTCACATGTGCATAACTGAACAAGACATTAATTGCAGAGCATAGTGCCATGATCTCAAAAAACCAAAAAAAAGCAAGACTAAGATCCCTAGGTTTTAAAAACTACGTTTATTTGCCATGCTTTTCAAAAGAACTTAACTAGCAGTTACTGTAGCTTCTACATGTACAGGGACTGCAAATGTAGAACTTCTTTGCCTACTACTAAAAAGTATTTAATCATAATAATAGCGCAGATGGAATTTGCATATATTTATAGACCATAACTGCAAATCCAAACAGAGCTGAATGTTTAGAATTTCATGGATCACAAAATAAGAGAAAAAACTGAATCAAAGTTATTTAAGGGAAAAAGAATTAACCTGCCTTTCACATTCGTGGCTTATGTACATTTGTACAAGGATAGAACTAATACTGGTTTTACTTTTCAGATTTAATTTTATTGTGATATAAAAGAAATTACCAAGGTATATTCTGGAGGATCGTTTGTTAGATTTAAATTTCCCGTTTGCTCATTACACATTTCAGGACACCGGGCAATGCATTTTGTACTTCGATGAAATAAATTAAGTACCATCAAGCAATTGCAATGTATAACCACTCAGTTTTACTTACAAAATTCACAAACAATGTGAAGTCCCATTCAAAATGTGAATGGAAAATGAATTTTGAAGTATGCTCTTCATTGATTCAACAAAAACTGAAAAATGCACTGGACTTGTCACTTATTATGTAAGTCACTAAAGGTATATTTAAAACGCAATCTTTTGGAAAATTTAAAATATGAATCAAATATGACTTCACATAAATGCAAATAAGTGTCTATGGTACATGGTAAATCAAAATGAAGGTAACCAACAACACAAATCAATCTGAATTACCCAGAGCTCTTAGAAAATATCCTGACATTTCCCCCCAAAAGAACGTTGACCTTTCGCTCCACTGTTTCATTCATTAGAGAGCATTCAACACCGTTTCATAGATCCACTGACTAATAAAGTTCCCACAGGTATATATTTCACTTGAAGCTATATTTTATCTTCAACACCCAAATGGAAAATTTCATCAATCGGTATCTAGACATGCCCAACATCAAACGACTGCACATTTCAGCACAATTTTGTCATGAAGAATAGTTTTTTCTACAATTCTGTATTACAAAAGAACGATGGAATAAAGAAAATACTTTGAAAAAATTATTATGAAAAGATACGACCTCGCCTGTTTTGGTTCAAATGATGCATTTTAAGCATTAGCTTTAACCCACCTTCAATAGAGTCCAAGTCATTGTGTTTTCTGGACTAGTTTGCTAAGGTTGAAAATCAAAGTGTCTGGAATGTGAATGCACAATTTTTTAGATTGGAAAACTTTAAAGAAGTTTTGGAACAATGAGTTGCTGATTTACCATGCATGCTTTATCAAGGAGCAGTACATTTATTTCAATCTTGCAAATCAAGGATATTCGCCCTAATCGAAAGGTTTAACAATTTTTAAGATTAAATAAATTCCAACTCCTTGGTGTATATATGTTATTCAGTAAGCGAAATAGATTTAATTTTGAAGTTTAAGTGAAAATATAAAGTGTTATGTTGTCAAAGTTCAACCAATAGTGCAGAATATCGATGACCTAAAACCTTATCATAAAATCATTTGTTACTCAACTTAAATGCGTGTAGATTTTCTCAATCGAATTAGGTTCTTGAAAAGAGGACAAAAGAATCGTTATAAAGGCAATAAATAGTAAAAGTGTCAATGTTGTCTGATAAAAAATGGCAAGCTTAAACATGCTCATAAACCACGGGACATTGCTCCATTGATCTAGAGGAACGAAGGGCGTTTTACTGACCTCCAAGTACTGATATTCCAGATCGTCAATGAGGGCCTTTTGCTGACAGAGTCGCTCCTTCAGATGCTGGAGTTGATTGACAAGGTCGGAAGGAGGAACTCCGTGTTGATGTTCGGCCGATTTCACCTCTGAATTCACTCGATTGTGCTCTAGTTCCAGCAGCTCCAGTAGTGCTCTCTCGTGAGCCAACTGGTTGCTAAACTGTAAAAAACACGTCAATTCTACTGAAACAGATAGATTAGAAGGTTTCTTTATTTATAGCAAAAAAAACATGATGAATAATTTTGAGCGTAGCAAATAATGACATCATTGAAGAGAAGAATGGAAGGTAAAACACCCTTATGAAAAAAGGCTTCATAAAATTGCAGAGTAATTATCAAATTATAAACCCAGCTTTAGTAGATTTCATTTGTTTGCTTCTTAAATGCTATTTAAGCCTTTAATTTACAATCCCAAAGGTTCAGAATGTCCATTTAGCTAACGTAGAATACTTTGTAAACAAGTATGATACAATATTCGTTTTCGGGCATACCTTGCAGATCGAATACTTCGACAACAGCAGCAACAACATTTCGATTAGGTGAAGGTGAGACAATTCACTGTAAAATTGATTATACTCATCAGTTAACTAAAATTCTATCGAGTTTGCTGGTATTTTTGCTACAACTGATGTATCTTTTGAAATTTTGGATCTAATATAGCTTGTCTTAAAACTGAGCACTTTACACCATACAGCTACGACTTCAAAAAAAGCGATTCTGACTAATGTCTTGTATGATGTAAACTAAAATCTCAATTAAAAAGAGATTTAATTTCAAAACACATTTTTTTCAGTGAAGGACTCTATTCTGTGTTTGAAAAGGGCATTTTTGCATTCCGCGAAAGGGGAAAAACAAGGAATTTTAATTCATTTGAGATTCAGGCTTTTAGAAAAATGGAATTCGCATCAAGGAAAAAAGCCAGCTTTCAAAGTTTCTGAAATGTTCTAGCCACATAGAAAAAGTAAATGATTTACTTGTGCCACACTATTGAAAAAGTACCCTGGGTTGCTTCTATTGTTATATTTTCACATTCGAAGCAGCTTGTCTACAAAACCAGAGGCATGTTACACAGCCTCCGCTGACGGTTTTTGCGGAGACGATGAATGGCCCAACGTTTATCGTGCATGCAGACATTACCAATTGCTAAGTTTAGGTATTTTCTTGTTCGCCTTCCCCAGATGCCTGAATCAATTCCTATATTTTATATTTAATGATAATTCATCACAATATTAATTCATGGGCGTAGCTACAAAATGCATATTTGGTAACATTAGATTTGTCACTTTTCCTTATATGAAAAGTTGCCAATAGCTTTAAAAATCAATAATGTTGACACACTCGATCTGGCTACTTCAAGTTCTGTGTTAGTGCTGCATACATTGATTCCTACAAAGGCCAGTAGCAATACTACTTACTGACCGTGTATCTAACCTAGCTGACTTAGATTTCGTGAGCTTTTTCATGATCATTATCAATACTTTTAAGTTAATGGTTCCTACTTCTAACCACATTTTTGCGAATTTTCGTACCATCTTCAATCATGAGCATTTTTGGCTTTGTTGAAGGCTATCTGCTTCAATTTTATGCTAGGAAAATGCATCTTCTGGTCATGACTCATTGAAACTTGGGCCAAGCTAGTCCTAAATGGCAAACCAGCTAGATTTGAGGTCGTAGTGAGGGAAATTAGGCCAAAATGACCTCTTCAACGCCTTATTACCCCTGCAACAACCTCAGGTCATTGTAAGGTCAGATTGGCAATTTTTTGGCCTTAGCAACCCCGAGGAACCGAGGGGAACACGATGCACTTGTTCGAGGGGGTTTAACATGAATAAGCAACTTCATAATTATTTGAAGTAACAGTTTTCCATACTAAATCATAGGCAAAATAAGCTATCCAAGGCGGAATGGGGTTCACATTCTTAACAAGCATGCTTCTGCTGCAAAGTAAACAGTAATATGTTTACGCTAGAATGCGTTGAGAATCAGCGTTTAGGGCTAAGGAAACAAAGAAAGGGGCAACGTTAAATCAAATAAGAAAGTATGTCTTTCAACTATCAAGAGTGTTTCTCAAAGTCCAAAGCCTTGATTGACCTTTTATTCGCAGGCCCAAAATGCTATTTGCATTTACAAAGGTCATTCAGACGTAGTCAAGTTCTATCAAAGTGTTGGTGACTGATTCAGCGCCAGTGTTTGCACGAAACTCGAGGTGGATGCAAAAAAGTCACACTACCATTCTCGGGAAAAGGATCATTTTAATGTTTTCTTTATTTTAATTCTACCCTTGTTCGATTTATAACTTTCACCAACCCGGAATTAAAGCGACTGAAGCACAAGGATTGCCACAATTACAGTCTGGCTGGATATCTTAGGCTGTTTTTAAAGGCGGTTTTATGGGAGCATTGAAGAACTTAAATTAGTGTATATCGATAATCACATATTAATTTCGGCATTAGCACATTTTTTTTAACTTTTCGCTTCAGTAAGTCTCTAGTGGACTTGTAGCAAAGTTACGCATCCACCATGGTAGCTAGTGTATTCGGAGCAAGTAAATAAAATAATGCTAACTTCAGCAGTAGAAATGCATCCATGATAGTGCAGCCTTCTTTCTTCTTACATAAGGTTTGATTGAATGAGGTATGAACATATTTTTATCAGCAATTTTCATAAATTTGAAAATCCATGGTGTAGGCATTTGCAAAAACAGCTGTCCATTTGTTCAAAATGCTATTTATGACAAGTGGAACTTTATATGTTGAGCATTGTTGCGTGTCAGACTGAAGAATAATAATCTCAGTTTACATTCAAGTAGAGATTCAATCTGGTAGACTATAGTTTTAGCACCATAAATTTTCCAGGATATGTTTTTAGTCTTTAGAAGGCAGTGTATTCATAAACGTATCATGATGCTAAGGTACTGTGAATCGAGTTAAAAAGTGTAGTTAGGAAATAGACACATACCTCTATTCTGACTGTTTCACATATTCGACTGATTTGGGCCAGTTGGATATTAAGCAGGCTAGTTAGGGTTTTTGAGGAATTCGAGGTTGCACTATCTCTGAGCTCCACGGTTCTGTTCTGAATTGAAGACTGAGAAGGCGAAAGACCCGCTGTCGAGGCAGTGGAAGATTTGAGAGACCTGGGAGCCTCTCCGAAAGATGGCTTTCGTAGAATCGCTGCGCCAACACGCAGGTGGCTCATTTCACTCGCAGCACAGTTCATAAGAGCCTCTAAGCCTCCACTAGCTGCTGCAAGCTTTTCCTCCTACCAAAGCAGGCACTTGGTTAACGTTGATGCAACCACTTCCGCAGCTGTGCTTTTAAAAAGCGAACAAGTACCATAAGTCTGCATCTGGGCCATTTCTACAGTGCTTAGCTAGCTCTATAAGCTATAGTTGATTATGTGAAAACATTGAAGTAAATCACTATCCTCATTTTAGCATCTATGATGTTTAGGTATCGATACTAGGGAATTTTTCTTTGTACACGGAGCTCGAAATCCGTCCCAGAGGCGCCATTTTCTTGCAAATGAACACATTAAACCATATATAGGATAAGTAAATTATTTGGATTAAAATGAATTTGTCAAAGAGCTCAAATTTCCTCTACTTTCCAAACATTGAAATACCGAACACAACCTTTTGAGAAATTGGAAAAATTAACTTAAAAGGTTATTTATTTTGATGTGCTCGCATTCTGAACCTCAACGAAAATGTAGCTAATCTGTCGTATTCGAGGACGATAGACTTATTTCATTTATAAATTTGTAGACTAAATAACACAGTTTTACTAAAATTCATGCTTAACACATTTCTAGGGTTAGGTTCCTATTGGATGCTACAAATACTCACTTGCAACTCAGTCTAAACCACTGGAATATTTTTGTTGATGGATCGAAAAGTTGAAACCTAAATTAGAAGACAGTATTATTTACGCGTAAAATCGTCAACTTGAGGCTGGAAGAATGGAAAATCTACATTTGCAAGGTGGTTATAAACTACCAACTTGGATGCTAGATTCACAAGCCTCATCTTAGTATGGAAAAGTGCTTCCTCGAAAAGGGTACGGCATCGTTAAACTTAAATTTATTCAGAAGGTGTTGCCCGGTTAGCATAGTCGGAGATTATTAAATTCCGTACAATGGTTTTGAGGAGACTGCAACCTGAAATTCAAACATAGCATTTATTTTATTTAAATGAAAATTTTTTGAGCTAGAAAGGACACCACAATAACGTGTACTATCTGAAACGACTTTTATACTTTTCTAGGTGATTAAACTAATTATATTTCTTAGATTCTTATGGATCTTCAAACAAGATTCTCTAAAGTTGCTAAGTCACTGAAACTTGTCTTACCAGACAGAAAATTTTGCGAGAAATATTGTTTTTAAAAATTTTAGTTATGGTTGAACTGCTTATATTACAAACGCTTAAGATTTTCAAGGTACTGTTTTTGGAAAAAGCCCCGATTAAGCAGATTTATTTTCTTCGAAGTAGCAATATGCATTTTACTTTCGGATAGCGTTTCAAATACTTCCATGTCATTAACATGCATAATTACTCAGAAAAATAACGAGACAGGTTGATCCATTTTGTGCATATAATTACTAATATTTTATGGATAAAGAAGAATCTTGAAAACGAATACATTAATTGAAAATATGGAAAATCGGTATTCTCACAAATCTTCTTAGGCCGTAAATTAGATTTGTCTTAGGCAGAAATAGACTGTATTAATGAGAATGAAATGTCTGAATCACATATAATTCTAAATTACAATATGATAGCGATAGTAGCCCTAATACTTAAAAATTGTGATATTCCCTATGCTTAATTATTTTTTAAGGGTTCCAGTTCTATCAAATTCAAGGATATTCCGAAGACATTTAGGAAGTTTTGGGTCAAAGAATGCCTGCAGTCCACTATGGATATATAGAAAGTTCATATTGTTTATGATTTTGAATGTCTTATGTATTTTGTTGTCAGCGCAATCGTAGTAACCAAATACTGATTCGTTACATAGAGGGATTGATTTGAACAAAGAGCAATTTACAAACCTACGAAGCAAAACCGCAAATTGTAAAAATATACGAAAATGGATTCTAAACAAATCAATGGCAGTAAATGGGAATTGAGATCTTCAAAGCAATGGGAAAAAGTCGAAAACTGACTTAGAAATGAATTTTGAATACGATTAATGTAGAAAGACTGTCGTTCACCAGACTTTCAGACATGGAAGTTATGAATGCCTATAGATCATCCTAAATTAATGATCCTTTTGAGTAGCCAAGTAATTTTTTATTAGCACTTTTGATTATTTAGGCCCAGGTAGCTTCTATCGCTTCTAAGAAGGGCAGGCAAACCGAAAAAGTGTTCACGACCTCAATAATCTGTAAACCCCTGGATTCGCCAACAATTTTAAAAGACAGATCAAGCAGTTTTTTGAGTGAAGCAAGCACGTAGATGCACCGGCTAACCAAATGCCTGCCCACTGAACGGAGTTTGTTTAGATTCAAAATTAGGAGGATAAACACATGCACACCTGCTCTGCACCACATAATAGCCAACAAAGTGTTTTATCTAATTTCGTTCCTTGCACAATTTACCAGGTTGGCAAGCTCCGAACCGAAATCAGTCGGAACGTTTAACAACGTTGACTCTAGCTGTGTATCAATATACGTGGCTGCAATTACTTGTGGGCTTTATTAAACATTATACAATAGAACATGATAAGTCATTTAAATATTTCGTAAGTTTTTTTACCTTAGATGGTGGCTGAATGGAAGTGGAGTTTTCATGACTCCTGTTAAGGTCATCTTCGATTTGACATCGATTAAGGAGGTTTTCAGACCGACAGAGAGCCTCAGTTTCAGCCTCGATGAGTTCCCACAAAGCGTCCTCATCCTCTTTGCTCCTTTCTATCGAGTCCTCACTGTGTCTTGATTTAAATCCAAAGACAATTTCATCCTCATCGTTAGAGCCGGCACCATCCCTCTCCTCTACCTCTCCCGCCTCTTCACAATCTAATTCGTTGTAAGGACTCAAACAGTCCTTAAATTCAGGATACTCGGACAGTAGGATCGGCGAGGAATTATGTCCTCCGAAATCAGGCTCCTCTTCTTTCTCGGCCTCACTATGATCTTTTTGGAGGACCCGAGAATAGTCCTTCAGCAGTGCCTCAACATCTTTCAATTGTGGTGATAGATCAGTAAGGTCATCCTCGTTTTTTCGTGGCACATCATTCCCATTCACAACTATACGGCCCAGGGAACCGTTGGTCTTGATGCACTGAAATCCACCGAAGTACTGCCCTTGGTGATGGTTTTGACTTTCGGAAGTCGTATCTCCCTTGTCAGAGTCTAAAGGGTGCTTGAAAGTTGCTGCCATCGTGTAGAAACAAAGCGAATCTGTGTGAGTGACTAAGTTGCTTGCTAAATAAGGTATGCTTAGTGAAACAAGCATCCACATGTAGCGAAATCGACCAATAAGAGGTTTGAATGTGTCGAGGAACCAATCAAGGGCATGAATGGGCCAAGGAACCAATGAGACGAGTGCAGCCATGGTCCACTTGCCAGTTAGCACGTGCGACGCGGCCACTGAAGACGAGACAACATCCGAAGGATGTAAAGCATTTCTGCAGTCGATTTTCGCGCTTGTGTGCAGGCATATGACTAATCGGTTCCCTGTGTTGTCCATCTGTTTTTCACTTTCCGAATTGCTAACGAAAAATGCTTTTTTTGACTAATTTCACTGCTCTACGTGTAGAGGAGAAACCTCGGAAATCCTCAACAATAATCAGCAGATTTTCTCTTATCAGGTAACTGCCGAAATGTAGTAAAAGTAAAGCTTTAAACAAATTGGGAAGGGTTGCTCAAGGCTACCTCATACGAGAAGAGATTTTTGAAATGGAGCAAATATCACTTAATAAGTGTGTTTTAATCGTCCGACATAATGAGAAATTAATGATTGAAATAAGGAGTTTAGTAATGCCAAAGGCCACATTGTAACAGCTCTAAATACGGTTGCAGCTTATCATTTATCACATCTAAGGTGAAATGAGCTGGCAATAACTTGGTCTCGGAACTCAGCACTAAATAAGTAAAAGCCTGGTTTTTAAAGTTGTAGGTAATAAGACTGTACCAAAACGGCATTTAAATGAAGAAATTTTATTCCTAGCCGAATTTCGAAGGGGGTACTTTAATTGTTTGTCGCTGATTTATCTCTAAGAGCCAAGTCTACTTAACCAAATGAGTAGCGTTTTAATGCAAAAATTTTGTTTGGTAGTACTGCCGGACACTTGTGGTCGACAGCCTTTCCTTTAGAAACTTTTTGTGTAAAACAATGGTGAATGACAGGAGAAAATGTCTGACTAGGCCAGATTGTGTAACAACACTAGTGAAAGTGGGTGGGTGTATCCACAGGACCTATCGCTGTCCGCACCGGCCTTTGTCCAGTATTTCTACCTTATGATAGCAGTTAACTCCGATTAACTAGCATGATCGATCTGCTTGCTGGTTTGGCTACGATGGGTAGATATCAACGGGCGTGGCCACTTGAGTCTTTCATAAGGCCCTAGCCGTGTCACTGAATAATAGTGATATGGCTCATTATCGGGTTGTCTGTCTGGGCCCGAACAAACTTGCTTCATCCTGATTTTCGTCTCAGAGCACATTTTCTCAACACTGTCAGCAGTGCTTAGTTATCTCTGTAAAGCCCCGCTGTGCTCAACAAAGAATTGAAACAGTGCAACTATTATAACTTACTGGTTGATGTATTTTAGGAAGCAGTTCTATTAATCAGATCAACATATAATTCCTTTCGGATTTATGAATAAATAAACATTTAATTGGAGATTCAAACAGCAATGTAATATCTGTGGTTATCCGTGACTTCCTTACATTTATTAACAAGGGTACTAACGCCATTATTGTTAACGTCTTTTTGCTTTAATTTGAAGAACTCACCAATGTCAGTTTCAACCTCTGCAAAAGCCATTTCTTCCGAATGATCAAGTAAACTATGGTAAGTTTGAAGGAGCAAGGTTGGGAGAATGGGGTGGATGGAACACTTTCTTTTGTGACGCGTTCTTTATTTGTTCAGGGGTCGTGCATTGTTCTTATGAAATATCACCCCTTTTTCGTTTTAATAAAGCAGGTCTCTTTTCCTCGAAGCCTGCTGCAAACTCCCTTTTTGCTGCCTACAGTAGATTGGAGCATTAATTATTGCTATACTAGGTGGTAATAAAACAATGTACATCATTCCTTGGCGATCTCACCAGACTGAACGAAGAAGTACCTTTTTCCCATGAAGTTCCCTTCTCGGCTGTGGTCTGGGTCTTTCCCCACGCTTACGCAGCCGCTGTGTACGACACTTAAGATTTTGACGTGATCCATTTTGCCAATCGTCAGTCACAAGTCTAGCCACCAAAAAAAGTGAAACAAGATGGCGCGAGTGGCGAAGAGAAGAGCAGATGTCACCTCGAGAACTTTTCCAAGTTTTTGATGATGATGCGAATTCACAGTTGCACGGTTTGAACTAGGCATAATTGCCACAAATTCCTCAACTAATAAAGCACGATGATAAGTTTCCTCAAGGGCTGCTTCAAGAAGCAGCTTCTCATTAATTCAACAGCACGTCCATCGTGGAGGGTAAAATCTATACTCATTAATTTCGCAAATTATCTGCATTCCACATTCTCCATACACTCAATAAATGGTGCTGCCGAGTTTCCTTTCTTTAACCCAGTAAAAATCTCTCACCTCAACGTTAATTATGGCAATTTTAAATTTATTATTCTGGTAAACAAAATTTAATAAGTTTAAATGCTACATTAATGTTGTGCTACATTATAAATTACAAAAAATTTCTTGAATCTCGGTTAATTTAAAAAGACCACATGCAACCAAAACCTATTTTACGTCCTGATGCAATGGTTGTAGATTTGCCATATTACATTAACTTAAAATCCATCACAAATGAAAGCTGTTTAATAACCTTAAAGTTATAAAGGTTCACCAATTTTAAAAAAACGTAACTTTCCATAAGGCAGAAATTTTAGCTTTGACATGCAACCTTTCTTGTAGTTAATGGTTAGTAGGAAAATACATTTACCCACAAAATAGTGGTATAAGGAAAATATGTTACCGCCACTTTCCAAAATACTCAAAATAATTATTGAAATAAATCGGATTTATACCCAGGAAATATGTGTCCTGCATGTGTTTAAAATTGTACCAACTTCAGTTTTACCTTGCTAGTTAAATTTAAGTTAAACCCAATCCAATGAAATTTGCATAAAACAATTTTTCCTTTGGAAATTGAGAGAGCAGACTGATTAGTTTCGCATTAAGGGTTGTCAAATAGATTCACTTCTAGCTGAAAAAAAGTTTAAAAATGGATAAATATTGGGAAACAACTACAGGTCATTGGAAAAAAGCTAGTTCTGTCACATGGGTATTCTAAAAAAAGTATGCGAAAGTAAACCGAGTTTACTGAGAAACAATAGACTTAGTTTAAAATAGAACTTTCCTAGGGCAATACCACTTTCATTGTTTTAAAAAATTATGCTAAATGGGTAGTTGTCTTAGCAAAGGGAATTTAACCTAAGTACATAGTACGTGGACAAAAATAGCAACGCATAAAATAGGTAGGTGGACAGGTTAGTTTTTTAAGGGTACTTGAGTTTGGCTACCGCATTATAAAGGAATGTAAGTAATCACCTTGCAATAGTTAATGAGACTCGGACACCGAGAGAGTTAGTAGCTTTTGCTCAAAGTTCCATATCTTTGATCTCGTTGGGCAAACCTGAACAAACGATATCAACTTTGTACAAATAAATCATTTTATTTTGGTTAAGTCCGCAGGTCATGTAGACTGCTTAGAGATAAATGTGGACTGAAATTACCACTAGGCATCGATCTTGATTGAAATGAATGAACTTAATGAACTTAACTGGGAGTCCGAAAGGCTCTCAAATCGCTTGGTTAGTAATTTATCAACATCATATTAAATATTTTCATTTTTCATGTTGACTCTTCAAGAAGGACAGAATCACGCTTTGACTCGCCTTGAAAGGAGACTGGTGTTTGGAGGCTATAATGCCGTTGAAATCATCTGGATGAAGCCACCTAAATTCTTTTAGATGGTCCTTGTCTCTCTCCTCGGCATTCTGGAACTAGAATTGCACATTCTTTAAAACCCAAACGAATGTGGGAACAAATCAAAGCCAGTTTAGCTAAATATCTTAGATAACATTTAATTCAACTGTTCATTTAAATCAAACTATTAACTTGATCAATCAAAACTGCCCTTTTAGCAATAAACAGGGATCCGATTGATGTTATAAAATCGGTAAATTTAGGAATATGCATGTCAGTGACTATTCAGAAAATTTTAAGAAAGGGAGTGGTTTTTAAAGACTGAGTAAGCGATTTTGCTTCCAATCATAATTAAAAATAGGAGAAGTAAAAAAGCTCATGGTGAGTAGAACTTACGAGAGAATCAAAACTCTGTCTGTTGATTAATACATATATTATCTTTAGAAAACGCTGTAAAGTACTTCAACTTTCCTTAACAGTAGGAAACAAACATATTTCAAGACTTTTTTAGGGAAATTTCGAGAAAAATTGGACTCGAAAAGACGTGAGATAGTAACAGAGAAAATGATACTACATCATACATCAGCTGCATTAGTTCGTTCCACATTGAAAAAGCCAAGTGGTGTGGGGAGCTGATATGGATAAGCGAGATTTCGTTTCGTTGATATACTGATGATCGCAGGTCGTAAGTATACGATTTAAAGTAACCATAGAGGCAATTGACATTTGTGAAGGGCTATAATGAGGACACCGGTTATATGAAAATATTCTAGAAAAAGAATAATTAAGCCATGCTCACTTAGCATGATCGATAGGCTTGTTGATTGGTTGATGTAAGTAGAAATCACCTGACATGGGTGCTTGGGCTTTTCCTAAGAGACTAACACAGTGCCCCGAGGTAATTTAGGGTTACCATGGGACAATTGCTAAAGTCGCCCAGCAATCGCCTAACAGGCAAGCATAAGCAATTTAATTTTGCGTAGTTTTTGTTAGATCTACTTCAGGTTAAAGTGAATTTGTACTGGAAGACTAACTAAATAGGCAGTTATTGATACAAAATCATAGAGGGATCAGCAAGAGGTCGAAGTTTCTGTCTACGGTTTTATACTCAAAAAGTCTTTTACCTCTCCAAAAACCTTAACGTGGTAAAACCCTGTTACTTTTTTTGGTATAAAGATATTTTCTCAGTGCCACACCCAGGAGGGCCATTGCTTCGACTTTTCTTTGGACTCAGTATCCTAGTTGCTTAGTCAAGGTGCATCTCCCATGGTATTTTTTGCTGGAAATTGTTCTAAGACTGTTTCAATTCTTATTAATATTACTAAGGAGAGGTCACTTCGAAGGTTGCATTAACGCTTTTCGGAACCTTTGTGCTGACGGCTTGCTCCGTCCCCAATTGCTATCATAGAAAAGAATTTAATTTTGCCTTCTAGTGAAGTAGTTACGGCTATCTGATTGAGAGTTATTAGCATAGGTAGTTATCGAATCCGGCTTATATACCACATTTATTTGCTAATTGCTTCAATACTCAAAATTAGCCATGAAAAATTCTTGCTTTCATCATTTATTAATCTGTTTAATAATTTATATCTAGATTCAGACCATTGTGGCTGTCCTTTATCTTGATATATTTCCAAGGTTCTTGTTACCACGTTCTAATAATTTCTTATTTAACAAATAAAAATGGGTTTTGGAACAGTAAATGCTGCTACCTGTTGCCTGGTTTGCTTATATTCCCATAGAAACCATAATTATATCTTAGTGAAGCGACCGCGATTTCAAATTAAGAGGCCCAATCACCATTTTTTTGTCAATACCAAGAAATTAACAATTTCATTAATATGTTATCCTCTGGTTTCCTTTTTTAGTATAGTTGATGAGGTCATTCTGAAAAGTTTCTAGGTTTGAATTCGATCCTGATGGTACACTTGCTTCTTGCGAAACCGGTGATTTGAATTTATCCATTATTCTTTTTCGCAAATCTCACGCAACGATAAGCAAAAGCAGCGTATTGTTTGCCATATCTTAAGATTGTAGATAACATAAATAACTTTTAAAAAACCACTCATATCTGAGTTATTTTGATTAAAAATTATTACTTAAAGTATCCAAATAGGCACTTCCGTTGAAATAGAGTACTTAAATAAATCTTTGTCAGTTGCATGCACGTAGTCGTTAAAAGAAATTCAGTGCTAATGCCTAATAATATCTAACAGTTTGAAGTTTGTTAATGGAATCAGTAAAGTGGTAAAAGATGCAAATATAGAACAAATATGGAAAAAATACGTGTCAATAGCCAAGGTTATCAATGAAAATGAAGTCAATATTACAATAGAATCTATCTGAAAATCAATTTTACCTTTCGCCTTTTAATTAAAGAGGGAAATTAGTATTAAACCCATAGATAGTATTATTCTTGTGATGATGATGAATCCCAAGTACCTAATTGTTGATCAAACCGTGTGGGAGGCAATAAAGTAAGGTTGGAGGTTACAGCTAAGTGTTGCCTGACTGGACTGACTTCGGATGAAATAAAATACCACTTAAGATCCCTTAAAGCTTTAGCAATTCCAGTAATGAGAGTAAGGGATTTAATTCAAGTTTATCACAATTTATAATTGAACCCAATGATTTGCTAATTGTTTCCAAACAACTTCCTGAAAAGAGCGCTCAAAGCTCCTAATTAAAGAATTATAAACATTAAATGGTAACTCAAAGGTTACAATGTCTCGATGTTGTAACAGTTTCTTCCACCATTCCTATGATGCAAATTTTTTAATTAACCTAAAAACATGTATTTTTATAATGACAGAAAATGGTGTTCTTAAATCTAAAAGTACCGCTATCAGTGGTGCTGAAATATTCGACCTGCAAAATCACTTTAAGGTAACAGTAAACATAAATGCAGCCTATCTAAGTAAAAACATATGTTGAATCGAGCGCGAATAGAAAATTAAATGTAAATTTGTGAAAAATAGTGCCCAAGCAGTTTTCATCAATTTAATGATCACCTAACATATAAATATATTAAATTAAAGCTGCATTAAATATTATTAAAACTGAGGTTACGTAACTAGAGAATTATTATTCTCCAAGACAGGATAGCTGAACGGACTATTATTTTCATAGGATTATAACTTCATCAAAGTATGGAAGAAGTTACTTATTGACTGTAATGTTCGAAATGAGCGGGATTTTAGATCAACGAGTAAGTTGTCCCACTTTTATCCCATTAACACTAATCGGGAATGCTAGGTTGTTGGAAAGTCATTTTCATAGGTAGTCGATAATAAATAACCAAATAAATAAATAAATAATGCTTTCCTAAAAGCAACGAACGATTTAACATGAAAGCTTTTGACAAAGGAAGACCGAAAAATATACCTAGTTATTCGTTTGGATTTAGGTCTAAAGATCATATCTGCTGTGCTCTCTCATGCCAAATGAACGAAATGTTACAATTCCTGAAATCTTATAATTTGTTTGTCTTCAAAAGCAATGATAATAAATAGGCCGAAGTATCCGATCCTCTCAACAACATTGAATAGTTTACGTATGTTCAAATGCATTTAACGACGACCACGAGCACTGAACACAAAAATCAAAAGCTGTGCCTAGAACCAGTGCTAGTTTATCAAGAAAATTAACGTTACTGATATATATATATAGGAATTGGACATAATAGTGGAAGTGTCTTGAAAAATGGACAAATTATTTTAATTTGGTGTAGGTCCACCTTTTGAGGCAATTACAGCCTCAGTTCTCCAAGGTATTGATTCAGACAAATTTTAAATAGTTGGTTCCAAAAGAATTTTAGCCCAGTGCTGCCTAGTTAAAACACCGTCACCCAGTTCTTTAAGAGACGATGGCGGCGGAGAAGGTGGATTTATTACTTGAATCTCTAGAATTGATCATAAATGCTCAATTATGTTGAGTTCTGGAGACTGTGATGGTAAAATGAGATGCTCAACTTCATTGAAATGTTCTTCGTGCCATTCTTTAACAATTCCAGCTGCAGTGTGGGTTGATGCAATATCATTTTGAAAGGTGGCGTTCCCCTCCGGAAACAGTTCTTGAACAACTACGGGAGGATGAACTTGGTCACCAGAAACTCCTAAATGGTCTCAGCTGTTAATTCTTCCTCCGTGAAGAAAAACCATTGGCCCGATGGCTGATTTCCAAGAAATAGCACCTCAGATCATCACAGAACCCCTGCTATGTTAAACGATTGAGAGAAGGCAGTATGGATTAAATGCTTCTTTCGGCTGTCTCCATACGTATGCTCGTATACTCGGAGATCGGAAATGAGCTAAACGAAGATGATTCATCAAAGAAAATCACTCTTTTTTACACTGCTCGAGAGACCACTTCTGGAGGTTTCTGCTCCACCACTCTAAACGCTTTAAAACACTTATCTTCTTGAGAGCGTAGGTTTTCCAATTGTAGCTCTTCCGTGCAGTCCAGATTTGTGCAGCTTCTTTCGAACAATTTGATTTAGAGTCCCTGCGCGTTGCTGAGGACGTTTTACCTCTCTTTCAAAGGCGGTAGTCATTACGTTAGAGACAGTGCCTCTTGGCACGCCAAGCATTTGGGAGGCAGTTTTTGTTACTAGCGCCTGCCATACGAGCAACAACAGTTTGGCCTCTTTGAAAGTCCGAGAGGTCTGCCATTTTTATAAGGCTATAATTGATTACTTAAATATCTAAAAACGGTTATTTAAAAAAAACATATCAAATAAAAATATATTAAGTAGTTTAAAATGTCTCGTTTTGCTTGTTTATAACATGTTCAAATATTATGATGCCAAAATATTAGGTGATTCTACTATTTTGTCCAACCCCCTCATATACACGCTCATATTTCACCTTAAAGATAACTATGTATGCAAATGATGTATAAGAACACTGCGATTTTATCGGTTTCTCCTATTTCGTCGATAACCCGAAAAGCCTACTATGGACTATTTTTGGCAGCTCTACACTTTGCTACAGCAGGTGAATGACGTACTTAGGTTGAAAAGTATGACCAAGATTTGCGACAATTGTTTTAAATTCCAGAATAGTGGGCAGAATTTTCACATTTCAAAGTCGTGATATAAACACGTATGAAAAAATAGGTATTTTTTAATTTGTTTTTAACAGTAGCGATAGTTTCATAATTCATGGGCTTCAGTTTAATAGGAAACGTTTTGATTTGTACCTTTAAATCTTAAGCCCACTTTCAAAGATGTTTGTATAGTAGATTGAAAGAGTTAGTTAAAAAGTCAAAAATTCATGAACAGACTTCCAGAGCCCTCTATTGGATGATGATCTTTGATGCCAAAAGGCCATTTCCTGCATTTGAAATTCTGGATTTTCTGCTCTTCTATTGTTTAACTGATTTTTAAAGCTTGTAAAAGTATTTGAGATGATGTGGAAATGGGTGGTTTGTATAGTGAAACCAACAATCTTCTGGAGATTGCAATCTGTTCGTTTGTAATACTGACAACTGACTTCCTTGGTCTGCCTTACACATGCTCTCCCTAGAATACAGAGCTCTCTCAAGCATTACCTTATAGGAAAAATGCATTCGATGAATTATTCAAGACAGCGCCAATAAAGGTTATATCACATCAATAATTTATGATCATTTGTTTGTCCGTCCGTCGGTACCCGGACCTCATGCAAGCCCGGAGCGGTCTTAAAGATGATGATCTACCGAAAAACAATACTCATTTTGGTCTTTCTTCTCAATCCTGCCAGAAATTTGCACAGCCGCCAAATGATTAAAAAATACAGAAGAGTGAGGTCTATAGATTAAATGATTTCATTGAGTTAAATCAAAAACGTCGTGAATCCTTCTGAATATTTGTTATCTCTTAAAAAAATTAGTAGAAGAAAGTTCTTTTGTTAAATTGCAGTGGAAAGAATATAATGAACACATTCTTTCTAGGGAACAACCATTTCAATATTACCTATTCTATTACGGTCTCAGACCACCAGGCACTTCCTGAATTTGTCAGCCAAGCCAACACTGATACATTGTATATCTTTCCATAGGTGCGAAAATAAAAGATGGTTTCTAAAATGCTCTACGCAATCTTAAAAAAAAATGAAAATGTCCGAAGGAACTCATTAGAAGAATGAAAACGAATAAGACAGCCTTAAAGGAGCTTCCCATGACCGGGTAAGGAAATACTTTTGCAACCCAAAGCTATGCGATTCTATGCTTCTGCAATGTGCTTAGTTGTCTTTCTACTCGAAAGCTCGTACCAATGGATATTACTTATAGTAGCCCTGAGACAAGACAGGAGAGGTCTCATGAAGGCAGAGGAATGACAGCGTATTTACGTAATGCGTCACCAGCTGGAGACCGGGTGACGTTTCATGAAAGAGAGCTGGAGAGTGCGAACTTGTAATAGAATAGTGTAATTTATCTAAATGCGACACTATGGCTCATGCTATTCACTCAGCATGTTTAACAGCCATTTTGAACTAAAAGGCCGAGATAACACTCACTTCATTTAGAACGAAAACAGGAATGAAAAATAAGAGGGTAGGGACAGATTTCGCCAACGTATCAAGAAGAAGAAAAAATGTAATTGTTCACTGCAAAATTAGGCAGACAAGAAGATTTCTCTATTGTCAAGGAATTGTACTCAGTCACCATTAATGTCCATTAATACAGCTTCACTTCTATCGTCGAATAATTTTGCTTTTGTAACACTGCCACAGAGATCATCAGTTTTTTCAGCAGCTGTATGAATCTATGAACATCCTTACGGTAGAGTAGACAGGATGTTACGGAGCAAGATCTGTCCAAACGGCAGTATTGTTTATCTTCATCATAACCTTATAGAAAGTCAGGTCTAGAGAGCAGCACAAAATGAAGTAACTGGAAGGCGCCAGTGGATGTACTAATGTTATTCAAAAAGTTAGATTAGTTTACTGGAGGCCGTTAGATCCAGTTCAAGGAACCAGAGTGATTTAATTTGTTGAATTACTAGGTTAAATATAAATTTCCAAAAGGTAATCGGCATTTTGTTAAAGTTGAAAATTTTCCGAAAAAAGTAGAGATAAAGTTGTGGAGATAATAGCAATGAAAAGTCGCTAGCAAGATGGTTGAAAATTTTGGTATTAAATAGATAACAGGCTTAAACTATTTTAATTTAAAGCAAAATAGTGAACCATTTAAATTTGGATTTTAGTATTTGCGAGCACAAATTTTCCATTTGGTGTCTTAGGGTCAGCAAGGGGAAAGCAATGTACGCATACCAAAAGCAACTTAATTAGCTTCAAAAAGATTTTATTGTGTTCTAGTCTTTACAATTTTTGGATCAACCAATGTATCACTATGCCAAACATTGAATTTTATACGTGGATTGTATTAGTTGTATGGTAAACGTGATCTCATGGCCTCAACGGATTACAACTCTCACCATTCCACCGTTTATATTCAGCCCTAATGAAATAAAAGGCCGCCCACCTCAAACATGCCCACATGGTGCGATTTAACTGGATCGTTTTAACAGATAATTTGTTCCGAAAAATTGACCAACTGGGAAAAACTATTTATATGTCAAATTTCTTAAGGTTAATTTGTTTGCGACTTGTAGAATCCCTTTTAATGTGTTATTTAATAGCTATTTATTACACAAGCTCCCTTGGCATACTACCAACATGAATTTATTCAAATTCAATAGAAATTTTCAAACGAGGTCCAAGTCCCTCATCGACTGATATGGCATGTATTGTGATAGGGTCTTAGTTTTGAGTATTATTTGATGCTACTAATTGTATGCTATTTTGCATATCTTCAGAAAAAAATGAAAGAATAAACATGAAAATCGAATTGAGGTCCAAATGGTAGACGTGAATTTCAGGAATATGCAAAAACAGGGCTAGTAATAATTTAACTAGGTTCACGAAATAAGGGCCACCGAACAAATCCTTTTGAATACATTGAATGTTCTCCACAATATGCAGCGAGGATGTTATTTAGTTATGTATTGATTAAACTTTGACTGGCCTTCAGTCCGAAATTGTTTAGTCTGGATTTCGTCTCACTTAAACCCATTCCTAGTAAAATTTTCAGCCATTCTAAAACGATTTTGAATTTCGCAATGACATGAAATTCGATTTTATATCTTCTTCACATCTTGGGTTAATGTTAGGGCTGTGAAGATATTCTTTTTCCCCATTTTAAATAAATATCATACAATCCGGTGCTTAAATACTAAAAAATCCTCTAACATTATTCTGTAAAACTGCTAAAAATAATGAAAAGTGATTTTATAGTTATAACTAGCAAATCTGAATGACTTTATTTGGATTATTTGGCCTATTAAACCTCAAAGAAATTGAGCATGCACTTTTAAAAGTTTATTCCTGAATTTATATCGTTAGCGCTGCCAATTACTTAAAATATAAATGCTAAACTTTTCTTTTTATATAAAATCAAATGATAACATATTTATCATTAATCAACTATATTATTAAGCAAATAAATGATGAACAAATCATACGTCCAATGTAACTAGAGTGGTGCCTAGCATTTAGAACATTATTCACTACAACTGTATGAATCTGAAATACTGGCCCCAAACATTGAAGGATATTTTATCAGGGACATTCAGAGCACTAATTGTGAATCCAAGACAGGTACTAAATATCCGAAATTCAGTTCGAAATATCTTGATGGGTTTAATATTTCAGTTGATTATATTTCAGGCTGTGAATCCAAATGAAGCAGTTTTTACGTCAAAACCAGTTATAATAGCAATTCTCGAAAATAAATTCGCTAAGTCTTATCCCTACCTGCTTACTCGGCTTTTAAAACCACTTATGAATTCCTGCAAAACTGGCGTCAGTTAGTGGATTGAAATGTTAGCCTAAGCTCACAAATTCTATCCTAGGAAGGATAACTACAGTGCTAAAAAAACTATCCTTACGATTTATTAGTAAGTGGATTTTTCACATACAATACCTAAATAGTATTTTGGCTATTCTGCAAAAAAGTGTCTGTTTTCATGTAAACACAACATGAAAATATAAGCAATGGCAAAATTTATTTTGCTTCGAATAAATCACTATTTACCTCATATGCAAACGGAGGTACATTAAAAGAGTAAAATTTAGCGAAAGAGCCTTTATATTATCTAGGCAGCTGTGAAAATATATAGGATTTTAAAACTTTCTTCGTATCCGATGTACTCGATTCAGGTTACACTACAGTATCCGGCACAAAGTAACATATTAAGTTGAATAGTTTAAACCCTCTCTAGTTTTAGATGGAGCCTGGAGAAAGGTTTTTCTAGATGGAAAAATGCATCGCAGAATGCACGAGTCATCAAGAGGAACACAAAAAATAGAATGAATATCTTCAAATCTGAATATTCCTACCCTCTCCAGTGACTTCCACAACCAATGCCTCAATCAGATTAAATTGAAGTTGGCCAAAATGACGAAATTGTAGCCCTAAATTTCTCAAAAAATTGATTTAAAAATTATCAATTTCATTTTCTATGCCACTGCATATTCTGATGAAAACCCTGCGAGGAAAAGCTATATAGATAAAGTTCTTCATCCTCTATACGAATGAAACCGCACGAAACATTGATTTTCAGTCCCACAAATGTTAAACCATCGCGAATTATTATTGCGAAGCTCTTTTGATGCCAGCTTTAGTTTGCTATGAAAAAGACAATGTATGGGAAGTGCTCTGGATCCAAGCCTTTTAGCATAAATGCTATTAACAAAGTTTTGTGTTACGGTGGCAACTTCAAAGGGACTATATATGGACTTGATTATTATCAAGAACTCAATAGTTTCGCTTTTGTAAGCCCTGGTGAGGACAATGTATAAATTTGCTGATAGATAATTGTATCAATGTGAACTGAAATTTACTAATTAAGTTGAAGTACGGAACGACTATGAAGTTTTGCACCAGTATTACTAGGAAGCAAGTTTCGAGATAAAATTATGTCCTTAATAGACGATATTTGGCATTTGGAAAGAAGAGGCAAAATAGACCTCCAAAAGTTGGCCTAGCTGAAATAACCAAACTAATTAAAGATAAATGCCTCTAGCCTCATAAGTTGTGATATTTTTCAAGAGGACTCTCTATTCAACTAGTAGTGAATGAAAAGAATCCCACGAGATTCACAATAAGCCGACTTGGCAAAAAAAATGCAAAGTGAAGATCAAAGCCAGGCCGCAATAACTTTTCTGCTAACTCCATCTTATACGGTACAGGCTTGACTTCAGACATATTTTGGTGTGAATCATTCAAATTAGAAATAAATCGGGTTTCTGCACCTCCATTTTCAAATTCACTTATTTAATGCTAGTTTACACCTAAATAATATTTTGCTAAGTAATACAGACCGCCATGCTATTTAGAAAATCAGGATCCCTATTTATCCATTGTAACTAAATAAAGTTATTTATTTTACTAAAATACAAGAGTACTGCAAAAGCGGCATGAAAATTATTGATTTTACGGTCCCTTGTCTATGTACATTTCAAGTCCTTCTCTGGTATGGTAGTAAGCTTTATATGCACGAAACTTGACATTCTGTATTCGTCTTCCTTCTTGCTAATAAACTGACAATGAAGGGCAAAATTGCAAATACGGATAGTAGTAACATGCCTTGAGTGAAATTGGTTTAATGATAGAGTTTAAATAAAAATTTGCGAACAAGAGCCTTGATTCAAAAATTATGTCAAGTGAATTGATCTAAAATTGTATAATTGCAGCCCTAAAATTTTTAGGAAACTGATTAAAAACACCTGATAAGTCCATTAAAACTAATAATAAAAGGTCCAAGAACAACTTTATTAGCAATTAGAAATCCTTAGAAATCAGATTTCAAATTTCAAAACTTAGTTGACAATTCAAAACAAACAAAATATAAAACGACTTCCTTCACCTCGGGTAAAAATTGATTCACTTCGATTTTACTCTTGACGATTCATAATAACTTATAAATAATTAGTGCTTTAGTTAAAGTTGTAAGATAAAAATTTTTCGCTGCTAAATCCAATTGTGAAATCGGAGAGGAATAACTGAATTTATCCAAAACTAATAACTAAGACTGCCATTTTTAATGAAGATGTTGTTGCATTTTAGCAGCCTCAAGGTCCCTTTAACTTGCACGAATAAATAAAAATAAATAAAAAATTCTTAAAATTGTAAAGCGACTCGAATTTTAGCTAGTTTATAACTGTTTTATACAAACTTGATAAAAAACCTTTTTGTATAACTTTCTAAATATCTTATTCCCACAATATTGCCACGAATCAGGTAAATCGATGAAATTCTTTCTTTCTTTAGCTATAACTGTGCATAAAGTTGAAATAATCTTAGGCATGAAAAGTTAGTACCCATTTGAGCTTTAACAAGGGCTAAGTGAATAGAGTTCAAGGATGCAGTTACTTAAAAATGTTGAAGCCCTTTTTTGAAACCCATTGTGGTGTGCATTACATCTCTGATAAGCAAAGTATAAATGAAATTAGAGAACCTTATGTGAAACCCTATTGATTTTGGGGACTGTATTAGAGGCAAATTAAATTATTAGTAAACTATTCTCTTGAACCTGTGCTGTTCCAGATGGTGGTTTACATGTTCGCAAACGGATTGAAGTTAAATAGGAAGAGGCAAAGTACTGTTTGTTGGAACCACATTTCACAGAATAACATATGATAACTTTTTGAAATGTTTTCAAGGGGCAAGCAAACAGTTCACTCTCTTACCATTATCAATTCTGATCTTTAGTGACACTTGAATGGTAGAAAATAGCTTGCATCCCGATAATTAGTCGCGCCGGCCATCAAAATGAGGGCTTCAGGACTTGTGCACTACTTTAGAATTTTGTAGTGTACAGGGACATTTGCCATTTCATTTATATTAGCACCTCAATAGCCAAAACGTTCTGTCACTTTATCGAACTTATGTAGAGGATTGTTTAAAAAACTGATGTAAAACGGAAGACTGGCAGAGACATTTCGAGAGATTTTTTACTGCAATAAAAGGTATTATTGGCAGTTGATTGTAGTGAGGCATTGAGTTTATCAGCATTTAACTAAACCTTGTTTATTGAGACCCAGTAGCCTTGGATGCATTCTTTATGTTCGTAAGTGCCTTTTGATCAAGTTTAATTCAGAAATTATTATCAAAGGGGCCATGAATAAAGCCTAGAGATATGGGATGACTTGGATGGCTTGCAATGCATTTATGCTACTATGAATGTTAATACTAACACTGATTATCTGTTTTTGAAATAATAATCAAAGGGTTGTGGAGAAGCTCAACAAAATGCTATCAACAGTAATAGCTACTAGTTTTCTTGGAGTGCTTTGAAATGAACAAATGAAAGGGAATCCAACTCCGATATGATATATAATTTTGGCTGAAAAGATGGTTAATAATTTATTAAAATTGATACATATTTCATTTTGTTGATTTATTGAATGATTGTACAAATAAACGTGATGATTTAATACAGGCAATTTTGTTATTTAAGGGAATATTTGTATCAAAGGGTTACTACTCTACTCGATAAAAGTATAAGGAAGTTTTTTATTAGTAGCTCACTCAAAATGGCAAGAGTTTGTGGTGATATTTGGTACTCCGAAGTCATTCCTCAATATAGTTTGCAAATTTTAAAGAAGTTTCAGAGTCCACAGTAGTGCAATGAACCTTGTTTAAGGAGTCACTGTGATCTTCAGCTAAATATTAAAGCAACAACCATTAGTTAGCAAACGATCGGCAGTCAAGCGTCAGGAGACGAATCCATTTGCTCGGTTCGTGGTGTCGGTGCGTACGCCTTTCCTCTATCGCAGAATACTATAAGACATTTTCTTTATTCTGGGTAAAATACTACAGTCACTAGGAAACTCGAACCTCTGTCAATAACCACGCCATGAAAGCGCAGTTTTGACAGTTTTACAGCCAAGTCGAAGAGGCATGCATTAAAAATGATCATTTCAAAGTACTTCTAATTTAAGAATCGCAATGCTTTTGAAACATAACACTGTTGTTGAATAATAAATCAGATCAATAATCCAATAACGGAAAATATCTTCCTAGTTGTCCAAAAACCGTTTTTGCCTTTATCGGTTAAACGAAACGAACGGATAGTTCAGAAAATGGAGATCAAGAGAATTTTTTGGGCAAATCCTTTCTTAATTGAGCTAATTTTAAGTTATGATATTTTTTCAATTCCATGAAATTTAGATTCATGACTGTACTAAGGGGGCTAATGTTAAAAGATTCCTGCCACTTTTTATTAACCTGAAGTTTTTTGATACTTACTATGCATCTGCCACTTTAGAACAGTTGAAGTTTTTCAGAATTGAAACTGAATGAAAAGAAAGTCTTGGCTGTTGTTAGTATCACAGGCTGAACTAACTGAATGTACGTTACTGTCATTGAAATGTGAAAGAGCAGGTTGTACATTTTATTAATCATTAAACCAGGCTCACAGGCACCTGTAAATATTTACTAAATTTTACTTCACCAAGTTTGGTTTAGTTGAATTGCGGTTTTGATAACCATTCCACATCAAAAGAAGTTGCAATATTTGGAAGTTTATATAATCTGTTGGCGGTTGATCTCGTCTTTTATATGACGTAATTCTCTAATTCTCTAGAAGACCGTTGGAACAACAGAGAGGCAGACAAGAGCACAGATTTATTCGAAAAGCCATCAAATGTAGCTTGCGTAGTGGTTGTGTTGATTGCTGCTTGCCTCCAGCTGAAAATTGGTGGGTTCCCACACCCATGTGTACTTGCGTATCCGCCACTGTCACCACCTGGGTCCGATGAGAAAATCCAGGGTCTGTCATACGTAGGTTGTGGAGATCAGGAACTCAAATTATAAAGCTGATTTGATTGGTACGAGGCTTATACTTTAAGGTAACCTAAACAAAGGGTCAGCAAGTTTTCATTCAAATCTTTTAGTTTTCCATAGATTTCTAACCCTTTGTTTTGGGTTTGCTCATTTTATAATGGATGTATATGTGTTTGTGTATTTCCTTGGTTAAAAGTGCCAACGCAGGCCATATTTAAACTTGGAGTGCATTCGATTGTGAAATATCTCCAGAAAATAAATACTTGTAGTAGGAAAACACAGTTATAAATCCGAATACCCCTCTTCACTGAATTCAGGTATTCCATGATGCAAGTCATAAACCGAGAATCAGTTAATAGATTGGAGTTAACCCACCCCGCTTGTCTTCATTTCATTATGTTAAAAATTAGATTTATGGGCTAATCATTTCTTTGCAAAACCAGCAATGATAATAAGTAGCTGACCGTTTATAGTGAACAATGAAATGAATACCAAACGAAATGGAAAGCGAAATTGCTCCTAAATACATGTACGTTCTGATGTAAATCATCACGGTCATTTGCTTATAACAAACACGTTATTGCGTTAATTCATGCGAATTCTCTCCACCCCTTCTACAAGTAGCATCGCATGCTGAGTCAGGAAAACTCAATCGATGGGAAGATTGAGATTTGTAATCATTTGACACTCTCAGATCCCTAGGCCTGGATATGATTTTAGTTTACAAAAAGAAATATATACACACATGTATACATCACATAATCAAGCGACTATTCTGTTCATACAACTTACGGGTCATCCATTGCTAAGTTTTATGCAAAAGGCTTGTTATTGCAATGACTAAACTTCAGTCGTGGAACAAAATATTCACCATTATGTATTTCCGGCTCTTTAAAACGGTTATCTTGATGTGTTATTGCCGAAATCGTTATTAAATTACATGGCTTTCCTGACTTTTAAATGCCATTACCAAACCTCCCTCGTATAAGTATGCAAGACCAATGCTTTTACCGCTATGTTCTATTTATTTGCCATAAAGAAAGGAGTCAGTTCAGACATCCCTTTAACTTAACGTAGTCATATATACTTAAATATAGATTTGTGATAACCCAAAAAATCGTCAGCACTTTCGCTTTCAGATTCCACAAAGCTATTTGCGAAATAGTATCCCTTTTATTGAACAGCTGGAGCATAAATGGTGATTCTATCACCACCAACTACTATTTGTTTTATATTCGAGCAAGTAATTATTCTCTTTAAATTATTCCAAAATTAATAACAGAAAAAATGGGTTTAGATACAAATTGGATCTCTGCTAATCATATTGTGGCTGAAATACATAAAAGAATCGAATGAATTACGTTAATGGACAATTTCTGGGTGCTTGCTTCCTTGTTTAGTCCAACAATTTCCACTGTGTTAAATGGCCTAGTAGATGAAAAATTTGCATAAGGAGATGACGAGGATTGATAGGTAACGTGATAAGTTCCTCTAAAAACAAACTAGCTATTCAAGAAGGGATAAGGAGTCCCGTTGCAAGAATGAGAGTAGGTGTGGGTACTAGAACGAGGTGTGTCAGGGCTAGGATGACCGGATTCATTAGTCGGCATATGGTCCGATTGAATTTAGAATCAATGTACGTAATCCATATGTGTCATGTGGAGTAGTTGTTTCGAGGATGCCTGCATGCGATTAAGTGCGACAGCGTCAGGTCCCCACAAATCGGGAACTTCGCAAAGTATTTAATGGCATTAAATTTATGCAATTAAAACAAGTTAAACATTCAATTACCCTGAGCAGGTTGTTTACCCTGCTTTTCGTTGCCTTTATTCAGCTGTATGGAAGTTTATGTATTGTTCCGACACCCAAAATATAAAGTTAACACCTCAGAAATGCGAAAACATCGAGATTACTCAGCATTTAACTTTAATAAATCAACAGCGAATGCGAGTGAATTATATAACTACATCCAAGATAGTTCGTACACTAAATTAATGACCTAAAATCTTCATGATCGCAATTTGGGACTAAGCAAGCCTACAGCTTCGCGATGACTCCCAAAAGCGTTCCGACGGTCTGATCAACAAAATCGCCGAATCGCTTCTACTTAATACTATAGACCAATATTTAAGAAGCCTTTTCACCAGTCTGCAGTTTGGGATCTTGTGGTATGTAATATCTCCAAAGTGGTATAACCCTACGTCACATCATGAATTAGGGTTGAATTACTAAATTATGTCCTAAATCCTATAACACAAACTTCTTTAAGTTTTAAGCAATATGTTTACATCTCATGCTAACAAAGCATAATGAGGGCAGCCATGGGAAAGCCATGACTGCCAATCAGCTCAAACATTTATCATTTATGAAGTCTTAGGTGCTTAAAAGCACCTCTAATTTGCAACAGTAAAGCGGACTGGAGCTCAGAACATTTAAATTTTATAATAGAATCTTGTCTATTCCTCCTTTTAACACGTTTTCTAACGGTGAATACTTTATCCGGTGACTACACGTTTTTGTGATCTTTTTAGTGATTACTTTAACTCCATAATTGAACATGATTCAATGAAATAGAATACGAAAAACGGAAATTCTTTAGATCTGCCGTTTTTCGCTATCAGCGCATATTCGCGCTAGGTAATTATTCAAATTGTTTAATTGTTTATCTCCAGAGTTAGAAATCCAAAAAAACTTACCTTCCCCAAGTAAAAAAAAGGAAAATCTATTGAGCACACTGTCTGAAGAAGAAAGAATGTGGTTATTATGGGCCATTGATAATTTGTTTCCACTTCTGATTAGAGTGGATGATAAAGCAATCTCCTTTCCAAAAAAGAGGAATTATTTCGCACCAACCGTGGAGTGAGAATTAAGGATTTCTAATAGCAACTTTATTAAAAAGCGAAATCAATCACCATTTTTGATTGATCTATGCCCTTTTAAGTGGAAGGGTTGCAGTGTTTGCATGATAAATTCTAAAAATAATAATTGTAGTTCCCCTGAACATTTTGACAATAATCCGGTGCCCTGAAATGTGAATTGCAATGGGAATTAGGAGGCGTCTGTGGTTAGAAGAAAGTTTAGTAATTTGAATACACCTTCAAGGCGATTTCCGTGAATTGTACGGCCTCTAACAGAAGCTTTTAGAACTCAATGAGGACCTTCACTGCCCTATGAGTATGGCACTGTTGCGGTACGAAAAATCTGTCATACTTTCCAGAAAAACAATAACTAGAGCCCCTTTTCTTAATCGCACCTCCCATCGTGGTTTTATTCAATAGCATGTCTTTTTCCTCAATTGCCTCCGTTGAAGTAATTGATCAGTTTTCCCCACGTGGATTGGAACGAAGGCCTCGGAAGTTATGTGCTCCCTAGTCCTTCTGTCAGTCAGGAATGAAACATAGGTACAAAGCGCTTAAAATAAAATAAATGATTTTCAGATAAAACATCCGACTGAGAATGGGGTCGGTTGCTTAACTATGGATTTTTGTATAACAAAACGGTATTTTTCTTCATTTATCGATACATTGGGACGACACTCTCTTTTATTTTTCAGTATTGGTAAAAAGCAAGATATTTCCATTATTGTGGGGAATCCAAAAAATTGTCAGTAAACCTGAATTATGAAAAGCAGTTAAAGTCTTGGGAGTTTATCAAATAAAGTTTTTATCCATAAAGAAACTGCATGTATGAATACATCTAAAAGTAAAATCTACTGAGTTAAAACGGAGTCAGGATTCCATTTCCTTGTTAATACTGAACTATAGTAATAATGTAATTCCCCACCTCAGGTACTGTTTTTAAAGGTGATAAGAAGTAGCCCAAGGGCCGTCGTAATCGCATTAGAAAACGCATGACTGCTTTTTGAAACGCATTATATCCTTTTCCGGTTGTGACTGCAGATTGTACTAGCCAGTACAGAGAGTGCGCGCTAGAGGGATGCAAATCACATTTGTGATAGCGGGCGATTTTTAAAACAGCAATTCATTAGTGCATTTGGCAAATTTTCATCTTGGACAATTTGTGCTCTTGAATTCACTCTCTTCTTAATCCAATCTATGGAAAATAATCAGGGCAAGTATAAAAAATGGAATTTCATAGTATTTATATAATTAACATGAAGTATAAATATCGATTCTTATAACTTGAGACCAAAAATACTTACATCCTCCTCTTTATCATTTTAATGCTGACTAAGAGAAAAAAGCGCGAAAGCATAATGATGTATGACGAATGTCGTATGACACGCTATCGTATTTCTTTATTCATTTATTTAGCAACGTCGACCCCTTTAAATCTCCATTTCATCTTAACACATCACAAATAAAATCATATTTAGTTACCATTTTAAGGTAGATTTTTCATAAGCAAACTCAGTTGGATTCCTCTATTGAGATAGACCAAAATCAGTTTCCACTTATTTTTCTCCTTTTTGACAATAAGTGGAATTTTGTAGGAATAAACTGGGCAGTGGAATCACATAATAGTCGTTATGAAGCCTGCATTGGAATATCTTCGTTATAAATAACAATTAGTCATCTTACACAGCACTCGTTATGTATTTTGTTGGCTGACAGTGTGTTTAAGAACAAGTTTTAGTCAACTGGCAGTGGATGTGCTGTGATTTTTGTCAGTATCAGGCATAACAATGTGTGAGATGGGTGTCATTCAGTTTATTCACTACAAAGTAAAGGGTTACGACAAGTCGTTATGTTCAATCAATACAGGAAAAAAGGGCATTTTAAATACTTATTAAAAATGAGGACTTGCTAATAATCTTTATTCGGGAACTAGACCGAGGCTCTCGAGGTTTATCACTATCAGTGGTTGCACATAAATAACCGGCATTGGAGTGTAAGAATATCAAAGAAAATACATTTATTTGTGTGAAGTGAATAAACCCATGTTGCGCTAAAAGTATGAGACTATCACAATTAAAGGGCATATTAACATTAGTTTAATTTACATTAGTTTACATTACATTAATTGACATTAGTCCAACCACATATGTTTATGCCTTCTTTGTACTTCATGATGTAGCGTGCAAATCGATCGCTGTTCTTAACCCGTTTTTTATTTATCACTTTTGATGCGAGATGCAGTTGGCACATGGTAGGGATGAAAGCCTGCATTATTTTCACTGCATAGCTTAAAATAAGAGCGGAATCTTTGAATTTCATCTGAAAGCAACTATAAGTTGTGTAATAACACACGACAATATTTAAAAAATAAATTTTAAATTAAGTGGAACGAACATTAATATCAGATCAATTAAAGTGGATCTAAATTTATTATTAAAAAATTTTTGGGGGACAATAATTTGATCCATAAGTGGGATAGAGGAGTTGCTTATTTGGGATCAAGGGTCAAAGAGAAAGTGATCTCGAATCATGAGAGAGCACTCCAGCAACAGCTTCACCATGGCTGTTTAAAAAAGGGAGATTCATCTCAGAATCTATGCAAGACAGGACCTATAAACTCAAAAGTCTATCCATCGTCGTTGGGTAATCCCTCAAGGGTTGAGCAGGCTTTCTTATTTTTTTCAAAATGCTCATTTATGCTCTAAAATCATTTAAGCACTCAAATAGGTCTTGAAATTATCAACACGAATCCTTCCACCTTGTGTGCCAGACTTGTAATCTCAACCCATCAATAGCAATAACAATTTTATGGTTTCTTGCAATTTGTGTTTGTCCATTTTGTGTTTAAGGTTCGGATCAATCAAATTAATTTTAAATATGGAGCTTCCATTGCGGAATTCAGTGTTTCTTTAGATGGTTACGAAATCACTTTTTCAAAGAATCCTCACCTTTTCTTTAAAATCAGTGAAATTTTATTGAAATATTTGATAATTTCGATATTGGGAATGTGCAGTAATACTTCTCCTATTTGCAGTTGTTTGGCTCAAACATCAGGTTGTTAAATGGTCTAATAGAATATTTTTTGTTCGAAAAGGCAGCTTGAAAAGCTTAGTCGTCATGACAAGCAATTTATTCCTTCTGGCAATCACAAAATCCAAAAATGAGCCACTCACTGATAAAACGTCGCTGCGGTTCATCATAAGTATGATAAGAGCTATCTTTTCTCAGGCAAATTTAGTAATAGTTATGCTAAAATCTCACATTTTTAGCTCTAAACGACTGTTTTGAGATCTTCACTTTGCAAACTGGAACGAAAAAATCTGTGCTTTTACACTTAAACTTTTTGGCTATCATCACACCTTAACTGTTTGATATTATTTTGCAAAGACTGGCCTGACTACAAATTAGGAGTCTGTATACAGGATAAAAATAATTTATTATGATCCAGCCAGCAGGTAAAATATAGACATCGGAAACCTCAACATCAGTTTGAATCATCGTATGGGGTGGATATAATTGGATATCTCATATAATACACTTCTCTTGAAGTTTATTCTCATCATGACTGTTTCCAGGTGATAAGTAAGGATCGCTGTGGTTCCTGCTTTCCTGGCTAGTTGCCTCTAGGGCTGCCAAAGGGGAAGAACTCTTGTTGGATGCAGTCTTCTTTACTTTACGTGGATGCCAAAATACCATGTAGACAAATTCAATTAGTTCCACAATTATAGAGGCGGTAAGACCAATGAAAATGGAGCAAAGACCCCCGACTCGGGAGATAAGAATGTAGATATCAAAAATGAGACGCTCCTCATTGTACGTTGTGTCATATGAAGTACGAACAAGACTAATATATGTAAATGAAGCCTGGTTTTTGAAATCCTCTATGCGTAGATTGGAAATAGACGTGTTCCGAATAAAATAATTATCCGAGTGAATCACGCTTTTTAGGTACATTACGAAGTTCCTCTTCTCATGCAGGTTGCTCATATTAGCCAGTAGCCTTTCAACCCGCTTGAATTTATCAGTGAAGAGATAAAGCTTCTCGGGTATGGGGTCCCAGGAAGCAATGCTAGCACTTATTGGGTAGGTGAAAAACGAGCATCGTGGCAGGCAAATCCCGTTTCTCATGGCTGATTCCTTGATAGATTTCACGTTCTCCAGAAGGTTCTTAGTGCAGTGTAGTCGGTTGACGATTGCCTCTAGAGCACGAGGGTCACTCGTGTCCTTGGGTAAGGCTAAACAGTAGGGAATCTCGGTGTTTACAAGATCGGGGCTAATGGCTCTAGGCCATTCAGAGTTAATACAACCACACCTATTGATTGTAAGATTCTGAATGTAACTGTCCAGGCACTGGGTCAGTCTGTAGGAGTACTCTTGGTCCATGTCAACAATCGGTGGCGGATTATCCCAACATGGGGATGCAGGGGTTTTCAATCGCTCCCACCTCTCAGAGGTGAAGGAGAGCTCATTCATTCTCCCAGGCTGAACGTTAATCCCATGTTTATCGACTTCCGGGTAGGTACCGCTTTGATGCACCACGAGCTTAACCCCCTCTCCCCTAGAAAACGTATCCATTACGAAATTCTTTTTGCTTTCATTGATCTCCCTAGAAGGTATCAGGCTGAGCAGAAGTGTCAGTCTGACAGTATCACTTGTGGTTTGATTCGGGGCTGTTTCTATGGTCCAACAATTGAAGTACTTTGGGTGAGGAAACCTCTTCTTCATGAAGCCAGTGTCATTTTCAATCTGGCAGTTCTCAGCCATTATGTCCAGACCATCTCCGGACAGCATACAATGAGCAAACATTTTGGCTTGATGCCCAAGTCTTTTGGATTCTTTGGGACGCAGGTTAGCAAAGTAGGTGGTTGTCGAATCAAGCAGTAGGATGCTGGCATATTCTGGTGTGTCGTTTTCAATGAACGCCAGGGTCAGGGCACTGAGTTTTCGGTTGAACTCACTAGGGGTGAGAATGGAATCCTCGGACCAGATCTGGTTCGCCTCTAAAGAGAAGGGGTTGTGGGCGCAAATCGTGATGGCGGGGAAATCAGTCTTGTCGTCAATGAGGGTTCTTGAGTGCCAGGAGGTGCTGAAGGAAAGAAAGTCTCTGGCAAGAAACCCTATCGTGATTGTGAGAGCGCAAGTCATAAGTATGACGAAGACGGACCAGAGGATTCGAATGAAAGTGGTTTGAGCCCGGCGGATTCGCTGCACTCCACGAATGGAAGTCAAGTCACAGAAGAGGGCAAATTTATTTGGGTTCTCCATTGTACTGGAGGTGGAAGTTCTGACCCTTAGTTCAAAGCTAAATTCAGAATAAATACATGGAATATTTTATAATTCAATTTGCATGATTTGTATTACTGTTGGTGGGTCTTATGTTTACTGATCATTAAGCAATGTAAAGCAATATTTGCAGTGCTCGTAGGTTATAAAGTGTACCTCAGAGAGTGTTGAGAGGGATGTTACCAAAGTCTGATGTTCAGATTCCGTCTTAATAAACGTTTCTGACTCACATTCTCATTTTATATTTAATTCTTACTCCCGAATTTCTTAGGCTTGTAATTCATATTGAAGTCTTGTTAATTTGCAGCAGAGTTCAAAGAGCAACGATATGGTAGGATAGAAATTGGAAGGTCGAAAATATGCTAAAAATGCTGTCATAATATCACTGCATCGGAAGTGCTCATGAAAAAATATTAATTCACTGTCGAGTCCTAGAACATTCTTGTGACTTAAAATGTGTTATTTTGATTCTTTTCATGAAGAATTTTTGTCCATCTGGCCCAAGGTGAACCTTATCATTTCACTCTCAAAGAAATCTAAAAATACTACATTGATCAATATTAATGAAAGGTACATTGACATTAAAGTGGTTAAATTAAATTATATTCCGTATTGCGGAATAAAATATTTTACTTGTTTATGCTTTCTGTCTCATATTAGTAGGTAAAAACACTTAAATTTCCATTGACTTGATAAATGCAAAGAATTACTTTATGTAAGAGTGCGCATAAAATTATTGAATTACACTTCATCGTTATTGTTCCTGTGATTTTAGAATCTCAAACAACAAAAATGAGAGCAATTTGTTATTTTTATCTAACCAGCTGTTTAGCCCTACATTTCGATAGTATTAAAATTTAATTTTATCGCGTTGCAAAATCATTATATCTAAACTGTAATAACGACGTTTCTCACATTACTAGAAGAGAACATCGATGATAATCGAAGGACATATTTTTCTTACGATCAACCTTGCTTTAATAACAAATTTTTGAAAATTTTAACTACCCATAAATTCTTAGAATGTGGGTCGATAAGTTAACCTTTAAAATTTCTCTTTGAAGCCTCAAGCCTTGTGGCAACTCATTCGCAGTACAGTAATTTGATGGAATGACCCTTGAATCACAATTTCATGATTGATAGACGAATGTCTTATACTGACTTGTTCTATGAATGCAGTTTTATTTAGCGATAAAGTTAAACATTTGACAACTATAAGATATCGAATTTGCTTAAAGTATGAAAATCCTTCCAAGTTTTTGGTATTAGGAGGACTATGAACCTAGAAGTACAGTAGGAATAAAACTTAAGTCTTTTGATAAAATCTTTATTGTATTCAGCTAATGGCAAGAAATTACGTATGCATTACTTTCAGGTAAAAAAGTTAGATGAACCTATCTGCTTCTTTGTGAAGACTAAAATCTACTTGGCCCTAGCTATTTAATCAAGGATATTTATATGTAATCGAAAAGCGACCGGCTAGAGACCATTTGCCATCTTTGTAAAAGCCATTCCATATTTTGAATTTGTCAATACTTTCCCTAGTGATTGAATAGCGAGATTGTTCAATATGTAATCTGGTAATGGGAACAATTCTATCCCTTTTCAGTTGGATTACTACTTCTGATGGTGTAAAAGAAACCCTCAATAAAAGCAAAATTAAATGATCTGGAAAACTTTCAATTTTGTAACAATGATTAGGTTTTTTATCTCACAAGTTGGCAACCTAATAGAGCTTGCCGATTTCGACCAATTTATCCAATAAAGTGTATGACTAAAATTTCTGGAAGAGAAATTATCTATTTACCAATTTATTTTTATGAAAATGCTCGCTTTTTGTAATAAAGAGTTTAACTATTTTTTTATGCACTTGTCTATGAGCGTTGTTTTTCGATTCCATTCCGAAGATTATTGTTATTTAATTAGAAAAAAATATGATGAATAGAGCATGCAAGATATTTATTGATATAAAGGCAGATTTTTAAAGTATTAATTCAAAAATTAAAATTCTAGTAAGTGATACATAGTTGTTAGGCAGTGATATATGATATCAATGGACAAATTTTACTGATCTCCAATTTCTCTAAGCTGAATACTTAACGCATACCGCAGGTTTTTAATATAAAATAGAATGAGTTTAAATTCGATTAACAACTTCTTCGGTCGTATAGGAAAAAGCAATACTAATACTAAGTGGCAAATATAAATATGGGAATACATTTGAAGTTGAGACCGCACCTACCAATATCGCAAGTCATTGCTTAGTACAAACGGATTTAGGCCTGAGGAGAGACTTGAAATGCGAACTGACAGCTTGTACATGATTGGTCATTTTAAAGCGACCAATCGCAGTGCATCTGGTGACAACTTACTCTAGCATTATCCCCATGCTCTTTTTTCAAATGTGTTGTTGATTGCGATTGTCTCCCGTAAACTTTTTTAACTGTAGGAAATAAGAATAACTGATATTTTAACTAGCTCTTCTTCCAGATCTGATCTATTTTCATTTTGTGATTTGATATTAAGAGCTTATCTTGTCCTTGGAGCACCTTCTAGATAGTATCTCCATAGTCAATGGTTTTAATTCAATTTTGAATTCGAAATTACAATATAATGACTAAAACTACCGCTGATTTGTCATAAATGACTGAAAAAAGTAATACGAAATTTAATGAAGGTCATAACTGGTCTGAAGGACCGACGTGTTGGCTCCCTATAGTAGTCTATTCTAAGTTAATGCGAATCTCCTTCGATCAAGCTCATTTAGATAATATCTCATAGTAATGGCTCTTCATAAACGGCAGGAAAAGCATGGAACCTAAAAATTCTCAGTTTCCATTCAATCAAATCAAATCGATTTCTCCATTTTAGCTGTTATCGTATAATTTGTCGGAAATTTGCCATTTCTTTCAAGTCTGCTTTTTACGTTAAGCACATTTTCTGAGTTGTGATGACTTTTTGGATCCCTATGCTTGCTCTTTTCCTCAAGCACTTGTGAATTCACAAAAAGCCTAAAAATCAGATCTAGAATGTATCATGTACACTGAGTTCACATACAAATTAGGATGGTGAAATTGTGTAACCCCAGCATTTAGAAACGTCCCTAAAAGTGGTGCATGTTTAATTAATCGTTTTATGCATAAACTTATACTTTTAAGTAATAAACTCAGTACATAACTAATATATTTATCACTCTCAACTCAGCTCCCGAAAATGGACAAACTATTTTGGGACAGGCTGGTTAAATTATTGGACCTGGAAGCTCAAATTTCCATACCGCTTGGTCTGATGTATCTAACAGACATGAAATGTGAATCCGGTGTTCTGCCAGTTATAACACGTTAAAATCGCTTTAAAAAAATCAAAACTGGTACTGGCTCAGATCTGATATGTCAGGTCTCAATAAAAAGTGTGTGCTGCCATTTTTGGAGCCAGGAATCCTGTGAATCACAGTACATTAGTTTATTGCAGTAAATTTTAAGTTTTCTAAATTATCCTATTTGTTAAAATTAAATTTAGTTAAAACTGAACGAAATATTTTCAATGACTTTAATACTTACATAATTGTTTATTATTCCGGCGTCGTCCAATGTAATCATTGTAGGGTTTGCTGATATGACAGGAATTTTAAGAAATGTAAGGTTTCTGGTTGTAAACTCCCAAGATTAAACAACTTAATTAGTCAGAACATTTAAATGAGTGCATTTCGTTGCCTTCAATCAGTTTCGTGCAAGCCTCTGTATTGTTAAAGGGAACCCTTCAATTGGAGATGTGGTCGAAAATAGCAAAAGTGATGAAACTCGAAGCTGGAAACTGAACTGTGAATCAGGTGACTGCGCCGGTAAACCCTTATTTTAAATTTATCAAGCTTTCAATATCAAGGTGGGTCCCAAAAGCGTTATGGCCGTCTGATCAACAAAATCTTCAAAGTGATTTCTACTTCACCTCAGAGACCATATATTAAGCATACGAAGTGCAATTTCTGGTAAAAACCATTGCCAACACTGTAACTTGGACTTGTCAGTATGATACTGAAATCAAAACACAGCCAAATCAGCAATGAACCCATCCCCAGGACCCATGATGTTAAAATCTCATAACTGGTAGCCGCGGAGCTTGAGGCTGATAGATTACCTCAAAAAACAAAGAGCACTATCTGGAATATACTGTGCTGTTTAAAAGGAAAGAGGGATTTAAGGATGCTTGGATTAACATCGAAATGAGAACCAACCTTATGAATGTTTTTTTTATGGGTTCATCGTTACAGTGTGCCAGAGCGCTCTCCAAGTGTTGGATTACCATAATTTCCCTGAGAAGTGATTCCGCCCCAGACTTCGCTCCATCAAACTCCGTTATGTTTAAAAATTTAAAAAATCATCAAAGATGTCCACTTCATTTACATAAAGGAAGAAGAAGCAAATCACTGTGCCAAAACTTGGTTCTTAGAGTCTTCTTCGAAGATGAAATGAGAAATTTAGTTCCTTGTATGGTAACTATGTTGAGAAGGAAACCCATGTATATAGGTTGCTTATATAAAATATATGATGATCTTGTTATTCTTGCGAAATTCTCCATCTACCTTTTTGGTGAGTGAAGCAAGTGAGCCTTTGCCAAATCCATTGCTTCATCTTTCGAAGTACTTACGGATTCAGACTATATGAAAGCGTCAGAATTAAAGTCACTTGATGTGGCCCGTTAGCAAGGTTGCTTTAAATTCATGTATTAATTTTTTCATCTAAGTGTATTCACAGAGGGGGCGTTAATTACATATGTTATTGCTAATTAATTGTGGGTATGTTTAGATCAAACCCAAAACTAACTTCGGGTGTCTGGTAGCAAATTATCCTGCAACTCATCAGTTTTGCTCAGAAATTTTGTTTGCCTCGCTTTTGTTGGTTTTAGGAGTTTTAATGGGAATCTAAACTCATTTTCGCAACCTGAAATCCTCCTATCCTGCTCTCAACTGGACATGCATTCTTAACTACGTGAATGAGTCCTTATCACGAGAGCTAAAATCAATAAAAAGGCTTTTTTATAGCCCTCCTTACTGGGGTAGGTCGGATCTGAAAGTACTTCAGTAGCTCTACGAGGTGCTATTTATGTAAACTCAGAAAGAGCCTTTTTCTGAGGGCATGAAACCGTCGCAATTTGTAGAACCTTGATTTTAATGGTGTTTTGCCTTATTTAACAGCTGAAAATACGATTTCAAGAGTGGAAGTAACTGAACGGGCTAAGGTGATGATTGCTTATCATGCAATAGTTAAGTATTAGAATTTCATGTCGATTTTATGCCCTTTTGTCGGTACTTAGCTGGTGACTAGGATATCACCCACTATTACAGAAATTAATCCATTTCTTCACTTATTACCAAATAGTCACGCATTATAATCCTGTAGCGAATAGTCGAAATGCATGGACAAAGCTTTGTGAATCCCCGAAAAAAGTAACTTCGTTTACTAAATGCTAGTTACCTTCAGTTTTCACCAGCATGAATAAATTATAACTAAGTGATTTTTGCAAGCCATTAGTGGCTCTCTAAATATAAATAGTGTTCAATCGTAGTCTCAAAATATCTTTAATCCTTTTACAGTAACCACTCCAACTGTTATACACTTCCGACGTTGGCTGTTACATTGAATAGTCGGTTTGCTGACCAACCCTGAAGCTAACTTTTGGGAGTTGCTCTGGTACCCTTAAGGGTTATCCTCATCTTTGTAAGTATCCATCGAAGTAAAACGACGTAATACATAAGCTATGGTACTGCTTCCACTGTTCCTGTTGCTCCATTTACAGTCAAGAGGAAGCTTCGCTGATAGACCAGGAGCCTTTCTTCAAGGAATACGCCTTCTCGATGGATCAGCTCATGGAACTGTCCAGGCACAACTACGCTGTCGCAGTTCAATCCACGTATCATTTTTATCTATACCTTTCAGTTTTTAACTTGTTGGACGATCAAAGAAGGGTAGATGACGAGATAGTAAGAGCTGCTAACCAAGCATCAGAGCATCCGTTGGAGCAGGTGACTAACGGAGGCGGTTGGTCTGCGTTATGAATCTCAATAAACCTTTGTAAATCAAGAACGAGGTGTAGGAAAGGTTTGTTCTAGCAAAATTACTAACTGTTTAGAAGTGACGTTTAAAAGCAGGTGAATAGGAGGCATAGTCAGGCGATAACAATAGCACCATACCGGATTGATACTACCAAAAATTAAAAAATCAACATAAATTTGAAAGGAGTTAAAAAATTACCTTCTATGGCTATGGGTGTTTGGAGGAAATTCGGCAGTCCTATATAGAATAACAATAACAATAGAAAGTAGTGGGTAACTGTAAAATCTAAAAGATCCAAAATAAATAGAATATGCAATGACATTGCACCATTTTCTGTAGAGAATTGCTAGGAGTATATTAAAACCTCAGTCCGACTCCTGGGTCTCTTAAAACTGCTTTGACTGTCAACAAAGCGTGTTTTTGCAGCTATTAGTGCCATTCTTGACAGCACCTAAGCACACACAAAACCCTATCGACTATTGGAGATCTGAGGGCTTCGACGGAAGTCAAGCATTGGTGGGAAGTTTTAGTTGCAACGATTGGTTGCTAGCCTTTGTTGTAACGATATGCATGATTGGTAGCAATAGCATTCGTTGAGCCGAGGTCTCATAATAAAGGTTAGATTATTCAATACACGAGGCGATAAAGACCGATTTCCGATGATAGTCCTTAAACGTTTTTAATGGCAAATCACAATGTAATATTGAATCTAGTAAAATAACGTTCAGAATTAATTCTCGTCTTGCCACCTACACAAGGATACATGCATAATATTTAAGTTATTCTTAATTCACGGTTTATGGAATATGTGGCCCATTCGGTCCAGTGAGGTTTGAATGTCAACCATTTCAAGGTGTATGCTGCATTTCCGATTAATCTTAAACAGGCTACTTGAGCTTACTATTCAGAGAGCAGCTGCGGGGCTAGGCGCCAGAGCTGCATGAGTTTGAAAAATCATTGGCAGGCTTGTTTGATGAGCAGAAAACCACGACATATTCGTGAGCAAAGAACAGAGTTCTGCCTAAACGAGATGCGGATGGAAGGAGTGCAAGCATCTAGAATCGATAAAGTCGAAAAGGCATTTGTTAGTGTAGCCTTAGCACAAACAGAGTCATGGGCTAACTTTCCACTTAGGCAATGTTATTCCTAACAGTTCAACCGATTCGATGTATTATATTAATGGTACTAAATACAGGTGTATTCATTGAAATCTTTTAACTCATTTATGACACGACTGATTCAAATCATCCAGTTTCCTGCAGAACTAACTGGACCAGCAAGGTGAACGTTAAATAAAATGCCCTTATTTGCTCTCTCATCTAGTCTAATAGGTTCATTAATCAATATTTGTCTCCCCTTCTTGGCATCCCCTATCTGCCCCAGGGAGGATGTTGACCTCATTGCATTTTTTCCTTGGGGTAGGAAATGAGGTCAACATTCATCTAATAAGCTTCCCCTAAATTTTTCATTGGCTTTGAAATGTTTGAACCCAGTCACCCAAAATAAGCACAACTGTAGACTTATATGCACACCTTGCTAGACGCGATAGTTTTCTACGAGTTATGGCACTACGCAACCAACCGACTATTCATTAGTGTTTATTCTCTCTAATGAAAGTCGCTGAACTGATATCTACAAAAAACTCGTTATAAAGGCCTTCAATAAGAAAAATACCGGAAGACACTAATTTTGCAGATCCAAAGTGACTGGGGCCTTAAATATTGACAGGTCAAAAGGATTTCTCTCGAGCCTATCCTCTTTTCCTCTAAACGACCCTTTTTACCGCTAAGTTGGATAGCCTTTATGGTCTTAGACTCCTGTGTCCCTAAGTCGAATATTGTTGCTTGAAAGGTAATATCAAATACAGTAATGAGTGTGGGTATTTCGTTTGACGGAATTCTCTTTTGCACCTAATATATTAAGCTTATCTGAATAAGACTTAATCTGTTGAATTTGAAGCAGTGAGGAGGTTTTGCATTTTGAATCTTAGTACTATTTGAATAAGCCCAGAACGTCTTATTTCGAGTTAAATTTCTACTTTTCTTTTAATCGAGAAAGTTTTTGATGATTTCAGTAAATGTTTTTTAAGAATTAAATTATATTCTGCAAGTGATTGCCATTTAGCATATTAAGTTTAGTGGCATAAGAATACTTGCAACAATTTCACGGACTCTTAAGACGTACTTATGAATGGCAGAGTTTTCTTATCTGAAACGACATCTGCAAAGATTGAAAAAAAAACCAGGTAAGGAAATAGTACCTTTCAGTTCAAATTTATCAACAAGCGGCAATTATAGCCAGTGGAATAACGAATCTCCTCACGCATAATGGCGCAAACCACTGACCAAGTTAACCAAACAACTTTAAAATGATTTGAACCTTTGAAACGCTTTCATGAATTCAGAGGAGATTAATTTCCTTTTTGTGTAAAGTGGAACATTAGTCAGTAATCTTCATGGCATTTTTTATTTTCTGTGAAAATGGTTTTTAGAATTTAGTATATCATTCTCGAATAAGCAGAAGTGCTGTTGATATTGTGAAATTTCTCAATAATTACTACATTCTTTAATTAGTTTTTTAGTAATTTCCCTGGAGTCTTTAAAATTAATGCATATAAATCCCAACGAGGAACTAATAAAAAAGATATATTATCAAGCTGAAAATCTAGGTTTAGCCAGCACGGAAAAAAATTACCCCTAAATATCTCTAGATTTTCTCTGAGAAATGGTTGAGAAATGAAGATGTTTAATATATGGTAACTGCACCAAGTAATGAAGAATAGCACTCAGTCTCCTTCTTGTAGCTTACTCACATAAGGAGAAGTGAGCGATAATGCGGCTGTTTATTGGATAAGCACGCACCGCTGCTGCTACCCGACCGACCCTGTCTGACCCTTGCAGAGGTCCCTCTAGGTCTCCACGCCACCTTACTACTAATGGACTGCACATTCTACGTAACATTCGGTTGCTTTTTCCAGACATGTTGTTAGTATTTAAACAAATTACACCCTTCTTCATTCATGTAAATGATTACAACCATGAGAATGGATAATGTCCTCGAAATCCCATCTGAACTATCTTGGAAGAAAATAATGACGAGGCATTACAACCGGATAATGCAGAAAGCGGGGTGCTATGGCTAGAAGGAAGCAACATAACTGCTGATATGATTGCGCTGGTACAGCGAGCTTCCTCAAAAATCAGTAGAAAGTAGCACTGGAGGATCGTAGCAGCATCGGAACCTGGGCCTTAATATCTCAGCCACCACTCTGAAGCGTTTACTCAATGAATACACACCCCACCACTCATACAGAGATTAACTTCCCAGCCACACTGCAGAAGTGTTTCAAAAAATCGTTGACAGCCAAGTTCATGCAACTTCACCAGTCCTCCAATGTTTGACCTCCATCGAATTCTTTGGATCCATGCCCTATGCAATACTATGGGCCTCGGAGAACTAGCGAGAAATACTTTTACCGCCACAGTGAAGGTACTACAAAAGCCTAGTTTACTGATTATAGAAGTTAAATAGTTTTAAAACCATTTTCTGCTTGCTCTAGGTTAGGGGAATGAAATGAGGCTGTGGTGGTGGTCATTTGATCAGAATTCTTCAACCATATTCAAATTTCCTTGTGTTTGAAATTTGTAATCACTAATCACTAATTTCTGGCAAAATTCATTTCTAGTAACTTGTACTCTATCACTGCAATCGGTTCAGTCCACTCACACCTAAATCATTGGTGTCACTTTTGTAATTACTAAGCCAAAAGGGGGTCTTCAATAACATTTGTTAAACATTGTGATTTTCATGCACCTTTTCAAAATGACACACTCATTCTCTTGTGGGGGCTTTTTTTCAAATTTATTAATGTGGAACCTAGTGGGCATCTAAGTGGAAATTTTCAGAAGAGAAGCCTGGGCTATTCGTTCCACTTGACTGCATTCTTCTATGCCGAATTTACGGCTCATTAATCTAGATATCCTAAGGAAAAAAATCTGTTACATTTTTTGAAATCAACACACCAACTAACCGAGCTACAGCTACAGATTGTAGAATTCCATCAAATTGCACACTATTTTTCACCCCGAAGTCTTGTGAGGTATATTTTTATATTTTTATATTAGTTTTATTTCAGTAATTATTCCAGCTTCAGGTACTATCAAACAATGTTGAAAAATGTTGTAGGAATTTTGTGAAATCCCACGAGACAGGTTGCATGTTTGCCCAAATAACTGCACGAGCAATTTAAATCATGGCCACAGACTGATAATAATTTCTAAACTATTTGGTCGTTTTGCAAGTTGACCATTTAAAATTAAATGCAACCAAGCACCAAATGCTGTAGGCCTTTTCAAGAACTTCACCACTATTAGGTAGTTCTCCTGTTTTGTTTAATTCGAGTCCACTTCTGCCCACTACTGTTTTAGGAGAAAACAAACATTCACTATGGTGATAGAAATTCAAAACTTGGGACTCAACTTTGATAGTAACCGTTTTTTTTTTTTTTGCTTTCCGTATCTCATACTTCTACCGACTCTTGTATGGGGGTGCAGTACTGAGAAAGAAAAATATGGAGGAAGATCGCAAGTCCTTTTGACCCATTTTAAGCTCGTGACCGAACAACCCTTGAATGCGTGCGTCCCTACTGCGGCAATGAAAAGTCTTACTAAATGGTAAGAAGTAGGATCATTTAAATAATTGAGCATAAACAAATGTAAACAAGTCATTTGTCACCTGCAATTAGTTTAAAACAATTTTCAGCATTGTTCAGGCCAATAATTTTGTGCGTTGCTTTTATGCATATGTATATAGAAGTATTACATTTCGATAGAACTGACTGGTGCGCTACTAAGAAATGGACGTTAATTGTGATGTCTAGACAATATTTTATGTCTTTCCTAATGAGGGGCGTTGGTGCAACTCAAAAACGAGACAGAGTGACTGACATTTAGACTTTCACATAACAACGCGCATCCTTTTTCGGCCAGTTTGCGATCATAAGAGCCAAAAAGCGCTTCATCTATGAATATTATCGCTTTTCGTTGAAGCGTGTCCCAACTTCAATACATTTTTCCAAAATTTCACTTTTCGTGATAATGAGCTGTGATAAGATGCTATATTATACTTTTACAGATTACCTCACCTTAGTGATAAGCCATAGTTTCCTGCGGACTTCGGCTGTGCGGTAATTTTAATCCTAATGATAACTCTAGTCTAATCGCGTACACACCAGCCGATATTTTCTTGACTCTATTTACCACTCGCTTTCCCGGCGATTTCCAATATCAAAATTAAATGGCAATTCAAGAGGCGATACAAATTTGAATTCACTTTGGAAATGTCCCATAACTGATGAATATGTAACTATTGTGGAAGCCAGTCTGTATGCAAAGTCATGTTTATATTATACATGCGGAAGACCAGAAGGAAAAAAGGTAAGAAAGAGGCTAGGTAATCATTGTACATGAAAATCTCTTGACACAGTTACTTCGTATTTACAAAAATTCACAAAAATCACTTTTTTGGTCACAAAAAATCAGTCGTAAAATAAATCATCGTACAAATGTCAAATAGTAAGAACAATATACCATTTTCAGTTCCTGCCGAATGTTTTGAAGCCAGCTTTTTTGAGATGTTGTATAGTTAGTGTAATAGCAAACTTGATTGTCAAGAAGGTGCACAAGTGACAAGTCATCAAGGGTTATATGAAATGTTTTGGGGTTGGATTTGGTAATCTCCTCATTTTAAACCTTTCTTCTCTAACCCACAATAGGATAATTGGGATAATTGGGTGGCGGAGCTGATGAGTTACCTGGTTAAGTAAGGCGCGGTTACAGAGAGCTTATACAGCATAAGTGGGAGCACAGGAAGATGTCCAGTATTCGCTTCGGCACAGATGACGCTTGGTGTACCTGAACTTGTGATCAGGATTTGACCTTTTATTTGGCCCACAGATTTTGAAAGTCCACTATTGACTGGTTGCATCTATTGTTAATGCCAATTAGAGTAGGGCGGTCTTTAGTAATTAAACTGTTCAAGGTGTCCATGAAAAGGTATTTTACCTCCTAAACATTGTGGCTATTAATCAATGAGTGGTGTTTCTAGGTTTGCGTCATAATTTTTAAGTAGAAGTACCTCCCGAATCCAAAATCTAAAGACGAATTATAAGATGATGAGCTTGTTATAAGTAGGGATTGAAAGACGCACATATTTTAATTAACTGTCTCCTACACTACTACCACCAGACAGTTAATCATTCGTAAATAAAAGTAGTCTCCGTTAGAACATGGATTCTTGGGTCTGTCTAGTCTAATAGACAGTTAACTGAGGATTTCAGGGTTATTTTTAACTAATTGAATTCGTTATTAGTCCTGCAAAGCAATCCTTACTTCCAGGTATATTTGAAAATGTACAAGCACTCGTTTTTTCTTATTTTGACTGCACGGAGTTACTTCATGCTCGTTCCAAAGGGACCGCGCATTGAGTACAACGTGCTCTTCACTTGACATCATTCAAAAACACTACAATATTCTAGACGAAACAAAAACCACAACTGTGTTCTGTGGACGGTCTGCAGTCTTTGTAAATCAACATCAGACTTCTTCTGTGATGATATGATATTGGATAACAAGAACAAATCACGCTTGGTAACTTCGTGTCCCTTTAACAATCAGTGAAGGGACAGCTAATAACAGTGAATCCCAATAGACATGGTAGATGGGGTTGAGGTCTGACCTACATCTAGGCTTTAACGTTGGCTAACGCTGCACTAAGCGGATGTGACAAACCAAAATATGACCATCACGAAAACACACAAAAAACTAGATCTTTCTCGTGTCATACAAACAAGCCGGACATCCACAATGAAGCCTACGACTGCATACTGCAATTGTTTCTTGACGAAGTGATTTGTGCTTTTTCCTGTCTCACCCTTGTGCTCAATTCATTCTCTGGTGGTAAGAAATCTGGCTGGATAACAAACGGAAAAGGGTTAAAGGTATTCAGGTCGTAAAGGATGTAAGAAAACAACTCAAGAAAGGTTAACACATGACTCTTGGGTAGAAATGATTAAATGATATCATTTTATACCCAATTCAAAGCTCTTAAAAGCGTGTATTTAAATTGCATTAAAATGTGCTTATAATTTAGACGGTAATTCTTTACATTCTTTAAGTTATGTCACTCGGTGGTTCATTTTCCCATGTCGCAAAGAAGCCAGTCCGTAAGAAATGATATGCGCACATTGTATATGTGGAGGACCAGAAGGGGGAAGAGGTAAGAAAGAGGCAATGTGGTTAGTGAACATAAAGATCTCTTAGCACAGTTCATTCAAGCACCTTTAAATAACGAAATTACTAGGACCTCCATGTTGCAGCCCGTCCGCATGTGACTATTAAGGTGACTATACAAAACTTCGTTAATTTCACGAAGGTGAAAATTTGGTTGTGGACAGGAAGTGAAAGCAAATAATCAACCCAGCAAACTTTTGCATTGAAAGTATGGAATTTATAAGTAGCTACCATTTCAGGTAACCGCTTCGTCAATTTCTGTCAATATTAGGTGGTTGCATAGTTTGTGAGTAAGCATCATGAATTATTTAGTATACAATTCCGTTGTATCTAAAGATGAGGTAACCAGGTGACCAAAGTTGACTAAAAATGCACCATAGTTTCTCTAAGACCAGCACCAAGTAACTTCTGGAATGTGTCCATACACCTCGAATATTCGAAGTAGCACTCAAAGTATCAGAGGATCAAAGTTCTCGCTAAACACTAACTGCCAAAAGATGGACCACATTATCAACACAAAACATTACCTAATCCTGATCTTAATTTGTCGTCACTTAGAGGAACTGTATCTTTTGCCATAGCATTTGGAATTTGTAATATTCTTACTAATAACCACTGATGGCTTCAATGTACAATTTGCAAGCCTCACAATGCCTCCATGGGTCCCAAGCAAATATTAATAAACGAACTTAATAAATCTTCAAAGGCTAAAGCTTTTGATTGTTTATATATTAAACTTAAACTGTTGAAATTCTTAAATGGCCTAACAGTAAAAATTCAACTGGTATCTTTCGATTGCTAGTGTCCATACCATAAAATAAAATTTTGATTCAAAACAAGATTCAATTACCATTCATAAAAGAAAAATATTTTTCAAGTCGGAGATGTTAAGTGAACGATTATTAATAGAGAATGCGAAAAATTCTCAACCAGTGGCACAATAGTGTTTTATCCACCTACTTGGCGAACAACACGTTTTGTAGTTAATCGTAGCATTACAATGCCGCCCGGGTACTTTTTAAAGCCAGAAACGGCCCATGCGAAAGCGTTAGGTAAAACAATGGTATTTGTCTAAAGGAATTACATCAACACCTTTACCTTTCTTAACCGATAAAGTTCTTAACGTACTGGCGTCTATCTATAACGTGATTGATTTTTATTCCACAAACCACCGCAAATATTTAGTGGCTGAATTAGCCTCTGTATATCGTTATCTAATGTGTTTTTCTGATGTTCTTTATCGCTCCTTAGATTTAATTAATGTTGGCAAGAAGGGAGCCGCTCTCGATGTTCTCTATGAAATGCTCCTCGCGAGGCGGGCTAGAAGCTGGCAAAAGTCTCTCGAGGCACCAACTTTTCTATTTGTGGATCTCTGCGTCGAATTGAGGCGCAACCAACAGTTCAAGAGAGTTGCGCATCAATATCGAAATATGTCGATTCAGGAATGTCCACAATCTCTGGACGATGTCCTCAAGCGTTACTTCGGTCTTATAAAGGAAGAGACTGAGGAGGCAAGAAAACAATCTGAAGATGCTGTACCCGATGTAGAGGATCTTGATGTTCTTGAAACACCCGAAAGGTTTGGCTTTCCGCCATGTGTAACCGCTTTCTCCGTAGTCTTATGCTGAATGCAGTCAATACTGAAAGTGTTCAGGGCCGGTCAGGTCACACTATCCTTATGCCATGGCTTAAATTCCTATGGGAAGCTTTTCGTATTTGTCTTGATTTGGTCCGAAACAATACCAAATACGAACATGTATACCACCGGATCGCTCGGGATGGTATAAATGAGCGCTTACAGTAACTTTTCTTTAGCTTTTGACTTTTGTGTTGAATATCGGCGTCAAACGGAATTTAAAAAACTTGGTGATATGGTGCGGCTTCATACCACAAGAATCCAGTCTCAGCCTTCAGCGCCTAACGGAATAAACTTAACCAATTCCGATACACAAATTTGGCACTTTGAAACCCGACTCCGTCAACTTGACTGCGCAATGGAGCTGGAGATGTATAATGTGCGTGATTACCTCCCACCACTTTTCGCAGTGATTAGATTGCGCCTGTGTTAATAAATCCGCATGTTTTTCAACTGTAGGAGGCCTTTAAGGTCGTTGAGGATATTTGGGGCTTAGTGTTGTTAGCCAAAAAAATTGACCGTCCAGCCCTCATGGCTGATTACTATTCAAAGACCGCTGAACTATTTCTGAAATCAGGTTATTACCTGTTTCATGCTGCCGCTCTGTACAAGCGTTTTGCACTCTATCGTGAGCATAAAAAAGCCCCTTCAGTTGAGGAGCTGTCAGCTCTTGGTTCTAAGGCTCTCTGTGCTGCCCTCTCCGTGCCTTTCCCACATGCTAGGACTCAGTTCTCAATATTTTCTAGCGAGTACAACCAGGTCAAGCAAAAGGCTCTCGCAAATCTGCTAGGTAGGTCCTTTCATTTTCCGGAGCCCTTGTTCGCCATTCTCTTTGTAATCAATTTATTTGAATAGGTCTTTCAACGGTGCCGACTAGAGCATCGCTGCTTGCTGATTTGTCGATGAATCGTGTGCAAAGTATTGTCCCACCTGAGCTGGTAACGCTTTACCACGCTTTGGAAGTTGATTTCCAGCCGCTTAAATTGGCTCAGCGTGTTCAACCGGCACTGAAGCGCATAGCAGGAAATGCGAATTTGAGTGCTTACCTTGACCCGCTACACGAAGTGGTCGTGTCAAAGACGCTGCTTCAACTCTCCCAGGTCTACCGCTCTTTTCACTTTGACGAATTGGTTCGCATCTGCCCCTTCTATGATCCCCTCACTTTGGAAAGATGTGTAATCGAACTGATTTACAATTTGGAGTTGCCAATGCGCGTTGACCATCGTCGAAACGCAATCATTTTCGACGTCTACATTGACCTAGGCATCAGTCAACGCGATTACTCTCTTACCATGCAAACGGGTCAGGTACGTATATTTGGTGCCTTTGTTTTAAACTTTCACCTATGATAATCGACTTTGTTATTGGTAGACTGGTGGTGATCAGGTTTCTAGACAGTTGACGATGTTTGCACAATCTCTTCATCAAGTTGCAGAGCTGCTTGGCGTGAATGAGTCTGGCAATAAAGACCGCGATGCCTTCGTCCAAGAGTACATAAGGACTGCGGATGAGTATCGCCTTGAACTCTTATCACGACGGCAGCATACGGAAGACCGTAAAGTGCAACTGGAAATGATTCAGGCTGAGCGTGAGAGGGTAAATTTACGCATTGGTCATGTGCTTGCAGGTGGTAATATAAGTGTGAATAACCTGTTATTTTCTAGCTTATCGAAGAGGAAGAAGACCGATTGCACAAGGAAAAGAAGGCGAAGCGTGAGGAAGAAGAAGCCACACTAAAGATCGAGGCAGAACAACGTTCAAAGCGTCTTCTGGAAGAGCAGGTGCAGCGACGTAAACTCAAGGTGGACAAGGAGCGTCTCAAGACCTATTTGAGCACGGCTTCTAGTAATCTCCCACCGAGTGTTGTCCCGGAGATCAGCGAGGCCGATTTAGAGCAATGCAGCCTAGAGGCGCTGGTTGAAAGGCTACATGGCGATATTTATCGCCGTCGCACGGAGCTTCTTGAACGAGCCAATGCCCGTGCTCGGAAACTTGACCACTTTGTGCGTGCTTGTCGACTACAAGAGATACCTCTCTTACAGAAGGCAGCTGTAGCCGAAGCCAAGCTCCGTCTCGAGCTTTACGAAAAAGCTCAACGAGATGCAGAAGAGGCCTCGAAACGCGAGCATGAGGAGAACTTGATGAATAAGGATCGTCTGACTCGCATGAAAAATGATTTTGCTGTTAGTGTTTCTTTAGCTGCCTTTATGCTCCGCCAGTTTGAGAGCGCTATCTGTTGCTTTTTCGTTTTTGTTCTAGGAGATGAAGAGGGTCATCAAAGGCATAGAGCAGTCTGTGTACAAGAAAGAGTACGCGGGGTGGGAAGCACTGCGAGCTCGAGTGAGAGAAGAGCGCTTGGCTGAGCGAAGAGCTGCCGAGGAGGAAGCGGCCCGCAAACGGGAAGAGGAGAAACGCGAGGCTGAGCGCAAGGCGCAGGCTGAAGCTAAGAAACAGGCGGAAAAGGAGGAAGCTGAACGCCGTAAACGAGAAGAGGTAGCTTCTGTTGAAGAACGCCGGCGTGAGTTTCTAACTACTATCTTGGCTTAGTGTGGGAACGAGATAAAAGTACTTTTATGAGGCGGTCAAAGGGTGAATATGGAGCCTCAGGGTGGTGATTTGGTTGTTGTATATTAGCGATAGGTGTTGCTCATTTCATCTCTAAGTGGTCAGTATTTCTGTGGTTCCAGTCACCTAGTTGGACAATACGTTAAGTAGGCTCTTGAATGCCAATGGAAACGCTGGCTTGTAGTTTGAAATTTCAAGTTTGAAGGTCTGTGGCGCCTGAAGGAAGGCGTTAATCGTCTTCATTGTCGTCTCTAGGCGAGCAAGAGAAGCTTGAACGTGAAAAGCAGGCGCAGCAGCAAGCAAGGACTCGTCTTGCCGCTTCAGGAGGTGGAGGTTGGACCCGCGGAAATGTTGTTAAAGGTGTGCTTGAACCCATGAAGTCCAAAATACGTGTCCATTGAAGTGATCCACTTAGCGAGTGCAATTTTTTCTGCAGAAGCCGCGACGGAACCTGCTCCCGGTCCCTGGCGTCCATCGCGCGTTTCCCAACCAGCTCCCGCCGCAGTGCCTATGGATTCAGGACCACCGCGTCAGCGCCTATCCCAAATGCCCCCGTCCAGGTGAGCTTTGATGGATTGCTTTGTGTGTATGTTCACTTCTTGTGTGTTCCCTTACACATGTTGTCTACGTGCTCTTTTGGCAGTAATTTCGGACATGGTTTTAATGGCCAGAATCGAGGTTTCAGACCGTACGTTGCCTAGAGCCGCTCACTGTAGTTTCCCTAGGTCGTTTCGCCTCAACATCTCTTAACATATTTCCCTTAATTTTTCAGTCGCGAGGAAAACAATCCTCCTGCTCCGACCAAAGGATGGGCCCGTCGGCAAGTGCAGCCGACCCTGTCCCATCAGTGAGTTCTTTTGGTTACTACTTGTCTTGCGCATGTGTGTGAGGGTACATCTGCACCGTGTGTGGGCATTTTAGAGCCCCTCCTGTGGAAAAGGATGCCGCTAAGCAGGCCAAAACTCAGTCGTCTGATGGTGGGTTTTAGCCAATTTAACAAAGCCGTGCCTCAGAATAGCTTCACTAACCCGTTACTGTGCGTGTCTCCCCTTTTCAGATGACGGGTGGCAGGACGTGAAGCGGCACTGAGACACGACTTGGACAGAGTTGATTCGGTATCACCCACCCCTCCCCCTTAGCACGTCCTCATGTGTGTATGTCGTCTCTCCACGCCGTCCTTCCATATAATGAAATTTACTATGCTCGTCTCAAATCCAAGGCTTATTGTGGGTGACTCGTCTTTTAATTATTTCTGGGGTATATTCCATTTGAGGGGTTCGTTACACCGTTACAGTATGGTCCAGCCGTAGGATTTCCCGTAATTGCAGTCAGGTCATCCGATCAAGCGATGAAAACCGCGACACCTAGTTGCGTACCCTAGCTACACACGCGGTATACGTCTATTTAGTAACTGCAGGTGATAAGTCTGCTTCGAATTGAATACATCAATCGATATTAATTGTGGTATTGGGGCTCCGGTCCCACCAAACACCCGCCAACCATGTTAAATCTAGTGCATTTCGAAAGGCTCGAACTAGACAGCTAGACGAAGCGTACCGGCAGAACAATTGATTAAAGATAGGCCCCCACTTTTCCAAAGGATAAGGTTGAGCCTTTCGACAAGCCCTTATTTACCGATAGATATCAACACACATGAGCATATATGCGGGAAAAGGATGTGAAAATTGCAGGAAAAGTGAGGGGCGACGCGCAGGCCAGTTATCGCTGAAGAGGGAGAAATGGCTCGGTTAGCAGAAATCCTACACCGATAAGTGGACAAATGGGTGGGAATAAAGTGGAAGATCAACCAACCCTGTAGAGTGAAGAGTTGTGGAGATCCATTCGCGGTTTCTTGGAGGCGGAACCGGGTGGGGGAATTCGAGGTGCTATGAAAGGCGGAGAGGCCCTTCTGGGAGCAGCCGTGGGAGGACGCTTGGAAGCACCAGTGGCGTAAGCGAAGCCCTCTTTCGTAACCACGGGTTTCTTCGATGCCGAAGGTGCAGCCTCACTCACCGAACCGAGACTAATTGAAAAGGGTAAAGCATATTACTATTGGTTCAGGGAAACCTACTTGACACGAACGTGATGAAATAAGTAGGTAATTCCACATCACGGTCAGGTATTTCTGATAGAGATCCTTCGTGATAATAATTTTTAAAAACTGAGATAGCACTTGAAAGATTAGTTCAGCCTTTACATCTTCCGTTCGACTGTTATTAAGCAATAACAGCATAACGATGAACAGGAACAACACCCAAAACTATCAATAAGACAGAATCAGTACCATTTAAAAGTAAGATTATAGAAGAAACAGGCGATGTGACGGGGAGATTGAGACAGTGCTAAGTTATATGCTAAACCATGTTTACATGCCAATGCGAATACGACTTGCAAGTTGTCTCGAGGATACGAGACTTGAAAAACAGTTCTTGCATATTAACAGAGCGGAATTAATACGAAAGCCTGCTCAACCACTCGAAAAGCAGGCATTCACAACAAGCAGAACACAGGTTTATGCATTAAAAAAAGAGAACTCACTTTTTGCCGATGATGGAAGCAAGACAGTTTTCCTTTTCACCTACGAGTGGCTGACCCTCAAAACGTATCAGTGCAAACAACTCAGCATCTTTGCCTTGGCACTCCTGAGGAAGGATAGTCTCAAGATGCGCGGTTTGATTAGGCAAATCCCGGGTTCGAAGCTTGCGATCTTCCTTGTCCAATTTCAGCAGAATCCCCCCACGATTCTTCAAAACAGCCGGGTCTTGACGCTGAAGCTATATTCGGAATCAAAGAATTGATCCAAAATTCATCGAATAAGAATTCAAAAAGGTTGCATCTTACTTCAATGGCCCTAATGCGGTTTTGGGTTTCAAGCCAAACTTTAAGGGAATCATAAAAGTCTTGGTGTACGGACTTGAAATGGCTCCACTTGTTGACCTCTTCTTCAAGTTTAGAGAGGTTATCTTCGGTGCACTCCATTGAGGATTGTTGACGGAACGTCTCTCGGTAGTCAGTACTGACGTAGCATTCCTGCCAAATACTCTCCAAATCCAAAGTACAGGCCTCCATCAACTGGCGCAGATTAGCTAATCTCAACTCTCGTAAGCGCATCAGCTCCTTAGTTCCCTGGATGACAAAAAAGTTAAACGAGCAGATGGGGAAATGGGGCAAGAATGATCTAACGAGACTTTACCAATTTTATTCGCTCTGATGGACAAAGATCTTGGGCTTTGGATAATATGAACTCAGGTAAGTCCAGCCGCTTGCGAAGCACTTGAATATTTTCAAAAACGTTATCCTCCTCAGACTTAAGGCGATCAAAAAGATCAAGAAACTTTTCACATGCTTCATCCATTTCACGAAGAAACGATTCAGAAAGATCAGAGGCTTCCTTATTGGAAGTGATGACATCGCGAATTGAATCAGGAAGCGTCAGTGTGCAATCTGATTTAAAGTAGTTCATGCAATCCAAAATACTCCCCTTCATGCTGCAAACTTTGCGTTGTCTCTCAAGCTTCAGATTCTCTAGCTCACTGACGCGATTCTGGACACGTAATTTATCATTAAAGGAAGGAATGAGGGGAAAACCATCCATGGGAGCCACACCAAGCAGGGTACAAAGATACTCTTCGTGGGATTTTACTTTTTTGAATTCAAAAGACAATTCGGCAACTTCGTCCTGAAGTTCATGATAATATGCTTTCAAATCCTTAAGAGTAGCAAAGAGTGACAAAGATGTGCTACACTGTTTGTGACGGATTTGTAATTCAATTTCTATTTTTGTTATATCAGCCTAAAAGAATTCAACAAACAGTCTAACTTACCTTTATGTTTTGGATTTCCTCTTTTAATTTTGACTTTTCTTTTTCACCGGAAACAAGGAAACCTTGAAGTTCTTTAAAACATTTTTCTTCTAAAGACCCACGTAGCTCATCCAATTGTGACTCGGAATAACCAATATCCGCCCATGTTCTATCAATTTCGGATACAGCACCACCGAATTTATCAAGCAGTTCTTCAATCCACGAATTTTTCATGCCTTCTTTTAGAGTGGGTAGAATTACAGACAAATTTCAATTTGACGCAGTATTTTTTTGAGGTATCGTGAGCGTAGACAAACAAATACTTCTAGAGTGTCAATATCGATAGTATTGACCGAATGTTCTTTCAACATTCATCAACGATTTTAATTAAACATTAAAGACTATTTTTGTGTATTTATGCCGACTTATTTCTAACATCTGGATCAAATCCGCTTTTTAAAGACCACAAATAGATCAGTATATTTTTGGCTTGCGCATATAGACATAAACTTGCTCACTGGATTGCTACGCAATGGACTTTTTATGGTCATGTGCTACATTTCCGGTTGGTCGTTTTTAGTATTTTTTCTGGTTTTACGTATTCAGATAAAGCTTTACAATTTCAAAAATTTGTTAAGTTGTTATGAACTCCATTAATACGCATTCTACTACCCCTTTTTCGCAAATATTACGTGTAAAAATTGATGGAGTGACGTATGATCCTTATAGCAATCTATTTAATGTAAGCAAAGGTCACATCCAGCAAAGCTGACAAGTCAGTCTAGTAAGCAGATTCAAAACCATGGCGTATATTTTCGTTCCACATTATATGACCAGTGAGGCATTTTCATGAAATCTACTTCATCATCCTCGATTTGTGGTATTGATTACAACATATGGCCACAGCCACTCTTGTTGTAGGAATTCACTACACCCATTTTGAACTATCTGCGCCCCCATTTCCTCATCTTAGCTCGGCCTCAGTTCGTAAATCCACGCACTCCTCTCATGTAACAGAATACTGACCAGTGTAAACAATTCTTCTTCACTCTTTCCTTCCCATGACGGATTTTGTGTAAGCGCTTAAATGGAAAATCTTATGAAAGCGTCCCCACATGAGAAAAACTTTAGATGCACACAGTTCATGAAAATTACTACATAATAAAAAATATTTACACAAAAACAAGTCCCGTACATTGTCAATACGATCAGCAATACATATCACTCTATCACACGTGATTAAATAAAAACGCTTTAATTCTCAGTCTCCACCCGAAGTAGCTTTGAAGCTTGCGTCCGCCAGCCGGCGTCTCTTGGCCTTTTCCCGCTTGCGCTTGTTTCGCAATTTCCTTTTAAGTTTCTTATCGTTGGCATTCTGCCTCCCACCAGTTTTCACCGAACCATTCTTCATCTGCGACTCTGATACCTCAAGACCATTTGTGTTACAAACACCCACTGGCTTTTGAGACTTTTCATGGCCGTTGGTGTGATTCTTCGGTTCCCTTGCTTCGACGGAATCGACATCACTTTGTGGTGTTGTCGCTTTATCGTTCTCCTGATCATTTTGAAAACTCTTCCCCGCACCGTTGCTTGGTTCCGTTAGTCTCACTGAGCCGTTGCTGAGCGAAGATACGAATTGGTCATGACAATCAGCAGACGATTTTATTACTTCGTTCTGCTTCTTTAATTCGGCCGAGCACTTTAGGTTTAAACATCCCTCTGCAGTAAAACCGTTTTCAATGCATGATTTCATTGACTTTCCGGGACCAATCTTGAAACTCATGGCCGCTTTCGATGGCGAAGTTCTTTCAAAGGATTTTTCATCTCCGTCTGTGAGCCCCATTGTTTCGTAGTCAGCGAGCCATGATGAAGGCAATGCACATATATGTCGCATTAGAATACGCTGGCTTGGGCTTGATTCCGTAAACTCCTCAAAAGAGGTAGAGTTGCTATCGACAAGTTCCAGGAAGAGTAGGGCTGAGGGGGGACATTTTGAAAGCACGGCGAGGGAGTGGAGACACGATTCAGGGTGGATGTATAAAAGAGGCGGGGAAGGTTTGATACTGCTGCCGAAATTTGACGGAGACAAGCGTTCGTAGAAAGGAAAGCTTTCATCCTTTGAATGAGATGGGTTGCTTGTTAACGGACGGTCAGCACGCCTCTTGGTAAGAATGGCGACCTAGTGAACACAAAACATCATTTTACCCACATAAACGCTAGGGTTTCCATTGGATTAATTGTACACCATACCTACATTTCAATTTCTAAACATGTTCTTGCACGCAAACACTGTAAACTTTCAAATCTATGCTAATGCTCGGTGACTAATCCGACTTTCCGACTGTCATCAACTAAAAACGTAAAAGAAAGCTACTGTGTTCGATTCCTTAAGCACTGCAAATTGTCTGCACTTTGGGATAAGCCTAAATCCCATTAGCCAAGTTACACACCACTACTACAAGGGTGCCAATTAGGCACGAATTTATGGATAAGGACCACCACTCTATGCTGAGATAGGCACACTTGGCCACTATAGCCATGAACATCGCAACGCACTTGGAAGGAGCTTCAGCTTAACTCAATCTGAAAATTGTTCTGTAAAACCTGGCGTAATCAGGGTGGATCTACCACAGAGTGGTGACACTTTTTAGAAGGACAGGAGTTATTAGAGCACATAGGAATAAACAAGACGACAATTTTTGAGACATATCAGAAACTCATAAAGGGTGATAAGTTAGCCTACGTGCCACTATCTATGCGTAGCTTCTACCCAACACTTACAAGAGGCGATTTCAGATAGGTCGATGGAGAACAGGAAACGAGACTGACCTGATCGCGGTAGGCGACTTCGAAGAAGGCCTTACTGAGGAGGGAGAAATCCTCTGAGCCGCAAGAGGCCAGGGGTCCCAGCCCGGCCGATTTGACGAGGTCTCGCAGTTGAGTACACACTTTGACGGCGGTGCGCATCCGCGAGGGGTTCAGGAAGTGCTCCCGACACCAGCGTACTCGCTGCGCCGAGGCTTTTGTCGAGACCGCTGCAGCTGCTCTCCTCACGAAGGCGTCGGTGGAGGCACCATTACAGGCTGACGGGTTCGCTTTACGGTACGCCCGGTAGACCTGCACAAGGGTCGCTAGATCTCCATCTGCATGGCGGAACTGAGCGGAGACCTATGAGGGAGAAGATAATCCTTGCGCATGCACTATTTTTTATCGGCCCTAGAATGCAACGCGCTCCACACTCGACAGTGTTGCTAAAGCTCTAAGCTGTCAAAGTTCATGTAAGCTCCTGATAGGCATTTCGTGACTTCTGGAGCTTTCGCCCGTAACACACGATTATACTCATGAAGCATTGCTGCTTAACCTGTGCGATAATTTTCCGTCAGACTTGCATTCGTACTGCTAAATGAGAAAATTTTAGATAGACTTACTTCGTTGAACTGCTCCTTGCTTTCCTGAGGCACGTAGAATACAGGGGAGACATAGAGCATGCTAACAACGATGACGGCCTCCACGAGACACCCATGACGCGCTGCCGAACAGAGGGCCCTCGCCTGTCTCGGCGACAGCGGAAACGAAGACATCAGACGACCCAGGTTGGTCAGCTAAAAGAGCAAACAACGCCACATAGCTCAAGCAACTGAGTGGGATTCGACTCCGGCATTCACAAGAAAACCTACATCCCCCCAAACATTCGTTCATTGCACCTAACAAAGTGTCACCTATCAGCTAAGATGATGGGCTATAGACACTGGCATAAGGTATCAAATTATTCCAAAAGACATTTCAGGGGACACGAAAGATGGCATACCTGGAGAGGTGGAGGTATTTTGTGGCCATTGGTGCGCAATGAGTCATTGCCGTTAGGAAGGTGAGGTACAGCCAACGATTCAGAGGCCTTGGAAACGGCTCCCAGACGATGGAGCAATTCCAGACCACGTTCTATTGCCTCGGGCTTGGGTGGCTCCATCCAGGGAAATAAGTGGACGTTCTAAAAAATTAAAGAAGAGCCACTATTGCCTCCCTCCTATTAAACACACCGAAACTCTTGAAAACACAACAAGTGGGGAGTGCTGTGTAAATAGCGACAGACCGAGAAATTATTGCGAAAACTTGATAACGAAATCCAGCGCACGTGAGCATGACAGGAGACAACCGCACAATTTTACACCCCTTTACCCACCAACTTGTACGTGGCGATTCCCAAACGATTCTCGCGCTCTCACGCCGACCTTCAGCTTCAGCAACTCCTGTCTCCTCAAATACGTCACCCACAGTCCTACCGAACATATAGACAACCGTTTACACTCACATTTCATTAATTGTGAAACATGTACTATCAGAGCACAACGACTAAACCGATTGAATTAGCAAAGTAGACTTCTAGGGCAGTAACTCTAATATCGTTGGGTCCATAATCAGATAATGCCATCCTCGAATTGGCGCATGCACATACATGAGGATGCCGCAGTGTGCACTTATTGAAACATTTTAATCGATCACCACGTGCGATCTCGCACCTCTAGGCCCGTAAAACGTCAAGGACTGAGGAGGAACAATGCATACCCGATGTAGAATATATCACCAAAACATCTCCACAGTGGGAATCTAAAGTTTTTCACACAACGAACCGAAAAAGGTAGACATTCAAAATTGACCAGAACTGCAATTTCAATCCCCCAATGCTACAAAAACTTTGAACATAAATCGGATACTTCAGAAATCTAGACATTGCAAGCATGAAGCTATAGGAATTCCCTAAACACATGAGTAACAATATGTAGTACAGTTAAGACTACTTCCGTCTAGTCCACATTGAGACAAATTTCCGTGATTTCCCGCCTCACACCGCTGGGAAGAATAAAAATTTCGAGAAACGAGATCTCTGACAACCACAGATCTAGATTCTCAAGTCAGTCATGGTAACTCAGTTGCACCCCAATCAGTATCGTATCCATAGATCAGCATGCGAATAATTACCGCCGTTTGATGAGCCAAGGGACCAGGGAGGCCCGTGGCAATAGAAGCAAAGGGAAATAGGAAAAGCCCACCTGGACATTCATGGCGAGGAGATTGAGAAGAACGCCGTCAAGAGGAGCGGAGGCGAGCTGCGAGGTGGGATGAAGGGGCATACGGTTGCGGTACTGGGCCTCCGTGAAGAGGCGCACGCACACCCCCGGGCCCTCGCGACCGGCGCGGCCTGCGCGTTGCCAAGCCTGCGACTGGCTCACCCACGACACCGCCAGACGCTCCAAACCCGTTCCGTTGTCCCACTCCCTGCGGAAAAAAAGGGGATACGCAACATAGAGAATATGGTCTCACCACAACATTTGTCAGTGGCGTTCTACCATTCCCGAGTTATCTGAGGGTTATTGGTAAACGGGTTGCGATCTCGCTACGACAACCTTCAATTGCACTGAGTGATACCCCTTTTGGGGATCGACTCACCCTGAACTCTGGAGAGCAGCTTCACGAAATCTTTCGGTCAACAAACACACATTTACACCACATTTTTAATTACACTCTGATAACGTTTGGTTAGAGAAGTCTTATAACTCTAGCCAGGTCACTATCTAGTTTAATAAACACACTTGGTTGAAAAGAAGTAACTTTAAAATAGACTCGCAACTCTACCTAGATCGATGCTGTGACTGGGTTACTCTATTGCGGCGATGTCTTGCCGACACAAAATAGTTCGTGCTCGTCGATCAAACCAAACGTGAGGTGTAACCGACTGCGTTTGACAGATGCAGTTTGCAAACTTACAGAGTTTTCGCCCTCCCACTATCAATGACGTAGCGGACGCCTGGGATGGTAAGTGAGGTCTCGGCAATATTGGTGCTCACGATGACTTTTCGCGTGCCCTGCAAGAATAAAGATAAAAATTGAAGAGGCAAAAACTGAATCGTCTTTAACAAAGATGGGAATATCACAACTTCAGAAATGCCTTCCTCTTGGTAATTCATTCGATACACAGTCAAGCTTCTTGAAGTCTGCTAGTGGAAGGTCTCCTGTGTAAAACCCGTTTAAGCCAAGAGTACAATTCCAGCTATTGTGCAATCTGAAAAATAGACCTAGAGCCAGGCAAGTCCGATTGACTTATTGACATAACTAGTTGAGGCCAAGATCTAGCATCTCACTAGCAAGGGATCGTCACTTGGCCAGGTGGACCGCTACACTGGCTAGCATGCACGATCGACAGAGAAGCCAAGCAAACTCCAATCCAGAACCCTGCTTTGCAATAAGTTGGAAAGGTACTCACGGGTTGGCCGAATTCAAGAGCCCTCGTCTGCTGAGAATGGGGTAGGGCGGCGAAAAGCGGGAACACTGCCATAGGAGCGACGGCCGGGGTATCCGGCTTACCGTTGCTAGGAGTATTGTTCCTTGCCTTGGAGTCAACCAAGGCCTTGTGCAGACGACGTATGAGGCCCACACAACGGGAAATCTCCTCTTCACCGGTCAAAAATATCAGGAAACCGTGATTAACCGGACACTTGGTATGCAGCTATCAGGAGGAACAAATGGGAGGGGAATAGTTTATTTCGATGAGCTGTTGCGTTTACTAAAAGTCACATTTCAGATTATCTGTACGCAACTTTGAAGTGTGGTTGTCTCTTCTCAACAAGGATTAGTTAGAAACATTCGAGTGGTTGGAACCCTATCAAGTGACAGGTACCAAGCTGACACCTATAGACCATGTTAGGAGTACGGAAACAACCTCTCACAGTAGTGGTCTTATACAAAACTTGTCAGCCCTGTGCCTTTGAAACTTGTGTCTAGGCTTTATTGAATATTGCATAGTGTAAGTTACTTCATACGACAAGCATCATCCCAGTTACACACATTTTTTTCGCTTATCATTGGATTTCTGAGATCCACCCTTGACTGCTTCCTGACTAAATAGCTACTTCGCCAACCTTTGGCTGAGCTAGCTAGGATTGACCGGGTTTTTGCAAACAACCCGTTTTCATGGACCATGGCGAACCTAACATCTTCAGCACGTGGTAGTTTTTACGTGTTTGAGTTAGCAGACGTGTTTAGAAATAAAAGGGGTGGTTATCAACGCGAATATCCCCCATCTTTCGTTATAACCACGAATCAATCCACTATATTTTTGGAAGAGACCTCGTTCAATGCTAAGGGCGAAAATTTTCAGAGCTGTCGCAAAGATTCGTTGTAAAAATTGACCACCAAGGACCCAAGATGTGCACATACGGAAAACCCGTCTAAAGGTGCAGTATCAAGCCTAATACTGTCTACCGGAACACCTTCGCTAAAGGAGCAGGGCTATTGCTTGAGCTCTTCACAGTTATGCTGCTAGACTTCAGGCACCAGAGTTACAATACTGCTTACTTGTATACAAGCCGAAGCAGCATCAGAGATGTAATCGCTTGAAGGTTGCTGTACGTTCAGGATTTTTATGGGATGCTGTCGACCCTCCATGTAGATGACGCGGGTTTTCGCCGCACCTAGGAACTCCACAAAGGGCCTGGGATCGATGGTGGCCGACATGACGACTATCTAGAAAGCAATATCCAACCTGAAGTCACTTTTCAATCCCACCATTGCGCTTGAATTTAACGGTCCCATAAAGAGGCTTCAAGATTGCAACACGTATCCGCCACAAGATACGAACCCTATAAGAAAGTGTCACTCATTTACCTACAAAGCAGGTGATTTTAAAATTATTAATTTCATTAGGTAGATGATATAAAGGTTTTGTGGCGTAAAACCTCAGTTAGTTTTCATTGATTTATTGTGTGTAACGAAGGGCACTGATCGAAACATTTATAATGGTAGGTTTGACCACAACACCGTAAATTGACTTTACGAAGCTTTGTCTTTGGTAACTAGCATAACCTGCACTGATATACATCCAGATATTCTAGTTACCGCGCTCAACAAGACCCAAGGCACGTATCCCGTGTACATTACCTAACTCGTTCTCCAGATTCACAAATAAACCTAACGACCACAATAATTTGCAATAATTCGTGTAGGCAAAGACATTAGAACTTACCTTGAGCGGCCTGGCGGTACGCTCCCTCGCCAACATGGCTTTTTTCATCACGCCAAGCAGTACCTCCGAGTTGAGGGTGCGTTCGTGGGCCTCGTCTAAGATCACGATGGAGTATCGCCGCAGCGTTGGATCAAGAGCCGCCTCACGGAGTAGCAGACCGTCTGTGAGAAAACGTAGGCGTGTCTGGCGTGTACAGGCGTCCTCAAAACGCACGCTGTAGCCCACGGGACCCTCCCCCACTTGCCCCCGGCCCACCTCGGCGGCGACGCGATGTGCTACCGACATAGCAGCTAATCGACGTGGCTGTAAATTCAACGGAGAGAAGTAAGCATTTCAACTCCACGATCTGTAATGCCCAGTGGATCTTTATTCATAAACGATATTCCGCTATAATTACACTTCTACCCGGAAATGGACAAAAAGTTACTGCAGAATAATCGGAAAAACGTCTAAAACAGACCCTTCTTCGTGAAGTGACTACCACAGTAGTAAATCACCACGCACGAAACAAAAACTACTTCAGATGGGAACACAAAATAACAATAGCTACTTGCTATTACGCCTTCAAGAGGACATAGCAAGGTTCGAGATTGAAAAATGTCTATGGGATGGTTAACTTTTACGAACGGATTGAAATGATGATTAAAGACTAAATACCAGCTTATTAGATTAGTGAATAATTACATTAAACGACTGGAATAACAAATAGCTGCATTTATAATACCAATTACCAACACTAGAACAGACGCTGATCAATGAATATGAAGAACTTCCCCTAAATACCTAGTCAAACAATGCAACTCACTAAACTAAGTAACACGCGGATACGAGAATTTTCCGATTTATGCGAAATGATATGAGATCCAAAGATCTAGGCACTGAGTCTAGAAACAGAGAGCTAAGCCGCAAATTTTGTTAATTAGTTTGAATCCCTGTACTTTGCGAAAATGTTTACTTCATCCACAGCGGTGCGTAAATCTCAAACAGGGTAAGACGCAACATAAAAATAAAGAAACAAAATCCTCGAACCTCCTTCCGCAGCCCAATCAGAAAATGTGAATTGCATTAAGGGCCTGGTTGCTTGCAAAACCGTAAAACAGGACATCAAGGGAGTTACCTGAGTGATGGCTATCACTCCTGAATTAGCGAGGCCCGCATCGAGGAGGAAATGGGGCAGCTGCGTTGTCTTGCCGGTACCTGTGGAGCTAACCACTACGCAACACGGATATTGCTTAATGGAACGAACAAGCTCGTCCCTATGCGGCCAAATAGGGAGCCCTTTTCTCTCCTCAACTAAACTTTCGAGTTCTGTTTCAGCCATTTGAAAGCTACTTGGGAATACCAAAAGAAAACTGATAAGATTAACTACTATAGCAAACCACAAAATTACATAAACGATAGTAGCATCTAGACTCGTATGCAAACAGCTAATGAAATGTAGGCAATAAGGAAGTAAGCTACTAGGGAAAGACAAGCACCTACCCCGTAGTATTAACACGAACTTCCGAAACCGCGTGCTTACGAATGGAACCTCACGTTTCAAAGGATACCCTAATGCGATTGGCTGGTTTGTTCTACGCTGTAGACCCATTAAAAGTTTCATAAAATATTTAAAATTCAGAAATAGCTATTTATAAATCTTGAGCATATTAATGCATTTTGATTAACCTACTCTCATAATTTCAAATTGTTGATGAAGTGATATCTTCCATAAAGCTTCTTACAATGGCTAGTTGTCACTTTTCAAGTAAATTCTGTCTGACTTTAATAATTATCTCATACAAAATTTCTGTCGTTAATCTTTAATGGCTTCTTGTCCGTCTGAAAAAAGCAGGAATTTCAGTACCAACATCTAAATATTTCACCACTTTCTCTCTTTGTTCAAGTAACTAACATTTGTTAATGACAGGTAGTCATTTTTCTAGACGAATACAATTTAAGCACTTAACTGTGAGTATTTTGTATTGGTTGCGATTCGTTCAGTATTCTCCGAGTACTCCTCTGTAGTTTGAACTTTACTATTGGGTAAGTTTCCTTCTAAGAAAATTTCTATACTATTCTGTACTTTGATGTCCGATGAAGGAAATGGTAATTTTGAGTCCTTTAATCTATTTATCTAATCTTGTTTTGATTGTAATAGGTGGTGTTCATTAAACAGCGACACAACTCAACCAGCCAGAATATCGATAGATCAAAAAATAGTATTAAATTAGTGACAGAAAGCATGCATGAAATAAATCTACTCTACTGAAGGAATATCCTCGTCTTTACCATCATCTTATTCCCTATTTAAGGCGGCCAACCATTGCGAAGTATTAATTTATTTACTTTGAGAAGCCAATGGGTGCTAAAGATTTTCAAGCAAAAATATCAATGTAATGATGTTAATTTATACTAGCACCACACAAATCGTTTCTTTTAACAAATTAATCAACTTCAGAACGTACCACAGCATGTTTGAAGCAAAAAATTATATTCACAGTGGCTCCCTTTGAAAATAATTGCCAAAACTTCAGTTTAGTTTGTGTTTTTAGGTTTTTTCAAAGGATTACACCTATGTATGGCATTACCTACCCAGTAAAGCCATTTGAAAACCTAATTAAGAAAGCACGTTCAGGACTACCACACAATAGACACATTGCCATTGTGACATCAATATTTTCTCAAAATACTAGTAGTATTTTAGAAAATCTATTAAGAAATGTGTGCGCAGTTTATTTGCTAATTATGTTTAAATCACTTGCACCGAAATATCTGTAGCATGTTCCTACGAAACTTCGGCAGACAGATAGCATAAATGAAGCAATTCACCGCGTAAGATATGTCCTTTAATGATGAGAAGAATTTGCTAAGGTTCACCACTCGGATGGCTCTTGATGTGGTTTCTTCCCCCATATTCACTGTTATATGCAGTCGCATTAGAACCAAGACTCCTAAAGGTAAGTATAGCAGTAGAAAACATGCGCTTAGGCCCAGATGACCTGTCGCACGTTTAAACTCTTGCAAAGCTCCAGGTAGCAGTTTTGATCCGTTCTTGAGGCGCCAGCAATGGGCCCTCCACAATTGCAGAACTATTGCGAAATCCAGCGCAAGCACAAGAACAACGGGGATGATAAATGTTACTACAGTCCTAAAGATAATAGCAAAGTCTGCAAGCTCCGCCCTGCTTCTGTCCATGCAGCAGACAGCATACTGGTTTTCCTCGTCCTTCTTTAGGTTTTGCACAACGAGACCTGGAATGTTTCCAACTAGACCAAAAAGGGTCACTAGGAGACAAGTCAGAATGGCCCATTTGCGGTGGCTGTATGCCCGATATTTTAGAGGCATGTAGGTGGTAAGTACTCGGTCTAGGGAAAAAACCACCATCAAGTACGAAGCAATGAAGTACATGGTGTTCGGCAGATACTCGAGAATCTTGCAGCTCACTGTCGAGGTTGCATCGAGTTTAATGCAGTAAGCGCCATCCGTGAGATAGTACAGACCCCTACCAAGAAAGTCATCAAGGGCTGTATTCATGATAAGGGATATCGTATGTGTGACAGCCAAACTGATGGTGAAGATGGAGAACCGTGTTCTAGGTCCTTCAGTGTAGAACAAAGCGATGATTAGAAGATTTCCTGCTACACCGATTAAGACAATCAGGGGAGAGATATAGGCACGAAAAGCACCAACAAGAGAACTGAAATCAGAGGACTTGGATGCGAATCGGTCAAGCTCTCTACCCAGCTGCTGAGAGAGCATGGAAAGTAAGTGCAGTCATCGACCAGCAAGCACTGATCAAAAATAGAAGATCTCTGACTGACCAATAATTACATCTAAGTAATCTAATTTTAGTTCAAACTCTCAAATGAAAGAATGTTCTTCGAATCAGCAAAAACCCATGTCGTGATTTGAATTTTGAGCAAGAATTTGACCAGGAAAAAATCAGTTAGCAATTTGATATATTTGAACAATTAACCGTAACGTTCACAATGAATAGAACTCTCTATCCTCTGAAGTGGCAAGGGCAAATTAGTTGCAACAACTGCATCTTTAAACAAAATAGATTGTCACTCACCCCACTGGAGCCAGAGTAAGCCAAATCACTGACGTAAACAGCTATCACGGCCTGGTTATTCTTGCATTAGCTTGTTATTTTCGATGATTTGGTAGACAATAATAAAGCAAGGCTGCATTTTTAGCAGTGAATGAACCAATTGGACTACTACAGGAATCCACTTCTAGAGGATGTCTTAATTGTTTCAATTATCAATACCCAAGAATTCTCATAGTTTTTTCGTAACTCATCTTTGTTCATACCGAAACAAATTGCAATAGATTGGCTTGCCAGTCTGGTCATTTGAGGAAACCTGCCACCTTATTGATAATACTTAATTTTCTTTGGTTACTGTGAGGGATCGAAAGGTGGCGAGTCGTATTCATTTTCACTGGACCAATGATGGAGCAGGCGCTCTGCATGTTGTAGAACTTGCATATGCCCATGGCCTAGCAACGCCTATGGCACTTTTTAATCCAGAAATAGTTAGTATATCCACTTACTATTTGAAATTAAACTTTCTAAAAATGGTGGCGAAACGAGAACCTACTAAGTTTAATAATTTATTAATGCTTCTTTATTATGTAGCACCATTATTTAGCACCCATGAATTCTTGCATGTCGATGCAAACTCTGTCATGATAAATGGTAGTATCCGCATTACTACAGTTAATAATATTATTAATTTAAGTCAGAACATCCGACCAAAACACAGTATAAAATGCCACAAAAATTAATCATTAAATAATATAGGCTTACTCAAATATTCATTCTGCAATAAAATCCAACTTTTCAACAGCTATTTTATAAATAGATCCAATAGATTTGCTTTGATCCTAATAAATCTTTCGGAAAGAAATATTTCTATTCGTCCAACTATTCTCTAGGACATCTTACAATTTATAACCTTAAATATGTTTTAACGTTTAGATTTGCTCGAGATTCTGCACGAAATTATTTGATTGCTCGTGAATGTTGTTTACATTGTACAAGCTGATTTTTGAATATATCGAAAACTTGGTAATGCCTTCACAAATGACTTACAGCGTTGTTAACGAAGCATCTCTCTGTGCACTATCATCGGGTTCTATCCTTTCTTGTGTTTGACTTCGGTTGTACAATCACGAAATGCATATTTCATCAAAGGCACGGAGCCATTCGGGCGCCGCGACACCAATGACTTTAGAAGAAAAGATAGGCTTGTGCTTTAAACTTTTATTACTATCCCTATGTGGTTCTCTTGCTTCTCAAACATCATAATTTTCACTCTCTTGCCGCTGATGACTACTCCAAATCTCGATTCTCTTTTCTGGTGGGAACTACAATTGTGGTATTTTAGTTGCATTTAAAAATACCGTCAGTGGTTTACTCTCAATCGCTGTAGTTCTCACTTCTCGATGGCTATTTTTTAATGCATACAGATTCATTCAGCCTGAAATTGGCGATCATTATAGAACCTAATTTTTGAGAAAAATGTGAAAGAAGTTTGGTGGCATCAGTCACCCTAGAAGAAAATTGTTACGGGATGGCCTAAATCCGTTTCATTATGCTTGGCCATAGGCAGCTGGTAATGAATCAAACACACAGCATTCACTATTTGTGTTCTCAATAATCAACTCTCTCTCTAAGCGGGCTTATAATGGAAAATTAGGGCACCACCTTCAACTGTAAGGCAATTTTCTTGGATGTCCTAGATGGCCTTTGCCATAATCAGATAGAAAAATTGCTCCGGACACTGAGAATTCACGGTGTCTCAAATCACAAAGCTACTTTTTATGCATTTACTGTGCCGATACGGAAAAGCCCATGAAACAGTTATGGCATGAATTATCACCTTATGATTTATCGAGGTGTAGGCAAACCTGTTATTTGTTTAGTTTCGGTGACCCCATTCTACAAGGGTGATATTCCCTAGCCGTTAGTAGAATTACTCAATCATTTAACGTCGTGATTTGTGTGCAAAAATATCACACAGTATCTAATTGGTACGACATTGTGCAGTGACCCACCAACACATACTGGTCTCACTTTCATTTGAGCTTCATCTCTGTCCCACTCCACAACAGCAAATGTAAATTTCCAAGGTTTTAGCAATGCGTCTTCCTTCACCCAATAATACCCCCTATCTACCATCAGAGATGTTGACCTATAAACCACTAAACCTCTGCAGACACAAAGAGCACTTAAGATGCTTCGTGGATTTCTTGGATACAATAAGGTTACATGATCTGGTTTGGAAAAGGCATCGTCAAAGTCATACCACGTTCATGACGAATTAGGCCACAACTGAAGAGTGTGGTCCCAATAGGTATGTATCCCCTACTTCGTAGTAAGAAAGATAGTGTCGCAGGCATTACTGTGCTCTCCCAGAAAGTTGCATAAATCCTGTTAGGACAAATCTGTAGCCCCAATCAGATTATTGCTTACAACAATGAGCTTCAAGCCTAAGCCCGGAAACGTTGTACTCCTGGCCTTCTCATTCTTTGACCTATACCCTGATTCTTAAATAGATATCTTTATATACAAAATGCGCTTTTTCCTTAGAATTGACCCAGAACATGACAACTTCTACGGTTTGCTTAAACGCTAAAAACTGAACAATTTAATCTAGTAATAATGTATTAGCACGGACTTTGCATGGTAGGCATTGAAATGGCCACTTAATGGAGAAATATGCTTGTTGGTTAATCCTCACACCACATCTACTCCTCGCCTGTTGAAATGAACCCCGCATCAGGCAAGAACACTGAGCCGCCTATTTATACAAGCGTTACAAATAACCGCATCCTAACCAACCAAATGGAGAGCAAGCGCATACGTCAGAAGCTCTTGGATTCTATTATCTATCCAGTCATTTATGCTTCACTAACATTCTTGTGCTTGTTCTCCTGCTTGTTCTTTGTCAACTCAACAACGAAGCGATTCATTGTTCCGAAAAAGATAGTCAAAAACTGATGTCATATTTATTGTAAAAGTGATTAGTTGTGATTATTAAGGGTGATTTCAACCGAAACTTGGAGGGGATGCCTGTGGCATCAGCACTACACCCTTTAAGGAAAGACACTACGAGAGGGACAGAAGTGTCAAAAAGACGAAGACTGCCACCCACAAACCTTGGCGAGGGACGAGACCGGACAGCTGTGATGTGCGTGTGTCCCTTCAGTGATATCCAGGCTTTCTTTCTTGGCGCTTGTTCTACCGTCTTTTGGAACGTGCAGACGAGTGCGCGATGGAGGGGGGACGCAGGGGAACTGAGCAAGCAGTCTGTGCACAGTACAGCTCTTACAGATGGATCATTGAAGCAGAAAACGATGGTCCATGATTACCCCTAACTCAGTGATAAACCCCTCCAAGTTGTATTGGAATCGTAAGAGGGGATTTGGGTTCTGTAAGGCCTACATATCTTTCTTAAAGGTTTGTGGTGACTTAAAATGGCTTTACTAACTAATGTAATGGTTCGATAACGGCCACAAGAGACGGGACGCGTCGTAACTCCAAAGTTTATTTAACAAAGTGCAAGGCGTTATAGTAACGACTTAAACAACTGTACATATTATACAGATAAAAACGAAAGGCAAATAAATTATAGTTTAAGATAATCAGAAAATTATTAATGTAATTTTCTGGAGATACAGCACTAACCCAGCTGCTGGGAACAGTAGCGAGGAAACAAACTCGAACAGCCTACGACGTATCAACTCCACTGGATCATCTACCACCCAGGGGCATGCTTCATCCAACCAACGGTTGCATTCTTTATAGTCAAGCAACACAGCATGTACTCTCATAGTAAAAAGAAGCTCACATTATCCCTAACTTCTCCCTTAGTCAGAAGGTCAAGAAGTTTAATCCGAAAATCTTAGGCGAGTTGCTGCCCGCTAAAGGATCATTAAAGTGTGTATCAAATAATGCTTCTTAGTTCTCCGCTGGATAATATTCGAAGGTTGTTTTCCCTTGGACATTTTCCTACCAAATCTGCTATTATTACTTGTTTGATAAAATTGTCCACTTATAAACCTATCAGTAGAATTACTTCACTGTATTATTTCAAACTCAGGAAAGCACAGTTCCGAAGGGGCATCCACTTTTCGAAGGTACTTTATACTCGAATTACGAGGGTAATTTTCGAATGAATAAGTGAATTGTAATCCTTGAATAATAAAAGTGCAGCAGCATCACCCTCCTTCGTTTGATTAAACGCAGACTCTGCCATACGGAAATCTCATAAATCCCCTCAAGGCGGTGGCACGTGCACTCGCAGATGGCCAAGACCTTTTCCTCATCCGATCGAACAATTGTCCCAAACGGGGTGACTTTAGTGGAAGAAGATAAATTTTCACTGTCCCACAATGAGGCTCACTCCATTATGCGTGGGTCTCCCCTTCCTCAGCCACCCATTTTGAAAACGCTGACTAACCTGGAATTGTCTACGTATTGAAATGTATCTCAGCAATCACCACAGCCGAAAGATAATGATTTGTTTTGTCTTCTTTCGTTTAGAGAGATGGCTAACGATCCTTTTACTTTACTTCAATTCAAGTGACTCATCACTTTTTCCAGGATCAGGCAGACCCACTGACCCATGTTTGCGAGATAATTTGCGGTTCGCTCAAGGTTAAATGTCGGACTTGAAAAAGCCCAGTCAACTTGCAAGCGAGCTGGTAAGTCAAAACTTACGATGCATTTTGTGACAAAACCCCATTCTTATGTTGCAATCAGAGGTGCATGGGCATACTGGCACGATGGGTAATTCCCCGGATGAATTCCATTCAGGACAACTATCTGCCACCTCGTGTCCCCTCCTCCGTGAACTACATACACTAGGAGGGTGGATCAAGGATTTAAAGTTGTTTTTTATAGAGTTATATATTTTAAAAAAGAACGTATAAACATCGGCTTAATTCTCTAAGTAGTTGTCATTCAGGTCAATGTATTGCTCAAGTAAATTTTTCTAGGTTCGAAGGTATCCTTGCTTTTGTAATCAAGCAGTCCTAAGCTTCCGTTACCGTTATTCGATTTTCAAGGTTAGCAGATACCTTTATCACAGCCTCTGAATCCACTCAGAAAACCTTAAGAGCCTATTTCCTGGATCTGAACTTGATGGGTTCCTGAGATCCACCCTAGAGAGCCATTGCTTTGATGGTTTTAAAAGTGGGGTCGTACTGGCGGATTCAAGTTTCGTCTCTGGTGATAAATTTCTCCAGAAATTTTGCTCGACAATGTTACAGAGATATCTTTGACGAACATTCCCATGAACACACTCTCTAAGCTATTGGGTTTTGTCTTCTAAATTATTGTTGAGACTTTAATTCAACTCCTCAAAGAAAATGTCAGACATAGTTATCTAAATAAAAGTTATTTAACGATCATTTTTCAATTAAATTTTGGGCAGTCTGGATGTTTTAATGATTTTTTTCGAGGTTCCTACGCTTCCCGATCGAGGGCCGCCTTTAAAGTTGTTTCGCCCTTCTTTGAATAGCTGAATTCACTTGTAGACTGAAGTCTTTTCTGGAGGATAAGTTCCATAAACTTCTTTTCAAAGCTCCAATGAAAATAATCAACATCATCTCAAAATATCTGTTTTCCATGGCCGAAAAAGTGGCTTCTCCTTTAGAGGGTCTGAACAATACCGAGGCTTGCATGTAACTGATTGCAGCTAACCTAAAGAAAGGCAAATATTCAGAGTGGTATTCTGACACGTTTAACTTGTTTAAACTTAATAATTCTAATCCTATTTAAAGATTCCTTGAGCTTATTGATCTATCCTCGCAGTTTTTGCATGCATACTGCCTTGACCCCTGAAATTCCCAGGTGTATTTGGATACCATTTCTCCAATAGTATCCATGATGCCCCAATAGTGGAAGTTTCGATCTATTCTTGAGTCAGAAATGTAATCGAACAAGTAACTCACCACTCTTCATTTCGAGTTTTTAAAAAGTTTCATAGTTATTCTATTGGTTTTACATGAATAGCTGCTAAGTCAAAGGGACGAGTCTCATTCACCCAAAAGAGGCAATGCGGTCCTCACAAGTTGGCTTAAACTTTTATGTAGTGACTTTGAAGACACCTAAGGAACAAAGCTTCTAGAGGTAAAACGGGGCATGGTGTATAAAAAGTCTTCGTGTGCATTGACCTAGCGGGACAGCACAGGACAACTGTTGCCATCCATTACCGTCACCATCAGTGCTGCTGCAGCAGCATGAGGGTGATCAGTACGTCAGTTGTTTGCTGTTAGTGCTATCGCTTTTGCCTCAAATAGCGAGCAAGAAAGCTTTCCCTGTCTCTTGGCTCCCAGCTGTCATAAATCATACATTTACAACAAAACCAACCTACACACGCATACGCATAGGTCTTTGCTTCAAGAAAGCCGAAAGCATCGAACCTGCGATGCTTATCCTGGTGCGATAACGTAACCTTCACCAGTCGAAAACTTTTCCTGCTTCTCTAGTGCATCCTACCAGCAAATATGACCAGTCTCTCGCCACACTTTAGGTATGCCTCAACCAAGGTTGGGAAAAATCTATTTAAGACAGCAAATTATACTGAAAAGGCTGGTTATAAGCAAGATAGTTATAAAATCCAGAAAACCTGTTTTATTGCGCTTTCCCGTTTCATTACCTAAGTATTTTCGCAATCAGTACCCATCGAATCAAAGGTAACAGTCTAAATCACACTATTTTAGTTTGTTGGCAAGTCTTCTATGTAAGTCTTTTTCAACCATTATTATCCTTGAAACAACCTTCATAACTGATCACCCAACATTCAAGGATTTGAGAAGCCATTTTGACTGAACTCTCGTTATTACATTGTTCCGTTTCGTAAGTGGAGATTCCGTGGCTAAATAACCCTCAAGCCGTAATAAATAGGCTCCTTTAAGTTTTCATAGAAATATCAAACAAAATTAGAAAATCGCTTCATTTCCTAGCAAATCAAATGACTTTGGTGGAAAAGCTTGCAAAGCCACTAGGTGTGAATCACCTTCATCCTAAGTAACTTTTGACTAATCCTAATAGATAATTACACATCTGCTTCACCTCCTTTCAGTGGACATCATTTCTTAGACCAACTAGTTGTGATTTTCACCTAGGCCTGGACTGCGAACGGAAATATGAGAATGGAGAGGAGGATTAAGAGCGAAAGGGGAGGGAGTGCATGTTAATAAGCCTACCTGTCAATTTCAATTAACATAGTAGGACTTGCGCTTCCCTGACTTATTTTTTTCTCCTACAACTGCTACTCCAAGGTTCTTCCATTTTCCTCTCTCTCAGACTACTGCCTCGCATCTTCCTCAATTTTCTTCTGCATTCTAGTGGACAAGTGAAAACTAACGCAGAATTTGACTGTAGGCCAAACCGCAGCAGCTGTACAACGTATCAATAAGGTTTTCATTACCTGAAGGCCTCAGCGTCTTCGATGCGATTATGGGGAAGCCAAGCAGGCGTGTCAGTGAATAAAGGGGCTGTCTCAATTCGAAGACAGGTATTAAGGTAACTTTGAGCACTTTAATGCTTAAATCGTCAGTCCTTTCCCCTATTCCGACAATATTGATCAGAACCACTGATTTTACCTCAAGAGGCACATTTATCAAACTCGATTGACCGCTAGTCAGTTATCGAGATATTAGTAAATTTGACTTACTCCAGTCACCGAGCTTCCTGAGTATTCGTTCTCTCAAATTTTAGGAAAATAACCAAAATGCTTTTAAAATTTTACCCAATGTCTTTTCCAATTTCAAAGAATTGGCTGCAATCTTGCCTTGATTGTATACATTAGAGGGCATCTATGGATGATTATTAAGGGTTTTTGTAAATCACTTGCTGCATCGACTACCATAGTCGAATATCTTCGATCATAGTAATGCAAGTAAATTGGTATTTCGATTCACCATTCCAAGGTTGATGCATTGTAGCAAAGAAATATCCTTGAGGGAGAAAGTTTTATTGGAGTAACGAGCCCGAGCTTGCGTCTTCCTCACGAAGTACGGTGATTATCATTACAATCCCATTCTTTTAACAAACGCTAATTAGTGCGATGCACATTGGTAGCATATACATGCGACTACACCCCTCCTTATTTGAACATTTCTTCTAATCAGAAAGCTCTGAAAATTTTCTAATAGGCTTCAAGGGCCCATGATTATCCAGATCAAGCAAGAGAGATAAATGGAAATAGGTGTGCGATTCCGTTTGAAAGTAGGACTGAAACTTCTTACAGTAGGTTGTAACTCTACATCGAATTCACCAAGTCGAGAGTGAAGAGGAGAAGGGAGTTGGGTGAAGTGTATTTACAGTCTAAGGAATGCTGTGGGGCAGGTGATGAGGCTGCGCAGCAGATTCCAGCATCTCTGGGCTGCCAGCTCCAACATTGGCGCAGTGTGCTGTGCGAATAGGTCCAATTGTGGCAGGAAGTAATGTGGGCAGTGTCTGTGTTGAAGACAAGAAATGAGCTGCAACAGAATCCCATTGATCCTATCAGGTAGGGCATACTCACTCCATTCATCCTCCCGTGGATGCTTCTCACACTCATGCAGAAGCAGGGTCTTTATCAGATAGTCAGGAAGTATGCGGGTGTCATTTAGAACAACATGTCGTTCCAGAAGGGCAGTAAGTATGCTCAAGCACAGCTGGCGCGATCCTTGGCTTAACAAGCGCTCTTCAGCCTCGTAGAAATCCAGCTGCCAGGCATCTCCTTCCGCCGAAGCTTGCTGATGCTTATCAGATCTGGTGAAAGTGTATTCCTGGCTTAAAAGAGTGAATCCCTCGTGCTTAACCTCGGCCACGAGGCGTGGGGATGGCCAGGCCATCCAACCGGGTGATGCGATTGAAGGCCAGTGGTTAGCAGATCGAGGCCAAAGGCCCTGACATCGGAATGCGGGAGTAATTTGAAGAGTGTAGCGATCACGAACACGAATTTTTACCTCACTGTTGGCCCCACTAATGAATTGCAGGATCCCCCTATATGCGGACTTTTCTACAGCCTGAGCAACGAGAGTGTGGAATCTTGCACGGATTTTTCGAGCTGAAAGGTACCCGGAAGCCGTGATAAACTCTACCCAAAGTGACATGCTTCTTTTGCGCCCGTCGGATAATTTCAGGACCGCGGCTCCTGGAACGCTGCCATCGTCAACGAAGTTGAAGACGCCCATCTGATTGAGAAACAATATGACTTCGAAATCATCTGAGGAGTTTATTCGGAGACCCTCGTATAGATCAACATCAAGACCGTATTTCTGTGCAAGACTGTTACTTCCACTACAACCCGTGCTATTGCCGCCCTCCAAAGGGGATTTCAGAGTATTGATAAAGCGAGGCTCTTGAAGTTCCACTTCTCGGAGCAATTCCTGTGCGATTTGAACGACCTCGTGGAGATTTCGGGCTATGGCGGTGAGACGTGCCTCAACCCGGGTGTGAACGAATGTCTGCATTGATTGATAGATGGTGGTCATGTACTTTGGTTGACCAAGGGGGTTCTTATCGGGTTGTCGGTAGCTAGGCGGAGCCAAGTCACCAGGTGTGTAGGCCGACATCCTGCCGTTTGAATGGCGAATTCGCAAATGCATGCTGCCTGCTATCCCATGCGCTGGTGCGTGCATGCAACATCTACAAACGCCTGATTGGTCCTCCCTTTAGTGGGCGCGATTCACTTAGAGCGCTTATTGGTTCTTATCGCTTGATGTGCGACACCTTTGTGGACGGCTTGCCTTCATGGGTGTTATTTAACCTGAGTACTTTTTCTAAATTTATGTGGTTTGTTTTGGTGGTTTTCATTTTCCTAACGGTGCTAAAACGGTGTTTGTCTTCATCGAGCTCATGAACATAGTGTTTGGAATCGAAAATCAAGAAGCCACGTGTTTAAGACATCAAATTCCATGTTCATGGTTGACTTATAATTATTCCACTATTCCAACAAAACGCACAATAAATAGATTACAAGTTCTCACCATCGCTGATCTATTCTACCTATTCCACCTGAGTCAAAACTTGTTAACACACTGGTTATAGCCATCGAAATTCATTTTGGTTTTCTGAGTTGAACTTACTGTCTCAGTTACACTGGACGTATACTAGCCTGCACGTGCGCACCTGCATTCTTATCGTAAAACAAGGAGAGGGGTTTGTTGTGATTACCACTCACGATAACGCGTACCCCTCTCCACTCGGTTCGGCCGAATGCTACTTCTGCTGTATGCTCTCAGCGGGAAAGGCAGTGGGCCGGGCTTTACTTCTAGCTATACCACTGCTCTAATGGTGGTTTGAGTAGCAGGGAGAGAGACGGGGCAGTAATTGGGTTGAGACTAGAAGGGAGAGAAGGTGGGGAGAAGGCAAGGTGGGCGAAAGAACTAATTAATCACACAGAGGCACATACGCGTACTGACTCAGCGCTTGAAATTCAACGCTAGGGTAATTAATGCAATTAACTTACCACGCCAAAGGCAAAAGAATGGATTAGTGATAGCTAAAATTAAAAATCAATTCTTTCTATTGCCCAGAGTTAAAAAAACTTACTTGTTTCATGATCGAGCAGCCAGATACTACATAAAAAAGATATTGTCTTGCAACCAAGTAAAATTCTAATTGAGTGATACATTAAAGAATAGCATATTAAATCAAAAAAATTCGTTAAAAATAGTTTTATTTAGGAGCTGGTAATGTTTATGCAGTCTTGTCTGCCATAGTCTTTTTATAATGATTTCCTAAAGAGGCCAATTAAAATCGATAGAAGACAAAACTTCGAGAAGGCTGCTTTTGAAAATCCACCTTCTTGGAAGAATTCAAATCGAGTAATAAATTATAAATTGTCACGAATAATCCGCAATTTCTGGGGATCTTTCACTAATTCCAAGTTTTTCAATTGTTACATTTGATTTCATGTTGAGTTTGCTGTCCTAGATACATCTTTCAATCACAACTGTTAGTTCACGTGGAGTGTTAAAGGCAACGATGCGGTTGAAATCAGTCCAAACATTTCCATAGAATGATAACTTGCTTTTCATTGTATAAACCCAATCTTGTATCGAAATTTGTAAAGTGATTCTATGGTCCATATTCACAGAATCTATGAATATGGAGAAACGCAGTGATTTGGGTTTTCCGATAGGTAGTTATTTTGACTGGAGGTCATTTGATTTTTAACAATGTCACAAGCATTATGAAAAGTTAAAAATTCATAGTCATCTTGGGAAAGCGATTTTACAATATGTTAGGAGGTATAGATTATTTGCCATCTTAAAACAGCTTTTGAAGATGCTGAAATAGGGAACTTGGCCAGAGGTATCTAAACTCCCCTGCAGACAGACAGACCCATACAAGTTTACTAGTGGTGTTCTTACTTGTCTATGGTTCTTAGTATACAATGAATGAAGAGTAAACTTTATTAGTGAAAAATCAGTCTGTGTTCTAGGAATATTCGAGTATGCTGTCGAGGCTGGTTAGCGCTCCTCTTCGCCATAGCGGAAAATCGTTTAGACAACCAGAGAATTATACGCTATGGTGTCACTGCAGTAAACTGAAGAGAACTCTTGGGCCTGTAGCGATTGGCTAAACTAAAGGTCTTATCCAAGGCAAATCAGTTAACCTAGATAGTATGAGATGTTCAGTTTCAAAAGGGAAGGATAAGAAGATGTGTGTACAAGAGCGCTTATTAGGGGATCTTGTGTCACACCAAATTAAAAGGTCCTCTTTTATACCGGATTGAATATCTTCAAAATCCTTTTCATGATGCTGGTTGGATGCTAACCGTCAGTGACGGGTCAAGTTGAGTTATATTCGTCCATTAGGATCGATCGAAGGTAAATAGCAGTAATCTTGGGGTGCACCTTGCTATAAGGTGAGATAATGCTGCCAGGTCTCTTGTCTACCTCTAAAATTACCAAAGCATTATTTGCTTATGGAATTTTTGAATCAAATTCTTGAGTGCTTCGTTTATGAGAGGTGCTTATACACAAGGTTACCCATTCAGCCTCCGGCATTCCCTGTGCGATATACTTAAATTTTCTTAGACCCTATAAATTACGCTTTCTAAGCTACAGGTGAGTGGTTAGTTGTTAGTGCTTTTTGCTGATCTATGGAAATCCTGTAGTGATCTTGGATATAAATGTGTTAGCCACTGTGAATTTAGTGGACTCGACTACAGAGCAAATCAATTTGGACGTAGAAACCTACCAGAATGACAACTTGCAAGTTGCAGCACATTAATCATTTTTTCATTCCTTTCCTTAAGAACATGCTCAAAGGTAAGTTGTAAATAGTATGGTTGGAATAATCAGGCATTTTTATAACCGGATCATGGTGGTAATTTTATACGACTGAAACTAGTTGATAGGTATATGCCCGAATAATAACATATGCAAACTAAACTACTTCTAACCCCAAATAATGAGTAGTGAGGGTAATGAATCAGTTTATCTTTCCGTCCGTTTTCATATTTGAATCAAGGATTCCTATTGAATACACTGTATGAAGTAAACAGCTGCTGATTTGATGATGTTCGCTTTCGTATTAGGGCTGGATACAATAAATGAGAAGAAACAAACAAAAAACATTTTAAATCAATATCGCATACACAAATTTATATTATTTTTCTCCTGCTGATGATGCCGTAGCTTGCAAGTGGTCGGTTTTTGCAATACTTTGTTTTAACCTTTCACATAGTACATTGTTGGACAGGCCTTTATGCATAATTTTGGTTAGCGTGTATGCGAGGTGTGCAGTATCAGTGCTTTGAGTGGTCTCCCTTAATGCTATTTTTTTATTATCAAGGAATTTCTTATCGCAATCGACTAATTATTATTAGATGTGAAGAATTAAACATGCTTGGTCATTTGGTAAAATCTTTCTTTGCGTTGGATTTCGGTTGCAAAACCACAGTACAGCACTTAACCAAATTCATAGATCTAATTAAAGATTACGGAAAAAAATACTTAAGAGCATGTTGACGCTAACGGAGTTGTAATTTTTACCCTATAGAGAACCTAAATAACGACTACATTGGCCTTTGGAGACGCAGAATCTCATACTTCGGTAACTGCTCAAATTTGTGAGATGAGAAAGAAACTCCTGCAGTGTTGGCCTTCACCAGGTGTTTTGAAGTGATACTGTTGACAATGATCACGCGCTTGTGATGCTTCCACTTTCATGTGGTCTCCTCGTTGTTATGTGGATGTATTTCTTCGTCCGCACTAGCTCTCATCTGCCTTACTGCCCCCTTCCCGGTTGCCTCAACTGCGAACTATTGCTGTGTTTTTCCATCTGATAAACATATTGATGTCATCCATCGAATTTCTCAATACTCCAGTCTTCTCTTGACTGCCAAACTTGTCGTTGTTAAGGACACACTCATGTCTCTTGCGTTCGGTTTCGGAGTTTGGTGGATGGAAAAACCACCGTATGATCTCAGCAATGTGCGCATTGGTTGCATTTACATTCAGCATCTTTCAAGGCTGACCAGTTTTTCAAAGTTCATTTTTTGAAAACTTCGTGTTACGTTCTCTGAATATATTGATTTGATGTATTTCCTAACTTAAGATGTCCTAGTATCGGTGAATCCATAAACCATTGTTTGTTTGAGTGTTCCTGGGATATTTGTTGGTGCGTTGAGAACTTAAATTACTGTTTATGTCCCTAAAAAGTCCTCCGTCTTGTGTTTCTACTCGAGATTGGATTCAAGGACCATTGCTTTCAATAATTGGTCTAAGTATTGATAAAATGTCTTTTATTCTTGTTGCAACTCCAGAAAATTATATTTATAATTTTCTGATTATTTCAGACTATAATTCATTTTACATTTGCCAATGACTGTAATATGTGTAGTTGTTTATGTTGTTACTAGGACTCGTGGTAATCTACGAATATATGTTTTGAGTCGTTGTGCATCCGTTTTCTGGTGGCCTACTATCCTAGCTTCAGAACGTAATATTACTAATCCCATTACTCTAGATAGCATCAATATCTCGTAAATACATATTTACTCTTCAGATTTGGAAACTCAGTAAGTGCTCTTCGATTGTCGTATGTTATGCAACGATTCTCGGAAATTTGCTGGGAATATTTCAACGCAGATGTATTGAACAAATATAAAAATACAAGGGAAATTTCTATGCTAATTTAGTTTTTATATTCATTCCGAATTACTATGGCTTAATTAAAATCTCTCTAACAGCCTACACCGCTAAATGAATAGTTTTACCCAAGCGTCATTTGAAGGCCACTTAAAAGATGAGAGATAAACGTTTTTAGGCTTTGGCATGTGTGGCATTCACCATCCTGTTGGCGAACTTGTCCTAAGCACGACTGGGTTGATCGACAGTGTGTAATGCACTCTTAGTAGATGGGTTTCACAAAGGGTTGCTAGGGTGGTCATCTTCCTCTGAGTTCGTCCGGTGCGTCTGATGTGGTATTTTAATTCTGCGAGTCTCGATCATAGCACACCGAGGCTACGGGCCTCCTAAAGAACCACGTTCCATTTCTTCATAGGTCAAATAAAGAATAGCGAATGGTGTTGCCTTTACTTTTGTAAACGACAAATAACGTTATCTCCAAAATGGTACATCGTACAAAAACCCCTCATGAAGGTCTACAGTTACTTTGTATTACGAGCGAACGTGTATGACTTTACTTTGTATCATAGTGTTTTCCAGTACCATATTTTACCGTTTTACTCCACGATGTCCTATCTCCCTGGAAGACGGCCTGCAAAAGATTTAGTAGTGTGTATTTTACAGTTTAATTGTATGTTTATTTTTTATATGGCGACTCCGCAACAAAATATGCATTTTGATTGGACCAATCAGGTAATTTCTTCCGAGTCAAGACTTTGTTCTGATTAACGAACAGACACATAGTTCTTCATTGTCCAGTTGTCGATTTTTCAGAACTACTGCTAGGAAGTCGCTTAATCTGCCTCGTCAAATGGCTCGTTAGCAGAAAAATCGGAGAACACGGTATCTTTCGAAAAAAGTTTTATCTACAAAAACGAAACCGTGGTCGAATTGTGGTCGGTTTCTGTCTGAACGAAGTGCGTTCATTGGTGAAACCGAAACTGATGCAGACAAGCAGTGAAATTCATTGGCACACAATTTATTACATTTGCCACCTAGACTGAATTCTTAATCTGCACTTACAAGGTCAGTGGCCAATAGAAGACAATACACACACACGGACACCTATTTATACTAGGTCCTTCTGTAAATGCGATTTTAGTATCCAACATGGGTGAGGAATTGAGCGTTACAAGTTAAAGAAAAAGAAGGCATTATATCTCCTCGACAAATAATGGAACTCGCTGTTATGCCAACTAAGTAGAAGCAAGCTTCCCGTTGTAAATGTGCGTAGCCTTTTGGTGCAAATTTACCTTCCATTGTCAAGTGGAGGGAATCGTGAGAAAATGGAACGTGGTTTGTAGTCCATGTAAGCACCAGGGCCCTACCACAAAATCATGCATGGAGCTTTATTAAGATACAGATTGACTAACAAGCAGCATATTTTATGATCGACCCTTACATGCAAGGTTAAGTGTTCGATTTTCACCGGCTTTCTTGAACTAGTGCTTAGTGGTATAGAGGTCATCATTTCATTCATGCGCTATGTATCCAAACCAGGAAGTTACTACGTATTAGTACATCACCGCACCTAAATTTGTATACATACTGGTACGACCATAGTGTTTCTTTGCTGTCAGCATGCTGCAAAAATCCCATACCCCACGTTTATATCAACCAATGAGTGTTTAAAAGTGTATTTGCACTCACCGAAACCAGAAAGGAATCTTTTAACACAGACACTACTCAATTCCGAAATCACGTTATCAGCTGTGATTTAAGTTAATGCGCTACCGTTTTCTACTCAATTGCTTACATAAGTGGAATTTAAACCTCCATGACCTTGAACCTATCATGGTACGACTTAGCTCTACACATCTACCCTCGGTGTCCCGTAGTTCTCTCCGTCCACTCTCATACAACTCCCCAATTCAACAACACTGGGTCGCTGTTTGGTAAAAAATCCTACATGTCCACTCCTATTTCACTAGTCATCTCCATAACCAAGTATCCGGTGACGCTAAAATAACCGTCTGAGCATCCCCACAAAATATTGTGAATTATGTAAGGTGAAATGGGGAATACAAATACCCAGAAACGCAAGTAATAAAACAACCACTATCCACAATAAAAAGCCAAACCCAGCCTCTAGCAATGACAAGCGCTATTTAGAGAAATAAAGGACATTTTTTAGAATTCAGGATTCCCACGTTCAATGACAATGCCTCTGGGTGCGCAAAAAGCGAGGAAACCAAAACCCCACCCCAATGACACTAGGCACTCTGTCTGATTGCCACATCTCCAGCGGCAACCGAGGAGGACCCTCCGACCACTCCCATAGCCTCTTGTCGTCTGCCGTTTCCTCCGCCACCGTAGTTGAACGAAGTGGCCAAGAAGAGAATTGTAAGGCAGGTGAGAGCCGCTGTTGATGCCAGACTAAAGTACTGAGCGTGGGCGAAGCGAAATAACCACACAGAGACGAGGAGGAAAGCGAAAAGAGGCAGCATCGCCTGGCTTCCAAAGTCGATGTCGTCGGGACCACCCGAAAACACTAAATGGAAACTCCCAGCCGCGGCAACAGCTCGGCCGCCAGAGGAGAGAGGGGAGGGGGCGGCGGCGGAGGCAGCGGAGTGGGCGGGCGCGTCGCTGATGAGACAGTGGATAGTGGCGCCGTCGGAGACCCCGTAGTCGTTCAGACAACGGCGGGATGGACTGTCCCGAGAGGTGGAAGCGGGCTTCAGCTCACGCCCCTGGAATATTAAACGAACGCTCTTGCGCTGGCGCTCTAATTCTTCAGCAAAGAACTTCCTATAAAAATAGAGAGGAACATATCGACACTGATTAACGTAAAACCAGGACTACCAGCTTTTACCTCTTTTTTACATGCAAGATATGTGCCTATGCAGATGGTTTAACTAATCTCGCTGATTGAAGGGCCACACAAAGCCCCATTTCTTCCGTTTATTTTTTTTTTGGGGGGGGGGAGGGCAGATGGCCTCAGAATCAAGCTGACAATGCAAGTAGTTCTTGCAACCTCGATGCCTCTGACCTTGCCAATCTAACTGTGAAGTGATCTAACATTTTTTCATGAAGTGACCTATCAATGCATTCGTTTCGAGAGCCGTTAAGCCACTCGATTAACAACTTCGTGAAGCAGCTAACAAAACGATAAAAATTGCTTGCACATGTCGACCGCATGAGCGCTAGAACTCAAGTCATCCAGTGGGATTGGCTTTGAGAAGTGGATGACCGAAAAATCAACAATAAAAGACACCATATTAACCAAGGGTTTGGTCAAGCTTTCACAACTCCAGTCTAATTACAAATAGCCCTAGTATTGCACCTATATTTACACGACGAATTCAATTTAACGAACAAGAGACACCTGAGCAGCTCTACAGAAGTCGCAATAACACCAACACCGCTTCGGTCACCTAACAAAAAACTACCATTGTGCCTCAAACACCACTTGCAAAGGTGAATTGGTAAATACTCAGATGAGACCGTTTATGCAAAATTAGTTTTAGCCTGCTTGTAAGCGTTTCCATATCTACCCTAACTTCCCATCTTATGCACAAAACAATAAGTATGACCAGGAATAAACTAGTCATTTGAAAAGATCAAGATCACAAACAAGTCCATTGCCATGAGGCCACTGTTTCCATGCAAATCATTGCCACGAAGAATCCACTCTAACGTAAAAAAAGACAAACTAGGCGAAATCTCCAAGCCAAATTCAAACAGAAATCGATAAATTATTAGCCATACGAATACATTTCACCAGGTGCATGAAACTGAAGGACTTTAACTTACCGTTTAAATACCAAAACCGGCATCTCTGGGGGAGCATGAACATACCGGACACGACCATCGAGAAATTGTAGTCTAATGACGATATTTCCATGTGCTCTAACGTCTTGCAGCTCCCTCTCCAGATCTTCTCTTTCTTTAACCGAAACGCTTTCAAGAAACGCTAAATGAAAAAGTTATGTGTGAATACGTGTCAACGAAACAGAATAGCTAAAAATGAAATAGAAACCAATAAAATCACACACCAGTGCCTGAGTTCCTGTGCCTTAAAAAGTCCATATATTCGGTATTTAGGCTACCTGTGAAGTAGGAGCTTGCGTTTTCGTTAACGTCGACTTGTTCTGGACTATCGTTGATTTCAGCGTTAGAGTTCATTGAATGGCTCTGCGAATTCGGCAAAATACGTATGCCGTGACTGCACAAACGAAGTCCGACACAAAGAAGGATTGCGCCCAAGGAAAGTGCACAGAGAAACACTTCGTTACCAACACTGTCAGCCAATAGTGATGAAAGCATTTAATTTGCGAGATAATAATACAGATTATACTAAAACGTTATATTTGTCAGGAGCACCGAAAGAATTTACGGACTAGAATTCGTTTACAACTTTGAAATGAGCCAGTTTGAGAAATACAAAAACCAAAGCAGCAGCCTTGGAAAGTTGAACTGCGAAAGCCATGCATTATATGTTAAAACAATGTGTTGTAATATTTGCTGAAAAGCCAAATTTGTCAGTGACCATCAAAAAACTAGGTTTAAAGTCAATGTCATCATTTTGATTTCATGACATGAATTTATAGGAAAGTAAAACGGTCTAAAATCGGTCTTATTAGTGATTGGCATAAGGAAACTTAATCAAGGTCAAATAATTGTAGTTGAACGTATAATCACTTAGTGTTAACTCAGATTCCCTACATCTTCCCTGAACTTGAGAATTTGTTATTGATCCATATCCATCCCTATGCTAGAGGGACGGAATGAGAAGACATTGACTAGGATTGGGATATTATATCGTGCTGTATCTGCCTTACAGGACTGTTTAAGCAGCACAACTCACTGAAGCTGATAAGGAGTTTACGCAAGCTAATAAATGCATACCTCTATCAGGCAATGTGTTCCCGGCTGAGTTTAAAGTATCCAAATATTTGCATTTTAAATTTACTTAGTCTTTTATTCCAGAATGCTACCAATGGACTCATAGTAAATACAATTTAGTTTGCTCTTAGTTTATCGGTATTAAAGCTCCAGCACTATATAATCAATGAATAGCTAGTTTCGCAAGGGTTCCCCATAATTTAACTAAACAGACAGAGTTGGACAATTACAATGTTCAAGTGCCTGCATCATCATTGTTGGGCTTAAAAGAATCAAATCCACCACCTTCCTGTTTCAAACAAACGGCAATTGGGTGTTGGGGCTTAAAGAAAGTTCAGGCTTTACAAAGACGCATGAGCTAAGTAGCTTTGCCATGCTAGGTAACCATTTTTTCCGTGTCGCCTTATGGTCGAAATATTGTACTATTTTAATCAGCGTTCTGATTAGAGCTCTTTGTCCTCACAAAAATACGTACCTAAATCCAAGTATATCATTATGTAGGCACGCTGAATCGGGGCCTCGCCTAATAAGCCTTTACTTTCGCGTTCTATTTTTCAAAGGGTCCTCACTTTGCTTAAAGAAGACAGTCGTTAAGAGGGGAATGAACCAACCCATCAAATGTCCTAACTGGAAGGCCACGTAACTACATTGGGTTTTATGTGCAGGATGTATGTCTGCTCTCGATTGAAAAAGAGAAGTGGCCTTTTAACACAAAATGCGTGAATAAACCTCAGAGTGAGTGTCAATTAAATACACTGTAAGCGAAGACCACGAGTCCAATAAGACATTTTGAACTTTTACTGTTTTACGTATTCCAAACTCCACAACTCCATTCTGTTGGCCATAGGAAAACGCTTACTATTAAAGGAATGTTAACAAAATGTAACAGCAGCAAAATACCGTTTTCAAACTCTCCGAAATAAAGTCTCATTGAAGTGGTGCTTAAGTAGTTTCCCTTATGAAAGAGTGCAGATTTTATTATTCTTAGAACACATTTCTTTTCAGTAAATTAGCTTAGATGCAAACAAGATGATACAATTGGTTGTTACAATCGTGATAACTAATATGCGTTTCCACTTGAAAATTCCCTATTTTCACTAAATGAAAAAGGGTGCATCTTCCTCAAGCAGATGATAATGCTTGCTATCTTGCAACTTGTAACAGCACTCCACTTCTCAATTAACTAATTTCAATTTAGAAAACTAATCAAATTGCTTTCATTGATTTTTCCTCCTCGCGGTAAACCCCACAATACAATTCAGAAGGGTTATCACTGAATTAGACACCTTAGAGGTAATCATGGTCCATCGTTTTCTGCTTCAACGATCCATCTGTAAGTGCTGTACTGTGCACAGACTGCTTGCTCAGTTCCCCTGCGTCCCCCCTCCATCGCGTACTCGTCTGCACGTTCCAAAAGACGGTAGAACAAGCGCCAAGAAAGAAAGCCTGGATATCACTGAAGGGACACACGCACATCACAGCTGTCCGGTCTCGTCCCTCGCCAAGGTTTGTGGGTGGCAGTCTTCGTCTTTTTGACACTTCTGTCCCTCTCGTAGTGTCTTTTCACCCGCTGGTCAGTGCATATACTCACAACCTTTAATATTTACGGTGATTCATTTTTATAGTAAACCCGAAGACACGGAGTAAAATGGATCTAAAATCGAATCTCAATATGTAAAGTTTTCTCTCCAGCAGTGAATATAGATTCTGTCGTTGTGACAATTCTTAAGTTGAAGAATGTCAATGAAGAGAAAATTAATTTATACACAAACATTGAAATCCTACTCTTCTCTCTGACCTAGTACGAATTTCGAAGTAGTAATTTCCGTTACAGTTTCTAGGAGCAAGCGTAGGATTTTATTAATTTCAATCGTGGTGGTGTGGCAATCGTGCCAAAGCCTAGCTATTCAAAAATGGAATATATAAAGACATTGCGAAGTGCTTTTGGCACTGTGTCAATAAGCAATGTATTTACTTATGAGATGGAGCACAGGGCAGAGAATGAACCGCTGTCAGCGACTAGAAGTTTCGCTACACAATAAGGCCGAGCGCCAAGCTTCCGAGTTTAGGATTGAAGCTATTTGTGGCTTGATTTGACCACACTTTTTCTTGACTTGTTCATTTAACTTTCTTCGTTTTCGAATGATACATGAAATACAGTTTTCTGCTCAAGAACAGGCCTGCTGACTATAGTCTTAGCATCCATAGTTGTCACTCTAGAACTCTGTAAGTGCTCCTCCAATTTAGTAGTTGTCATTATTGATGAGATCCATCTTATTGCGTTCGACAGAATCAATAAAGCACCATGTGATCGTTTCCTGCTTCTAAATTGGTTTGGTGACTGCTAGATCAACATCTATGCAGGCAGGTAGGATTAAGACATTAGTGAAAACAGTGAAAACTCGGCGCCTACTGTTAGAGTTTGTGGGAGACGAGAAGCGCGAATGAGAGGGAGATCAGTCAATGCTGCTGAGCGGTTCACCTCCGGGATCACACACTGGGTCGTATTAATTAAATGCTGAGTGACATGAGATGAAAGCTGTTAGAAAAACTGTTTTTCTGAAAACTTCAAGCAGGTTTCCTCGTTTTGTGAATGAAGTTCGTTAGCGCCCATTTGTGGCATGTTCGCAGAGAAATTGAGGAATTTTAGGTTGACTACCAAGACCAAACGTTTATTTCTGCTTTCCGAATTTTCACAGGACACCTAAAAACTAACTACCACTAACTACCTCTAACAATTTCTTGATTGTGATAGTAAATGTGGAAATGTATTCTGGACACGAATTTGTTGCTTTCCGTGGGTTTCACAAAGTGTTGCTTGCGGAGGTAGGTCAAAGATGCAGAAGCCAAAGCACAGAAGTTGAGTATGGTTGCATTTATCCACCATTAACTACCTAGCCCCGATTCCTAGTCATTTATTAGTGACAAATTTATTTAAATGAACCGAACTTATGTGTAACCACAAACAATGGGCGGCTTGTTTGTCAGACTGATCTACTTCCATCAAGCCCGTTTTCTATCAGAGTTTGGAGTTCAGTCTAATGCACCTAAGTAGACCACCTTACAGCTGAAGGAGGAGTTTAATTTCGAATTGAGGTCAAGACTTAAGGGTAATGTGAAGCATAAATCAGAGAGCTGTAGTGTTTTTTGTCAGCGTAGGCTAGCTGCGGGCTTTGATTTATTATCTAGTAGCCTACCACTAAACGCTAAGAAGCAGTTTATGCCATGCTGATGCATCTTCAATGACCTTTCAGCGTCCCTGAAAATACTGGCATTAAATAGCAAACTATTTTGAAATATTAAAAAATGTAGTTATTACTTGAAGATACTTTCAGGAAATGTTGGCATAACGATCAAGATGCATGAAAATTAAATTTCCTCTGCTCCAACTGGTCCTAAAAATAGTTATCTATTTCGCATCAGATCTGTCTCAATTAACTGTGAGAAAAACGTGATGTAATATCTTCAAAACAAATCATTTTTTGAACATTTCGAAAAGGTGAAGAAGGGATTACCTGTCCTATGCTATCTTCGTTGAGTCACGATAGACCTGTTGGCAAGGCAATCGAAGGATAAGCGGCTCGAGACTTATTTTGACAACTTTATGTAGTTTTGTCAGATTTAAGTAATACATTGAACAATAAACAAGTAAGCTACTGTGGCTTACCAGCTGGTTTTCACTTTCACTGGTCACCATCTTCAACGTACCTACACGTTTATGATATAACAAGGGATTAATTAATTAATTAATTAGTGTAGCATGAGTCAACAAAATCCATAAAGTTTCTAATTTATAACAGATGAAATAAATCTGAAGACTTCTGGATATTCACTGGTTTTAGTTAAGCTTAATCAGTTTCATTGAAGACTTTATCTTTATGGTGCACCAACAGAGGAGCTACCTTTTCAAACACGGAAACGGATATTTTAAGCGTAGATCGAATATCAGTTTGCTGGTAAAATTCGAATGGAAAGGGACACAGATCACTGAGCCTTTGGGAGGAGTTTACGGAACTCGTGTTTCAGGATAACCAGAGTCCACAAGTGGATTCAGCGATTCAAAGAAGTGTAGACTTTGGATCTGGACGACCTCCGCTTGGAAGGGTAGGTACCACCGAGAGAGGCTGCACAAATTTAATTAAAAAAGATTTGACAATGACTTTCGATCAGGTTGTTAAATCCTTCAAAATTTCCTACTTCGGGTGGAAAATTCAATTCCTTCTGATAATTAAGGGCTGAAAAAGCTTTCAGGGCGACGGGTCCCAAAAATTTTGACTCCACCGGATCAGCAGGATGTTCAAAGTGATCTCTCCTTATCATAAACAAATGAAATTGAAGTAAATGAATATAAATTTGGAGATGAGCAGTTACAGCAGGCAATGAAACTCGGATTCACCAGTATCATTAAGAGTCCCACAACAGACATAATTATGGCGCCCCCTAAGAAGAACTTCAGGACCCATGATCAGTTTGGTTCAAAAGTGATCTCCACGGATTTTAGAGATCTAGAGAGATAACCTTGACAATCAAATAACAGAACCAGAAGTTTACAACGCCTTGGTTTTAAGATTTGATTAAATAGAAAGGGGAAAAAACTCCACGGTGTGTTTCATCACCGCAAAATGCCCCTCAGGAAGTATTTACCAATCCCCAAAGGAACATATCTGAAGGCAATTAATGTAGAGGCAAGATACTCCAAAATCCTTCACAAAAGGTATTCGAACCTGAATGGAGAACTTGAAGAGGAAAAGCAAATGTGCTAATATTATAAAATAAATATCTTAAAACTCCTAAACCCTTATAATTCGCAGCCCTTGTTATCTAGGGCTTAACTACAATGGTCGGCGACTCCTAGCCCTTCCAACACAAGGTGCTTTCTTCTAGCCACAGCCGCCTCAGTGTTGCGTGGAGCATTGTTGATTGTCGAATCGAAGCAATACAAAACAATCAAGCCTCTGTCAAGATTCAAGGGTGTTCCAGCTACTCATGATTGAAGAAGGTTTTAAAATTTGAAAGGAGGCGTCGTGTGAGTGAACACCATTGATAAAGCTGGAGAAAATGTTACATTAATATGCTGCTAAATATATTCAAAACACCCAGTATACTCTCAAAAGCAACAACTTATTGTCAGTGAGAGTATATGAACTTTTTAATTCACAGATAATATTGCAAGATTCTATTGCAGCCCTACCAAACAGGACACCAAGTTCATTTGTACTGTGTCAAGTTCAGTTCCTAGGTAAAATTAGTTACATGCTCATCCTGTAACCGGACTACTCCTTCCACTAATTACTAAGTTTGTAGTGGATGCTGAAACTTTTGCAGAGTTTTTTTCATTCTAGAGAGAAGGCTTATTACAGCTCAAAAGACTTATTCACGTTGAAGATGTTCAACCAAATCTTTAGCCGATGTCCATGTAGGTTATCGAATCGCCTCCAATAGGTATTCCGCCTCTCATAACACTAGGTTACTAGAACATCCCTACATTAAACCATTAGTTGTAGATTTGTAAGTAAATATTTCTGAACAAATTAAGCCAGCTTTAAGTACTTGCTCGAGGTGTGCACACTTTGAGAACCACTGTTTGATAGTAACATCATTACACCTCAATTCTGAGTTCTGGAGACTTCATCTTTCACTGCTTCATTATTTTCTCTGGGAATTTCAGTGCGATGCCACTAAAAATATTCAGGAGGTCCTAAAATTTCTCCATCTTTTGATTTTAATGCTATTTCAGCTATTATTCGATATATCTGAGGGTTTACTTAAAATCCAATAATAGTACTACGAAGCTGCTTCTATTTTCAGACCTGACTTGTAAAAGAATTTTGTTAGATTTTTCTGTAACAACTCTGTAAAAGATTTTAATATTTTTTGAATGCAGAAGCAGAAATTTTGTAATTTTGTTGTTGAAAGTACCTTTGATATGACATCTCACATTTCTTGTGAAATTCGAGCAACATGTTCCAAAATAAACTACGAAATTTCCCCACTTCCAAAAATACTACTGCTTTGATGATGCTTTCGTTTCTTGTAATAATTTTTACATAGCCTACTTTTACACTGGGTTATATAAGAAGGCTTAGGACAACCTATAAAATGCCTAAGCGGTTTCAGTGATGTAAATCTTATAACGGGTCCATAATATTAATGAAACTGATGAGAATATTGAACCAAAAATTGTCGCAGACGAAATTGACAAATTTCATTTAATTTACCTATTAGCGTCCTAAAGCGAATAAATCCTTAGCAATATCTTTTGCAAGACATATTTAAATTTAAATCTGAAATCTAATATTTTTGCTAGCGAGCATGGACGTTGAACACTGGGTCGAAATGCATTATTTTATAATTTTAAGGAAAGATGCTGCAGCAAGCTAATTTATACTATTTCAGAGGAAGGTTTTTCTCTTGGAACAGCTTTTAGCCTGTCGTCGACATCATTGCTTGTTTACACACAAAAGTCCATTGGGTTAAGATCTAGTGGAGGGGGAGTTTAGAGTCCACTCGTCTATGTGATGCCTTGGTATCAATGGCTGACAGATCCTTTAGTGGCAGTTCGAGCACCGAGGCGCTTGTATGAGCACTGGTGTAGGTCTTCTTGATGTGCAAGCTTTATGATGAGGCTGACCTAATCAACTTAAAGTCAGAATTCCTGTGCTAGGTTCCCCCTGTAGCGTTGTATTCTGCAAATTCTCGAGGAGGAAATAGTCCGCTGTTATGCTATGCTTCCTTGATAGATTTTAAAGCTTGACAAATCTTTAAAATGCAGGTATCTATTGAAGCATATGTGAAGAAGGTCTTGCCACGAAGCAGAAATCGCATGGTTGTAAGTATTTCTGGAGATCCTCACTGTTTTGCAACTGAGATGAAGCAGTTTCAAGGAAGAGTTTCATGCAGGTGTGAGATAATGCCTTAACGAATGTGGGGTACTATGTCGTCCGAGTACCTTGCGACGAGTTTATAAGAATATCACAACGGGTATGGGCCATCTAGACTTGAATAAACATAAGAGGTCTTCCTGTCAGGAGTATAAAGATCCTGTAATCCAATTCGAGAGAGTAAAACCTGGACAACCTCTTCCACAGCGCTTGCTTGAATTATTAAAGGACGGCAATTTACGAATGCAATGATAAATAGTTTTAGACAACGATTCCAATTAATCATAATACATCTAACAGTCTCGTCTAAATATCAAGAAAGAAAACTTAATTGTGCTTAATTGTAGAATAATGACTCCTCACAAATAACTACACATGGGATGATCGGAATCTAACTTACTTGGGCTCTGCATCTCGCCAATGATAATATCTGGTTCTAAATGTTCACCTACATACTTTCCTTGATAAGAACGCATTATGCAGGGTTATTATGAAACGGTAATTCGAAAAATCTCATGATTCGTTACGTGTTCATTCGTAATTTAAATGCAGCAGTTGATGTCATTCCATAATCCCATGAAATACTAATCTCTCGACACCAACGAAAATCCTATTGTATGACCTAAAGCCTCAATGTACCTCGATTTGGACAGAAATTAGAGTGGGCTAAACTTACTCGTTCCTGTGTAGAGCATCGAGGACAAATGCATGTTACCGTAGTTGAAAGGCACAGACACCTAAAGTCGAGAGGATCGAATGGCTTAATTTTTCCTCCCAATGCATGAATTCTGCGTGGTAAGCCAGGGAATGACTTTTCTAAACATTGAAATGCTTGGTATACCGAGTCCGCGCAAATAAACTACCTTTGATGAATGAAAGGTCTAATAACTAAGGTGTTCTATATCTTCATAGAGGCTGTTATTTTGTAGTTCATCGAGTTTTCAGTAGAGAGGAGTGTGGGTGTAAGAGATAAAATACTCTCGCGCATTGACTTCGATACTGCAGTCGTTGAGCCTTCTTGTAGCCTCAACGGCCTTCATCCTGTAGCATAATTTTTTCTAAAGTCGCTGGTAGGGCAAACTAAAGCATTTCATAATACGTCTAATGAGATCCGACAATTGAAAAAATGGTGTGGATTTTCTCTCGATCTTGGCCAATTCGCATGATGGATAAGCGCTGTGAGGTTAAATGACGCTGTCCTACACACAAATTTCCACAGGATTTACGCTTGACCCGATGTAAACATGATCTAATTCAAAGCGGTTTGTCTTCATAAGCCAATTTATTGCCCGTTTAAAATCCATATAACCTAAGGCCATTTCCCTTCTCTTGGAAACAAACACGAAAATCAAATATTTAACAGCCTAGGTCGTTAGCATGAAGAGCTTAGCTCGTTAGCCAACAACTTACTAACTAATCAGTTATATTACCGTGATCATGATTGTGCAGTTGGGGTGATTATTCCAGCTAAATATCAACCTTTTGTGTGCATTCCTTTATGGCAACGAATAGGACGTAGTGCTGTATGGCGGAAGAAAAACATTTGAGACCCACATAAAACCGCCGCGGTCGTACCAGCACTCCTGCAGGCTTAATTTTGACTACTAAGGTAGTTGGAGGCCAATTATTCACCAATGATCATTCTGGAAATTCCAGAAACTCCATGGGAAAAGACATTTTTCAGTAATGAAACTCCCTCTTTAAGCGAGAGCTGATAAGGCCATCTTTTTGGTGTAGTTACAGCACTCAAACCGAAAGGAGTAGCTATTTCGATGCCTCTCAAATAACTCGAATACTTCTGACAAATAGAATTTAATTATTCATTTTTACACAATAAGCGTAATTCTTGCCAGTAAACATCGCCCAAATTAAGCTAGACAACAAAAATCTGGAAGAAGGAAGTGGTGGAAACACGGTTTCTACAATTACCGCCCCAAGTTGGCCCCTATCCCGTTCACCTCATGGAAAAACCGTTAATCAGATAGCAACTTAAATGTCAAGTCTTCTTTTGCACGCTATGCCAATTTGAGAGATATTTTTCCATATTACTCTCCACAACTTTTCCAAACTTCCTTACTGCTCCTAATCATTCACTCGAAAGTATGCTAGCATTTTTGTAGAAGACAATATTTAGTGATGTTTGATCAACTGTAGAATTAGTCCTTGAAGGGATCGATTGTTAACAATACCCTCGAGTTCCGCTATGAAAAATTGCCCGAGAATTCCTTAAATAAACATAATGGCAACATTTGTCTCAACCCATTAGCAAAAGTATCTTGTATTAGAAATTAATTGAACCATCTGTACCTTGGTATACTGGTCTAATTGTCAAACTTTACAACCAAATATTGTCGTTTATTCAGTGAGTTTCATCGACAAATCTCTACTGTTTTAATCCTACAGAAGACTGGTGAAGGGGACCTAGTCTTTAGTTTGACGTGCTCATCTACTGTCAGTTTGGGTATTTGTTGTTTCCGCAAAATTAGCTAAGGTATACGACTCTACAGTTTTTTCTCAGATAAAACTACTCTTCTCCGGGAATCTCAATGTCGAAAGTTCGAGGCCTATGTGCATGACGCACCTTTTGAATTAAAGTTAGTATATAAGTCAATAAAACCTTACCCTCGATTAAACTAGTCTCATAGGTCAGTTATGGATGGACTATTATTCGAATCTCAGGTTGAAAATAGAAGCCCTTGCTTTTTTTGTCGATATGCCAAAGACACCGTTAACTTTAACTGAAAATAAAAAGCCTTAGCATTTGTCAGTTTCGATGAGCCAACACCATGGAATAACTACATGAATAGAAACTATGGTGGTTTAATCACATATTTAGACAACCGGTATGAGCAAGCACAAACCTGCACAGAACCAAGAATCAACACCCAGAGATATGTACTCACCGTCACCCAACCAGCAAAAAGATAGATCAGACTTGTTAAAGATTACCCAACTAGTCAGTTTCCAGAATACTCCCATCAAAACAGTGTAGTTACCGAAATGTATAAATACTGAGCATGCACTCTGGATACTGGGGTGCCCACATGTACTTTGAAGAACACACACAATTCACGGCATATTTTAGCAGGTAATCCAATGCACTCTCCTATTTATTTTGTTTATTAGAGAAGTTAGATATTAATGTCAAATACACGACGATTCGACTAAGTAAACTTTAAAAGCAGCACAAAGTGGCTTGGAAATGGTCCTTAAAGGTAATAATACGGTTTCGGTCAGGGAGTAAAAAAGTGTTAAGCGGTATCCTATCATCAGCCTTCCCATCTTGGCACGATAATGAACATGAAAACGTCTTGACATCCTCTCTTTCAGATCCAGTGAAAACTCCAAATTGTTATAATCATGCCGATAATGTAAGTAGAAAATTTTTGTTAATTTACTCAAAAACAAAGTACTACTTAATAAGAGACCTTATTAGGAACATTTGAGATATATTTATTATGCAGGTCGCATTGACATTGGCTGTTCACATTCCTGTTCAAAATTTATTAAATGCTATCATCAGATGTAATCAATTCAGAGTAATAGCACTTAGTACTTGCACTTGTTTTTTAATGATACATTTAGCAAAACCTGGTTAAATGAGAGTGTAAAGGTAGAAAAATATCTTGGGCTACTTTCACTGGAAGCCCTTACATTTTCAAACTGCTTGACTCAATGAGTTTCAGGCGCTTGCTTGGTAGCGAAGCGGCTGCGATTTTCGAGCTTTGCTAGTCCTTGGAGTGAAGAAAGATGAACTCGTTTGGGAGGTATTGACAGAAGGAACTTTGTCTGCTATCTGGTTTACTCTACCAGTCTACTGACGGCCTGTGATGATGATACGGCCATTCCTCCAATATCGGCTCTTCTCTCTCCCTCTGTCTATGTATTAATAAATGCCACGTACAACTTTTTGAAAAAAATTGGGATTCCTGTGTGACATTTCTCGTAGTCCAAACACTTTCTAACCTCATGTCGACAAAAGATTCCTTAAGTTATTGATTACATTTGAAAAATAAGAACAACTATTTTTTAATTTATATTATGATACATAATCAGAACAAGCTCTTTTCGTTGAGTAAGATTTCCTCAACTATATTTAAATCCTATTCGTTAAATGTGAATGAGCTTGCCCAATTGAGCGTGCCTCATTGGTGAATAGATAATAAAGAGGTTCGCTGATTGGTTGATTTCTATGTGCCAATCATGGTTGGGAATCAGTGTAACCAGCTTGTATGTTCGGATTTCCTCTTAGTGTGCAAACGCATGTGTGGTGTGAATCTGTGAAACAGAGTGGAGTGAAATGCTTTTCAATAGGCGCCTCACAAGCTTAATAGTAGTGCTGCTTTTACTTATTTTTTGTTTATTGAGCACTGCACAGACGACTTCCAGCACTTCGATACCGCTAGGAGATGAGTTGTGCGAAGTCCATGCAAATACTAGTCTTATTTGCTACGTCAATTGTGTGGAAGATATTCCCGATCTACTACCACCTGGTGTTAATCTTGGCGAAATTGAGGATCTTTTGATTCACCAGGCCTATGCCAGCTGCGACCAAAATGAGGCTCTAACTGTGTACCAACAACTTAGCAGTCTACGGCAGTTGCATTTTACGGGCGTGGGTTGTCCTTTCTCTACACTTCCCAACCTAACTGCACTTACTCATGTTAGCTTTGTGCTTTCTGGCGACTCATACACAAGTCCTGATGAGTTCATGTGGCGGACGTACACTCAAACAGAGCTGCCATTTTTACAGAAGATGGTTGTGAACGAAGTTTGCTGTGAGCTTTTTAAGGGTAATATTATAGCGCCTGTGCTCGAAAACCTGTCTTTTCGTTGTATTAAGGTGATATCCAACATATTCAGTTTTGAGGATGCAAGAGGCACTCTTGTGATTACTGCTCCTCAGCTGAAAAAACTTGAGTACAATGAATACGGAATGGGATTTCCTGTGTCTAGCATATCGAACCTTCATCAGCTTACTTCTCTGATTGTCTCTCCCAATACATTATTCTATGATGAGTTTACCTCAATTGAAAAGTCATTAAATCTTCCCTCACTGCGAGAAATTATGTACACACATGAAGACTTCGGCAAAAATGGCGTGATGAGTGCCTATAAGTGTGTCACATTCGGGGACACCAACCTCACCCACGTGACCCTCGTGCATCCCCCTGCAAAAGCGCTTCGCTGTCCCGTTGTTTGGAAATGCATTGGTTGTCATCCGTCCCTTCGCAGTGAATCTGGCCTTTCTCAGGTTGTAAGTATATTCACTTCATCGTCTAACAGAACTAAACTAAGTTCCTTTCTACCTTCTCAAACACTAAACACAAGTGAGCTCATTTTCAATCACTGCCCTACCCTTGAAATCGACGACGAAGCCCTTCGGCGCTTCACAAGTTTGGAGAGCCTTCAAGTTGGTGAGACAGCAGTACTCTCCGAGTATAACGGCGTAGTTACAATGGTCGGAAATCCTTTCAAGTCTCTCCAAAGACCCCAAGTATTTCGATTTCTTCGAGCCGCTCTTCTAAGATGCGGTTGCGCCGAGTTTGAAATATTCACGTGGCTGAAGAAACAGAATCCTTCTTTTGATGGGGAAGTTCAGTGCTTGAAGGCCTTACATCTGAATCAGGCTAGAGACAGAATTCAGTTGAGGCGGTGGATCAATATTTCAGACTTCATTGAGCTGTTAAGAGCTAGATGTATTGTGGTGACATCAACTATACCCTCTTCCGCCTACACCCCAACTTCCTACCTTTCCACCTCCCCCTCTTCTTCTCCATCCTCTTCCGATTCTTCTCATCCTCTTCCTTTTGCTTTTTATTCTTCATCTCATGCCATTTCTCCATCTTCCACGGCCACCTCAACAAGCGAAGACTTTAGTAGTCCAATTATTACTACCGATTTCCCTGGCATAACCACATCAGTAACAAACCTTGCAACCTCAAGTGCACTTAAGGAGATAAACTGTGTAATTTTATTTTTGATTAGCATCTTCAGTTGGATCTGATAAATATTGAAATAAATGCTAAATGATGAAATTTTACCTGAACTTTTCCATACATAAGATGTCCATAATAACACTTTAGGTTCTCATTTAAATTTACTCAATAGTCAATGTAGTGGTTTTGTTTGGGAGTAAACTAGTGATAACTGCAGTATCCTACAAAAGTGTTTTTTTTTAAATACTTTGCTCTAGTCATTCAACTCCAAATGCCAATGGACTATGGTTTCGGCATTTAAAACAGTCTTTATGTTGTAGAAAAACCTCACAAAAAAACGAAATGAAAGATTACCAAGTCTACTGAATGAAACAGACAAGGTATGATAACGCTCAAGAAATGCCAATAGGCTAATTTCACATGAACACTAGATAATACAGTTCAAATAAAGATCCGTCTAGGTGAAGATAATCATAGTACAATTACAAGGTTGTTCTTTTATGGCAAATTTGTATTGCACAAACCCCTTCTATTACGTGAAACCTGCCCTATCTCAAAAGGTCTTTGAATAGTCATGCTCAACCAAATAGGAAATTTAGCTGAAAAGCTGGATTCCTAAATATAGGAGCGCCACGATAGTTACTCGGAGCCGAAGTATACTTTCGGTTCGACCTCATGGTGTGTGGCGAGGTAGTCACGGTTATATTTAATGCCCGGTTCACGCAGACCGCACACGCCGGGAAATTGGGGTGATGAGAGTTTTAATGAGAGGTCACTGAAGGCCACTTCGAGGTCTAGATTTAATTCTAGAAATGTTCGTTGTAGCACCGAGTGTTCGTCTCTTTGATCTCTGGGCGCATCCAGCCCAATGAAAATAAAATTGACGTAGAACTTGCTAATATACCGACGGATTGCCTTTGCAACTAAGTTAGTGTGTTAACCCGTCAATAAAAAAGTGCTTCATCGTTCCTTGTTAATGAGGCATTATTTCACCTGCTTAATAAGGGTAAAGTAATTGAAATCGGAAGACTGGTGTTAGGTTCATTAAAATGCATTCCCCGTGGAATCTAATACTGCGAATGAATAAGTGTAAAAATGGTAAAAACCAGGATACAATAGCGTTTTGTATAAGTATTTACGACTGTCAAAACAGTTTAAAAAACGTGGTAGTCACGGTTCTTCAGGCTTACAAGGGCAGCATCAAGAAAGCTGCTTTCTTTTTAACGTTTACTGTGGGAAGTCGTAGTTGAAACAGTTCACTTTCATACGCAACGCATTGGACCTTAATTAGCCCTGATTAGTCCAGTGGCCTTACTGTAACTAGGCTGGCATGTAAATAGCAATTTCTAGCCATTAAACATTTAAATTTGCAATTTCGTAAGCGCACACTCCAAAGCTCGGAGCGGAATTTTCATTCAACTGCTTCACACCTAAAATCCAAAAGCTAGACACTGAGCCTCCTACTGAGTAGGAATGTTTCAATTCCAGAATTAATTAATTTACTTCAATATTGGAATGAAGTAGTGCCCGAATTGAGTCGAACTTTATTTCGAAAAGCTAATTTGCTTAACGCTAACAAAAAGCAATGCTCTATCTTGCATTTTCGGTCCAGTGTCGTGACTGAACCGCATTTGATAATGATAAAATAGAAGCACTTTCATACTAGCTATGATGTACTGAGGTAAAATGAAGACCGAAGTGCACAGAATCGGAAATAAAGTGTTCTGGGAAAAACTAGTAGGAGGGCTTGAAGCTTAGTAAAGTTCTAGTGTGAATGCAAAGAAATCCACTAACTAGTCGGAATAGAAAACGTTTCAAGAATACCTTCAGATAAAATGGTATATCGTTGCTTGAGACTATCTCCGAAATCGAGTTTTAGTGCTCGTTTCAAGTGTGATGAAATATTCCCTTGTCTTGAAGTGGATGGTGATATTATATAAACCAGTCTCATTTGTTTTGCCTCTGGTCGTTTTGCCACGAATATTCTTTCGTCCCAGCCCAAAATTTATCGCATTTAATATCGTTATTCAAGAAAACAATCACACGCTTACACAATGAAGCCATAAAATTGTACATTCTATTTTGCTTTACAAAATCATTATACTTAATTCTTGTAAGTAGCAGGTTATTTACACGCGAAAATGCAGTATTAGGGGAAGTAAGTGCTGGCGCATGCTGTAGATTGCACAACAGTGAGTGTTGCCGGAGTCAAACGACTTCTCGCGAGTGGCTGCTCGACAACATGGCTCCTTGTTTTGATCGGCTGCGCAGGAGAACACATCCCGCGATTAGGAGAGAAAAGAGGGCTATGGCGGCCACCCCTAGACCAATCATTTCACCTCCAGTCAAGGCCATCTGAATCTGGCCGCCTGAAGATAAAAAGCATTACCTTATCATACATGCGCTACAATCTCAAGGGCATTAACCTACATAGAGAATGAAACCAGACTGATAGAAATAGTGGGTCTCATCCACTTTGTATCAGAACATCCTGATTCAATTAATTAGCTTTTCCACGGCTATTATCCTTTCAAGTTAGGATACAGCTCGAATAAGTAGCATCGAGAGGCTTTGTCTGAGATTTCCACTTTCCCACGGAACGCAAAATATGAAATCAAGGCCTACTGTCACAAATTTCCCAATTACAATAAAATCCAATTCGTTAAGGTTTGCTTCCTGTTTAGACTTCGTTACTTAGACAATTATTTTAAAAAATGGACGTGCCGCTACATGGAAGGTTAAATTTTAGCCGTGTAAGATTTGATAGAGTTATCGTGAATGGAAAAGTCAACATATAATGAAAATGAAATAGAAATAAGAAATCAAAACATGCATCAATGATGGAATCAAGAAGAATCTAACACGATTTTTAGAATTATTGTTTAATATTTGTGCAAAAAACGATTTCCCTCAATTTAAAAAGAGCATCGAGGCGCAATCATGGTGATAGCGGAGTGTCCATGAATCGCGTAACAATAATCTAAGCACATCTACATAATTTTAGGCTTGCTTGCTTTTAATTTCTACCGGCTCAAGTTTATTCAAGAACTGGATGCCTATGCAATCACTGAATTGTAGTTAACAACCAAAGACTTAGTACATCATGCCCACTGTGCTCGCAAAAGAAGGCCTAGAAAGCTCTAAAGGCTGAGATATAGTTGATTCGGGTTTCTAGGACCGAATTGGAAGACTTTAACTCAAAATACGAATAGAATACACTTCACCTCTCCTTCTGCTTACCTACACAGACTTCTCACGCATATCGAGGAATTGGAAAGAACAAATGTGGAGTTACCGAAGTGAGGATTCATCCTTACTTAGCACAAAATGCTTTATTTTTTCCTGTGTCTAGCAAAATTAACGATTTTCCAAGCTCCGATATCTGTTTTATTAAAGAGCAATGACAGCCCGTAATGTACGTAAGATGTCACTTAAATGGGCTAGTTAAGTTCAAGAAATTTAGCTTTCGAAGGTAAACAGACGCGTAATGGCATGAACAAACGTTGAGTTTATTCGGAATATTTGCACACTGCAAAACTTTGACAGAGCTCCTATTAGACTCAAATGGGAAAATTAGAGTACTTTTATACGAACAACTCTGTTCAAATGAGTGGATTTGGCTTTGGGAATATTCCCCTGAGACGAAGATTCAAAATTTTTCTAGGCATCTTATCTATCCACCAAGATATATAGCAAGCTTTTGTCTACACATGCAGCACTAAATATGCTATATCACACGCATGAACCATGGAATTGGAAAGAGGTAAAATGTGCGGAGGATAAAACGCCTAAGATCAAAAGTAGTGCGAACGTTCGTAAGAATCAGGACAACGAATGGGAGAGCAGAGCGATCTAAAGCTGTTAATTATTGGATAACCACGGTAAATGTAACTGAAACAGGAGGCGTTTTAAAAGGTACCCGTGGTCTATTCTTACCAGGACAAAGAACGTAGACATGTCTAGACACCGAGAAGTCATTAGAGCCCACGACAGCGCATCGGAGTTTGTTGAGGCCCGTCAGATGAAGGGAATCGCACTGAACCCCCAGCGTAACCCGGGTGGTAGTCATATTGCTGGTCTCCGGCTTGTTCTCACAGGCTTGCGTTGTCATACTGCGCTTCGTCTCTAGTTTGCGTGGTGTGGATTCACTCTGTAGAGAAGGGGAAGTGAACCGTTGAGCTTTAGAGCGAGGATTTCTCTTTTTGAATTGGCCAGTCAACGGGGCATGATGAAGAATCCCATTAGTTCATTGTTTGTGAACTATAGATCTCACTCCCATACAACAAATTGAGTACAGATTAGGTAAAGATGTCTTTCAATTGTGCGGACCAAGCCTTATGCCATTTACTTGCGTCATATTCCTGTGGCCTAACATGTGGAGCATGTGTTAGAAAATCCTTCTTACCGTCATAACGTTTAGGATGCTGTAAATAAATAAAATAATATGGGGTTGTTTTTTTGCAGACGTTTTTAAGGTGTGTAAACACACCACGCTTCCATTAGCAGCTTAGACCATCTTCCATATACGTAACGCCACCAAGTGGAATACCGGAGCCCTCCAACAGATTCACGGAAGAGAATAATTTTTATCTTGATTCTCGCCAGCTACCCAAATATGGAGATTGTGGCCACTGCTCCATGAATAGTAACACTGAAAAATCCAGCAGCATGTAGTTTAGAAGTGCAATGGTGTTTACCAAAAATTTAGCAAAATAACTAACACTGGAATAACTACAGATATTATAAAAAATCTATTGAAGTGTTGGTGCGGCTAGGGTTGAATTCAGATGTCTCCTTGGAATAGCTAACACCTGCAGTTAAACTCTGAATAATGAAGATAGCTAATAATATGCCAAACATATAGTCCATTGCCCTACCTCGGGGTATCAGCCAATTTTGCGATTCCATCAGTCCCATCTTAACCAGATGGACTATAGTGCAAGGGGCCTCCTTGAAAGGCACTTACTGCCGTGATACCAACCCAGATAATTAACGACAGGATTAAAGTTATCTTCAGGAAAGTGCTTATAACCGATGCTCCAGGTTCCGGTTTGAGGCATTAATAGAGGCTAAAGGAGGTTAGCACTCTAAGTCAAACTAATTGACGATAATAGTGCGATTTCCCCTTCTACTAAACAGAATGTGAATCTGTTCTTTTTGTAATCGATCTTTTCCATTTCCCATATGGCATAGCCTTTATCCGAACGTTATGTGCATTCGATGAATGGGGATCCACAGAAATGTTTGTTTAAAACAGAAAAGCAGCGCAAAGGAGCCACACATTTGCACCAAATAGTCCATAACACCAGTTCATAGTTGGTGCAAAGGTCAAATCGAGACAACCATACGACAAGCCGAATTGGCTGAATCCATTTGAGGACTTTGTTCCGCAAATTTGACGTCAGCCTAAAGCGTAGATTTATGGTCCTTCAAACACACTTGATAAAGCAATATCTCAAATGCAACTTATCAACTAAACTTGTAAACCATGAACTCTATTATGTAAAACTCTATTACAAAATAGTACCGGTGAGAGTATTCATAAAGCCAAAGTCATATTTTCCGCCAGAAAATCAAGCATAACGAAGTGATTTCTGCAATTTCGTAAGAACATTATTCTGGTGTGGACCTCACCACACATTTGCCTTATATTTTCACATGCGATTCCAATATTTGCGTTAAGGTTACATGGCTCATTACTCCTCCAACCCATTCCCATTAAACTAACCTGAAAATCGAGCATTTAGTGGTAGGAATGAGTGCGAAAACTAACATTGTTTCTAATCCATGGGTGTCTTTCGATAACAGAAGCGACTTTTCCAGAAATCACGTGCTGAGAAGAATTAAGAGTGCGTTTTGTCTCCCACATAGGCACTACGGACGCTAAAACTACTACTTAGGACTGTGCTTACGTTTGTATGGCAGGCTCATGAGTCCTATGACACTAGCTTTCCTTTAATCTGTGTTATCTCGATCTACACGCCCTTGATAGGACCTTACAAAAGGCCCTACGGTGTGATTACTATCCCTGCTGCCACCCAACCAGCAAGCAGACCGATGAAACTGGTTGAACATGACTAAATTAGCCAGTTTCCACAAAGTTCCCATCGAATCGGCGTCATGGTTAGCGCCAAGGGGCACGTGTAACGCACAACAAGGCTCACACCTACCCAAACCCACTTACGCTGCAACTAGGAGAATAAAGACGGCCAGTCTGATAAATAGCACTCTTCTGCCTTCTTATACCAGAATTTATTGAAAACTGCACTAATCACTGTTTTCTCTTCTTCTGGCCGTAAAGTAGGTCTTACCATATTGTTCACCGTCCACTCTGGCAGTGCCATGGGATAGCCACATTCGGTTTGGCAGATGAGAATTAGTTCGATCCCCGATCTGAGGTCATAGGGGTACGTACGCGTGCCCCTACCAAAGCCATGTGTAGGGTTCAAGGCCAAATCCGCGCCGGTTGCGCCAGAATCAGATCCACTAGCGCCTGAAAGGCCACCCGTAGAGGCCAGATTGATCTTAGCTTGGATTAACGCCATCTTGGGAGGCACTGGTAAAGAGAAATTGAGGCAACTATAGAGGCGAGTGCGAGGAAGAATTCAGACTGTGGGGTGTCATCTAATATTAACAACTTAGTCAAATTTCTACGATACTTAACGGCGGTGAAAATAGGCACATTTATAGTAAAGAGGCTGCTTAGTGATCATTTTGCAATGAAATCCGTCTGAATCTATAAAGTTTCACCATAAAAAATTTGGGAAGATTTGAAGAGTATAAGATAACTTATGTATACCGCAGTGTATTCCATATTGAAAAGAACCACTCGATAATTTTGAGCCCTTAAGATAGCTATAAGTAGGAATACTCACTGTCAGCTAAAAATCCACTTAAAATGACCAAAGCCTCTGTCAAAGGTTATTTTATACCGGCCCTCTCTAAAAGCCCAATGACTGCCTTTCGCGCTACCATAATGAGTATTGACAAGTTTATTACCTTGATAGTTTTTGCCCACGGGACACGGAGTGTTAAATGCCATTACATAGACTTAACAGTGCCAAAAACAGCCTGTGCACTCAAAGTGAGTTAATCGGTGGCGTAGGTCTGACTCACTCAAGCCTTAAACCAAGTCAGGCCAAAACACCGCAGCTCTGCTAGTGGTACACAGGCTTGCAGGCAGGACTGCACGTGTGTACGCGTGCGAACGCAACTAAACGTGCTTTGGAGCCTGTCCGTCCCACTAACCAGCGAAACGGTAACCTGATTGGTGCTCTGATTAAGAGAATCGCTATTGACCACTTTTGAAACGGAGATCATAGTCCTCTTTTGACCATAGGGAATAGATGAGACCGCATAGCAATTGCGGCGTAGCGATATCCGTTTTGGACCGTGAGGGCTTTCTTAAAACCAAAAATTCTTGGAATTGCGAGGCTTGGAATAACTTTTGGAATGCAAGATAAAGTCACTGACGATTACCTATTCATCAAGAGTGGCAATTACCAAAATAAACAAGATGTAAGCTGCGATAACTTGTAGTGAATTTGGACAAAAAAGGGGTAGGTCCCAGACCAATCATTTTTTGCCCCAAAATATGTAGATGTCAATGGGACTGTAATAACTAAATATTAGATTCCATAAAGCAAAGCTATGGGACCCGATTAAGGAACCTAGTTCGGAAAATACATTGGGAGAATTTAGGATTTATCCAATTCAGCTAATTGTACAGAAGTAGCATTGAGAAGATTTATTGGAAACAGAAGATTACTTTGAGGAGAAGAGAAACAAATTAACAGTTTGAGACGATAACAGCGCTTGTGACTAACAAAAAAGCACTTATAAAGCGTTTTATTTAAGTAAACTTAAATTCTAAGAAATCGATGCATAAAAGCGTGGTAACACATAGAAAACCCTAATCGTGAGCCATTAATAAAAAGAAAAGACACTAACAAATCGTTAAGATGAAGTTGGAACTAATTTGAATCACAAGCTCGAATTCAGGAAATGCATTGATACGTGATTTTAAAAATGTAGGATATTAAATGCAGCTAAAGGAATCTCTAGGAGACTTATGAAGTGTATAAAAAATGTGATAAGTGGACGCTGGATAGAAGTTATAAATTAACACCCGTCACCGACCAGAAATTATACTCACTTAAGGCCAGATAGTGTTCTAGTAGTAGGGGATATGGTGGGATATTGCAATAAATTTAAGAATCGCGTTATTTATGAAGCGAGCACATACCGAAAATGGCATATAAAGGTCAGTATTAGACGACATTTTAATGAGCCGCTCAAGAATATAACGCCAGTAATTGAAGGAATTCGATAAGCATTTGTAAGTCGCCTCCACATACCATGAACATCGAGGAAGACATCAGAAGTTGAGCCAGAGAGCATACAGGTCCACTTTCCACGATCCGTCCAACTTACGGACCTGATATGGAATAGGTAAGTGCGTATTGAGCCATTGAGGCCTGGGATCTCATTTTCGCAGGTAACATCGTACTTTTCTCTGTCATAGGCTTTGCAGTTCTCGGACTTCATTGTGACGTTTTGAAGGAAGATAATAGAAAGCGTGTGGTTAACGAGTCGTGGACTTATTGTGCACCGCAAAGTTACCGATTGTCCAACCATCACCGGTTCATTTCCATTATCAGACGATAGTTGTATATCAAATTCACCAAAAACTGAAATATTTAATAAAACAGACTTGAGAAATACTTAATAAGGGATGTGTTTCGCAATTTAAAGAGCGCATTGCATATGTTTACATTATAAGAAAGGTTCTTTTAACAAAAAAAAGGTCACAAAATAATCTCTCCTTTACCCACCCATCCAAATAAACAGCGTTAGTACAAACGACCGACCCCAAGGCATAACGCTAGCACAAACGGATCCAAATAAGCGCTATTTATATGACCTTGCAAACGGTTATTTGTGTTTCTTCATTATAAATAAAATTGTTAAAAATAAATAAAATTTCCCCTTACTTCTCGAAAGAGTTACTTAATGAATAATTCAGTTATTATGAATCAATTCAGAGTCTTCTAATCCTATTTAGACATATCGTCACCATGTTCCTTGGTAAAGCCCTGAATACGAAAAAATAATAAATACCATCAAACGATTTTCGGCACTACTACTATGTTTACTAAGTCAAAATTTTGTGATTTACAAACTTCTGTTTTCACGCGTAAGTATTTATGGTGACAATGACTTTGCTAGGTGAATAAGGGTCTTAAAGATTTACCTCATAAAAATTCCTAATACTGCAATTGTTTGGGCTCCACTTATTTATCACCATTATTTCTATTTAAGTGCTATTCCCAATTTTTTTAAAAGTAGACGATATGTTATTGTCAACATTTTTTAGATTCTCCAAACACCTACATCACGGACAGTTTTCATCTCTCCAGCTTGTGTTGACATCCCAGAATCTATTTCGATGCATCTTACTTCAGGTTTAGCAAGTGCATTCCTTCCGAACAAAGATTTTGCTGTGAAGGGTCAATATATATCTTACTTATAACTCATTTACAGTAGTAAAACGAAATTCTCAGTCGAAAATTGGACCAAGGTCGGTGTTATTAGCAATAGCCTCATCATATCTCTCTTCTAAGTACTGCTCACACGTGTTCCTTAATAACAATTTTTTCAAGAATCCATACAGTAGGCTTCAAAGGCAAGAATAGATTTAGGAAAGTAATTAACGATATTAATAATAACCCAGTTTTGCCTAGTGAAAATAAGGATTCGATTTGATTAATCTAATATGAATGGTTAAAACTGATATAACTAAATAGTTTCTGAAGTCAAAATTATCATTTATTGGTACAGGTAGCCTTGGACCATGCATAGTAACCCTAAAGAAAGTTTAACCTTGAAGTGTTTGTCTACTCCGAATGTATTTGTGGTACACAAACTTTATTAATGGTGCCATTCTAAGTACTGCATTAAAGCCATTGACGGTAAAGATGGAAGAAGTCGGTGTTTATATTTTATTTAACATGCGTTATTGAAAAAATTCATGTTTTATTTTTAGGATCTGAAGCAAATTTAAGTATTTATAAAATCTTGGAATCTACTAGGTCTATACATAGGTATGTCATTCAGTGTATTACGGATACAGGGCTGAAAACTCATCTTTATGTCAACTTTGTCATGCCTTCAAAGCCGAAAAAATCAAAGATTTCATCAAGGAAGGGAATAAGAAAGGGAAAACTGAAGGAGACCAAGGCGCCCAAGCGTGGCTCTAAAACAAAAAAGAAAGTTTTGAAGATTGTCGACCCGATTGAAAGAGCGGCTGCCCTCTCAAAAACTTTAAACGCTCGTTTATATTTTCAGCGTGCTGATCTTGTACACAAGAAGCTTGAATCTCAGAAGACTCATGATCTGTACGAGAAATCAGCTGCTGAACTGCGAGAATTCAAGCGGTTGGTGGAAGAGGCTTCAGCTTTCACCACATTACAGGATGAGCACATTGTTGACAAACTGACAGAGCGTATTCAAGAATTGCAAATCGCCAATAGAAATCTTACCACTGAACTCCGAGATCTTAAAACTGAGTTCGAGAAGGCTGCTGAAGTGTCAAAAACCGAACTGGCGGCCCGAGACACAGAAATCAAAAGACTAACCACAATTATTAAGAATTCCTACTACAAATATGAAATGGCATTCAATGCATTTACGGAGCACTTAGTAGAGAAGTTGTCTGCGGAATGGGAGAAAGAGCAATTATTTGTAAAAGAGTTCGAAGACGTTACTTTCGAGGAAATAATGAAATGAAGTTTTTTTTTTCACCAGCACGGAGTGAACATAATTGTGTTAATCATGATTTAATTTGAACTAATACGGATGTATGTAGAAATTGATATTACTAGCACATGAACAAAAATTTCAAATAAATGGCATTTGATAAATCTTTATGATATGTATATCATTTTCCGTAGTATTATTAAAATTGTAGGAAGTGTATTGGTAAACGGCTGAAGTAAAGAAATACAATCCAGCAAGTAAACATGAAAGTATTTAAGTAGGCAATACGTAAAACAGGCTTAAATGCAGGGTATATCTACGAATAGTTGCAACCCACAGAGTCAAGCCTAGGTATTGTCTAGTAAAAGATAGACAACAATATTTTTGACTTGCTCATCAGGCAAGACGTGAAGTCCACAAATTTCCAAATCCTTCTCAAGCCTCGTATTCGTTTTGTACCTCGAAATTCCACAAACATGTGTACTAAATTAGTTTGAATAAAATGGATTAATATCAGAAATCGCCATGGCAGACAGAAATCGGCATTGTCCTACCTAAAACTTCAAATTTCGCATTTTTATTCCTCATCATGCAGCTGAACCCGTCCAATAGGGTTCAAATCACCATCTTGCCTCTATCGCCCCAAAACTATACCTCAATGGCTGTTGTAGCGCACAGGAGATGGTAAATGAAAGCTCTAATATCAATATGGTGTTCATATCTGGGATTTAGACTAAGGAAAATTCACACAGTGAAATATTACGAAATTAATGAGGTGCTTTGCTAAATTCAGATTTACGATAATGCTAAACTTCTTTTGCTTAAAACACATTGGGAGGTAAACTTGTCACACTCAGTGCCCGCCCACACCAATCCGTCTGTCAACAGTAATTTTCAAGAGTGTATTCCGCTTGCGTCGCGTTTAGGTTGAATCGAAGTGAGTTGATAACGTAGGAGACATGCGCTTCCACAATTTCCACCAACTTGCTTAGCCTACAAGCATTGTTGCATACACAAGAATCTGAAATGAAATAAACTATGGCTCTTAAGGCTCTATAATTGAAAAAAGGAATCTCTAAAGTTATACTTATGAATATTCGAATGAATAAGTTAAATACGAGGACCATCCGAATGTTACCATATAAAAAGACTAATCCAAACTAAATTCTTAACATACTGCCAGATAGACTTGGACCGAAAACACTCGCAGCAATGACTGAATTACCTCTGCATGAATGTGACGTTTCAAAGGAGCAAATGGCTGAACTCAAGGTAATCATTTGGCTTGGTCAGCTTTAACCACATTTCCTATATAGATGATAAAGTCAAGCCAACTGGCCTTTAAAAAGTCAAAATTGTAAACATGCATAGTGTTATGGAATAAGCAGATAGTTGTAGGGTGCTACGAGGAAACGAAACAGCTAAACTTAGGCTGGTTAGTGATCTACATTTAGGACTTGAGGAGATTTATTACTACGAGACATCAGAGCCAGTCTGAGTATCTTAGGTTGTGAGGCTGCATGTGAGAGAGCAGACCAACAGGCTCGTGGGATTTTCCTAACACCAGAAATATTATCAATATTAAATAAGTTAAAGGTTCAAAACTTTCAGTTACCAGAATGAATTTCATGCGATCCCCTGTATTGTTCGAACATAGATAAAGAAGCTACTCTTTAAAACAGGCAAACAAATGCTTTGAGAATTTTCGAAGTGATGTCTTCTTTACATAATTGAGAAAAACATAAGCAGACGGAGGGCGATTTCTGGCAAAACTCTCAGCGGAAGTGAAATTTAGACTTACTAGTATGATCCTGAGTCTAAAATAATCAAAGCAATGGCTCCCATCCATGTGGATCGCAAAAGACGGCCGTAAGTGAAGTCTATAGTTTTCTGGGACTATGATACTGAGTGCGATAGTGGTACATTACCTTGGAAACCAATAAGCAGTAATGCGGTCATAAGTAAATTAAATGTGATTTTGAATGAAAAAAGAAGGGAAAACTGTATAATGGCGTCCTCTTTTATCATGATCCTAGCATTCTTCAGGGGTTTCCCGATGGAAGTATTTCCGCACCAACTATAGGAGTATGGTCTAGATTTAGCATTGCGAGACTATTTTTTCGAAAACTCTAAGAACCCCTTAGAGGACCCCATTCTAATTACTTATAGGGTGCGAAACACTGTCACTACTTGACATAGAAAAGGTCCTCCAGAATTCTCCAAGGAAAGCGTTCAAACCTGAGAGAGTGGAATTAATTAGGTCCATTTATTTACATGGCAACTATGTAAAGAAATAAGCTTCTACGTAAGTACTAATATTCAAAAAATGAATTAATTTCTTAATATTTTAATCGCTTATCGATTATTTAGCATTTCAACCTATCCACGTGTGGGGTAAAATTTCTCCATCTGTCTGGTTCCTTAAGGAACAGAGAAACTATGTGGGAAATCTAATTCTGTTATTGATTATTTGTCAAAAGATTTTAGTGAGGTGAATATTGATATTATGAATGATTATGGATATTCATTTGTGGGAGATAAAGTTGCTCAACACAAGTTGAGGTCTCCTGATAGGTCACGCAGGTAGAGCGATCTCGCCAACTTTCGCATCTGCGTCTAGTTTAGTAAAGGAAAAGACATTTATAAAGTAACCTCCAGAATGGTAAATTAATGAGTCAAAAGTAAATAACAAAAGCCCAGTGGCCTTTTCTTAGAGGTCAAACCATTAAATAAAAATCTATTTCTGATATTAATTCTAAAGTTATAATCTCTCTGGTTTATCAAAATGATATTGTTTATTTGATATACTTGAATCATCGTAACTGACATGCTTACAACAAATGAAGAAGTACGTATTATTGTACTTCGTTGCTTTATGAGTTTGTAAAGAGACCTAGATTTGGTGTGCTTCTGTTTTCTAATGCTGTTGCGATACTGAGATTAGAATGTTTGATATCCAGAGTTGCCGTCGGCTGATGACTAGGATCTCGTTGACTCCGTGTTAGTAAAATTGTTAAAATAGCGCATTCAACCGCATATTTTAGTTGACACCGCCTTGGTAGTCTAATTTCTGAATCAGGAGATTTATTTCCCATGTAAGCTATAATGATAGGGCAAATTCCTGCGGAGCTGATCAATAGAAAAAAAGAAATATTACAGGTTGTAATATGATAACTGGGATGCTTATATTGAGCTCAAATACTCACTTGAAAAATTACCACAGTTGATTTTTTTTAAGAAAAAGCTCCAGCAAAACACTGAGACGAAAGCAGTCATTGAACTAGGGCTTCTCGGGTGAAACCAAATTAAAATATTATCTAATACATTCGAAACGACTCAATCAGTAAATATTAGGCTAAACTACCTCTAACCATAATGAAACATTGCAGCCATAATGAGAAATTAAATCCAGTTATTGTATTGATTAGCGGATATGTCAATAATTTCAAAAGCACATAAATGCCTGCCGTAAGCGAGGAAATATAGCTTTAAATTCGGCAAAAACAGCATCTTTGATAGCACAGTCAATAGGATACTTAACTCACCAATGTCTTGTAATTCAAACGGTGAGTTTTATTCTTATAAGGTTAGCAAGGACTCATTCATGTTTTTAAAATACATTTTACGCCTATGTGAGAAAATCTGAAAAATAATATTTAGGAATTCGGAGAATTCGTATACTTTGTCAGACATTTAACTAGTCATCTTATTCTATTCATGTTTTTAGTCTGCGGGATAAAAACTGCACCCAAAAATACATGTAATTCACAATTAAATACAAACTTACAAGATTTTGGTAACCTTCAATATTTTTTCCCTGAGAAATTCCACATTTTTGTCTTTTTCAATAAGGTGCTCAGGAGAATGATCATTCGTTATACGAAGGTAACTTGATGCAAACATTGTTAAAGTATTTTTTTCATTTGCCCTTTGTCAAAATATTTCTTTCTATTTAGCGTTCGTCGAGACCATGGCAAAGATTACATCTATTGAGAACTACGTAATAAGATGTAACGAAGAGGATTTTTAAATTTAGTATTATCATTTAATTCTACAAAAAAATCATTTATTAAACTTATTTCAGTCTGCGAGCCACGAAATCTGCCAACTTTCCCACTGTCAAGTAAATTACACCAAAAATTTATCGAATGTTTAGTATTAGAATTAACTAACCGTTTTCATGATTTTAGTATTGCAAGAATTTGAGGATAAATTGAACTGTATTGACTATAAAGAAGGTACTTTTCAAGGAAATCAGTATTTTTTAGCTTATCACTTCTTCTTTGATAATAACATGGTGATTAAGTTTTGAAGATATTTATCAAACAATCTATTAGGTATAATTAGCGTCTCTTTTAAATACACATATACATGAACGTTCATGAAAAGTTCATTGTAAGTATAATTTGACCGAATTTAACCATTTTTCAGCTAGATAAAGATTGAGAATTTCATTCCGGATTGTAGATCCTGTTTTTACTACACGTGCAAAATGCTGAAATTTGTGCTGTAAAAATATTTTAAATATATAGGGCCTAACTTGAAGGAAATCTATGAAGGAATTAAGTGTGAAATTCTAAAACATGGTAAATGAGTTTTCGTAAGTTTAACCTTAAATATTTGATTCAAAATTTAATTAATTATTTATTTACTTTTATTAAGATGATCTACACCGATCCCAAAATACTCTAACTTCTATCTCAGAAGAAAACCCTCTTGATTTAGAAGGCATTTAATTTTTTTTTAAGAGGAAGACCTTCTGTTCATCAAATTCTCTGGTGAATTTTTACTTTTATAGACATGACGAATCTTTTGATGAAAACACATTCACAGTTACTTGGAGTGAACAACGGTATGTTAAGGAAAAGGTGGCATTTGCACAATTTGGATGTACTTCGTAAAGTATCAATTTATTTATTAACAAATGATCGCTGTCTTCAGAATACCCAGAACTGATACAACAGCTCTCTGCGGTTTCGGATGAAGGTGAGTTGTTCTGCTTTCATTCTGCTCTGATAAAATTAAAGAAACTGTAAAGCTAAATTTTCGATCTATTTACCCTTAACACAGTACTTAGACAGGCGGAAACGAAGTATAACGAATATTTAGAATTTCTTAAGCCGTCATGCTGGTGAGTACTTAGCCTATTTAAAGGGCTGATTGTAAAATTTTACGACACAAAAGCCACTTGAGCAAGTCATACAAGAGCATTAATGTCAAACATTTTCATTTTGCTGTCAAACAAATACATAGAGAATATTTGATTAATCGTTTATATAAAGTACTTTGTGAAATTTATTTTCTACATTAATTCAGATCGAAGGAGAGAAAGAAACGCATTGGCGGCACCGTTACATGCATCCGTCAATAATAATAATTTCCATAGTGTGCACATTACAACTACTTTCTTTTTGGCGCAAAACATCTTTTTTATGCAAAAACATTGTAACTTTCTTTAGAAGCTAAATTTTCGCAAAATACTTCATTTATCATAAATTAGATCGAATATCTAATATTTCTCAAATTTGTTAAAATGAATATAGGTAATTCTAACAGTTTTCGTAGTGAATATTTGTAGCAAATCTTTCCTACACTGAAGTTAGCCTTAGTCATTGCAACAGCAGATATTGTAAGAGACGGTATTGCTACATCAATCTTTAAACTGAATAGTCAGTACGTAAGGATTATTCAGAGAGATTTATACTCTTCATCAACGTTAGCTGGACTTTAAATATGTAATTTCAAACATCAGAACGGCTTCATATCACATAAGTGTTAAAACTATTCCCTAGTAATTCGCCTATATAGCAGTAAGTTGCAAAAGTTTCACTCATGCATCTAGAACCATGGATACGGATTTATAATAACAAATATCTTTAATCATAAGAAACTACTTGTAACGTTGAATACCTATTTGAAATTGTGTTCAGGCAAAACCACACGTATTCTGTCCGAATGTTATATTCCCCTATTACGAGTATGCAAGTTTTGATTCAAGGGAAGCAGGTACTCCACAGTATCTCTTAGTCAATATAGTTTAGTTGCCATAAGAGTTGATGAAAAACCCCATAGTGAAATAGTTATCAAACAAAGGCTAACAAATCTTGAATTATACCTCCTCAAAGTTTATTGCAGGGATTCTTGTAAAAAACTTTTTGAGAATATGAATAAATTTCTTACTCATGCTACTACAGATAGCAAGATCAAATGAAAATATGATCCACCCCCCAGCGGCGACTTTTCACTTTGGTGAATACACCTTTATTGAAAAAAAAATAAGTAGCAGTTTTTTAGCAGTGAAACTGGGCATGATTTTTTTAAGAGCGCTCATATTATCGCAATACAGAGCAAGCAGTGTGGTTAAATTACTTTTTAAAACGGAATTATATTCTACATTGCCAGAAGCCTTTCTTAATCATAAGTAACACATTTTGCAAAGGCTGATAATTTACCTGATTAAACAAATATTAAAAAGTTGTTCAGATGATTTCGTATACCAATCCTGAACAAATATGAAAATTTTGAATAAAGCAAATTAAAATATCTATTGCCGAAAAATTGGATTCCTGATTTCTTTCCAGAGAGCATGTCATTTTAGAATGAGAAGGAAAATTAACACAGCAAATATCGATTAGAAGATCGATCCATTTTAGGTGCACCCTTCATAGTTAGCACCAGCTTATGTTAGCCATCGACTTATGGTCCTGAAGCACAATCATCTTCGATGCGAATTCTGCAATTATCAATCAATCGGAAGCATCACAGTGTTAGGCTTTAACGATCATAAAAATTCCCCAGGTGTTAGCTTCTATGTAAAATAGACCAATTTACTAGAATGCAGTATTCCGAATTTAAAGATGCAATTATTATTTTAATCACTTTTCAATGTTACAAAGAAAGTCATTGTAAAACTCACTTCTGCGAAGAAAATGGAAGTTCAAAAATACGGATTAGATCTAGTCTAACTTTGGTAGTATAATACAACGTGCCTACACTGACGCACAGAGAATCGCAATGTCATTTTCGAATTCAAATTCAAACTGCTTGGCACAGAGCGCCTCAAGTCATGGGGTATCTGACAGGGTTGCCAGATAGATCTTTTCCTTCATCTGTTACAGTTTCAAGTGCTCTCAAGGTGATGCAATTTATTCAATCTAGCAGACCATTGAGACAGCACTGATAGTTTAAGCTGAGAATATTGTAGCCTGTCTAGTTAGTTCAATAGATTTTATGAAATGTAAGCTAATCATGCTCGTTTTAGGTTCACTGATACATAAAATAATCAATTTTCCCTTTCAGGTTATTTAGCCAGTATTTTAGATATTCCCCTTTGGAAGGGATATATGCTCAAAGTAGGGCCACATCTCGAACACATAATACTCATATTCATGATGCAATAGTATTTAGTAATAAGTGGAAGAAAAAGGTACTGCCGACTGAATACAAAAAGATTCGAGATCGCTTTCATTTTACACTACGTTAACATTAAATTAAAGTAAGAAAGAAACTTTAACTGATGTCTGTTTGTGTCTCTATCCGAAAACAAAACGCAACCTTGTGCCATATCAGACGGATAAGACATAAAACAATTTTGATTTTTCATTTTGCAGAGTAGGTATTAGATGCTGAATAGTAGCTGGGCAAATTAGTGTCACTGTCACAAAACAATGTCCACTTCTATGCAAGTAGGATTATTCAAAATAAAATTGCATTTATTATTATTTATTATAATATCATTTGAAAAACTGAACTAATATATGGTGTTTATTAATTGTTTTAAGTGTTTTGAACTTCATGAGACCCGTACTTTGGGTTTGAAAAAAGTCATTGACGTAAATCAAGGCAATAAAAAGCACTTGAATAGGCTTAATTAATTTACTAAGGCTACCTAATGAATCACTTTTTGAAGTTAATTTTCTGAATACTTATCGAAATGTATGTTCCCCTCATTAAGGTGTGATTTACAATAGTAGAGGAATTATCTACATAGTTTCTCCGTCAACTATCAGACCTTTTTTAATTAATTCGACAGCATTGTGATTTTAAAAGAGAAATCAAGATCACACTCTCGCTACTGTCAAAGTCTAAATGGTCATCCGATACGAATTCGACAGCACCAGCATAGTGCATGTGACTTCCCCTTGCGGTTCTGCACTTTCACAAAACATCTTTTTACTTGAACTTTTAAATTTGGAAGACAACTGAGTGCTCACTCAATGCCTTGCTTAAAACTAGTGTATTTAAAGGTGAGTAATTGCAACCCCGACTTGACTATGCAACTGAATTGAAGAATTAGCTAAAAGCTCGATTTACAGCTTCCAATAACCATCGAGATATATGATAACATGGAGAATTGAAAATTAATCAGATCGTAAAGGCTAGCGAGATATTGTGATTAGCTGAGTATCCGAGTATTTCAGGAGATCATTCAATTAAAGACAAATAGCTCATCATCCAAGCACCGCACTGAAAGCCTAATTTAATGAAAACTAAACGAACTATCTCGTTGAATTATGAATTGCAGGTTGAAAAGTTCTTCGTCTTGGTACATATTGCCTAGTGCTGAATGATATTTCTCTTAAGATAACTTATTGTTCAAACGTTGCCGATTTATACTTTGAATTTATCCCAGTCGCTCATCTTCGAAAACTTTCAATTATTCACTAATTAGTTCGCGTTTATGATCCGACATCGATAGTTTTCACACCAGAGCACACACTAATGCTGAGCCACGCGACGCGTGTGGTGGTTTCGAATTCAAAAGGGGATGGAAAAAATCATGTGCTAATTGATCGAAATGTTCAAAGGCGAAAGCAATTCAAGAGAGAGTTTGAGAAATCTTAAGATTTTGAAGTAGGAATTTGTGATGGCTCTGATGGAACAAGCTGTAAGTCTAAATCCAGATGCTTCCGAATTGGACCAAATGTCTTTCCTGATTGATGAACTTTTAGATTATGAGCTCTAAGTTTCAATCTCTATATTAATCGACAAATTTTCTGAACCTTTAGGCTGAATTGTTCCATACTTTCGAAGTTGCTAGTGCTTGATTTAGCACCGGTTTTTCCGCCATTGATGAATTTATTGAACTCGTCTTTCCTTGCAAACAAGAATTAAGCAACTATCGTTTTATTTTTTAGAATCAACTAGGTTAGTTTTGAGCAGCAACACCATAAAAGATAAAAAATAAATAAAACTTATTAGTTCATTTGTGAATATTATTGAGCTGGAGCGTGATGAGCTACCTTAATGGCTTGTAACTTTTGGAAACGCAACTACCAGGTATATAATGGACTACGATTCGTTGGTTCGTTAGTATAGACTAGTTCAGAAATAAATTCCAAAAATACGTGTGTTATATTTTTACCAGGCTTGTGATGCCAGGGTATTTAATCATATAGTAATCATTCCTCAGGATTTTAGTCCATTCTTCTCATCACTTTCAACCGAGAAACTTGAAAATAGGCTCTTCGGTTCTGATTTGAGCACTTTGCAATGGTCTTTACCATATTTAAGAGCCGGATGAGCTAAAAGCTTATTCGGTAAACGTGCAACTGGAATATATCAGCTTTGATAAAATTTGAATCAACTTTTTAAGGACAGTCAAACTTAAAAATTCCTATCTTAAACATATTCATACTTTTTGATGGGCAGAGAAGACTAGCATGTTATGGGGTGGATGATTTTCATGAATTATTGATGCAATTTTTTTTAAAAACCTTTCAAGGTGTTCAACTCTACTACAAACAGAATAGAAACCGTTAATAGATACATAAAATATTTTCCAATATCAATAGTTGTATCTTCAAGAAAATTCCTCAATAAATCCGACTACATTGTTAGGAGGAATAAAAAGAGTTAAATTCTTGTTGCATTGTTTATATTTGTAGGTCGTAAGCCAGTCTTCTATTTCTTCGTCAGCTTCTAAGAAATGGGGTCAACAAACTTTCTAAAAAGTAATTATCGCACTATTTTTTGAAACTGAGGATCAAAAATAATTCCTAGGCTTCAGCTAAACCGCAAAACCGATTCTTCTTGGACGACTAAGGCGTTTATTCACTGTAGGTAAGCCTTGGATAAACATGCTGGCCAAAACAGGTGAAATGAATGCCACACCTCGGAAAATTCCAGACGGTTGTCAACCTATGTTTGCCCTCCGCCAAACTCCTCAGATCTTAGTCCACCAACAAGCTATTATTTAATGGGTAAAGTCAGGAAGGACACTAGTTTTCATGTTAACTGCACAACTTCAAAAGACAGTTAGGGCGACCCTTCCCCTCGTGGTTATTTCGAGAAAATTTTTATGCTGTCCTGTTTCCTGTTTATTTAATGTAACTATCAAACACTTTTTGCTGATGAAACCGTCGAATTCCTCCATGAGTGTGGAAGTTGAACTTTAAGCTTAGTTAAATGGTAACGGCTTTTAATGAGGTTAATTTATCAAATTTATTTACTTGTGCGTGGGAAGATAAATGGTTCTTCGCAAGAGTCTAATCCAGAGGAAACTTTTCTCTAGATGTAGTGAAATCTATAAAATACTGCACCAGTATAAAAGTTGGAAAAATACTTCTTGATTTCCAAATGCTCCCGTACTTCGGTCCTGTTACTGAGTATGCTTCAGAGGCAACTAATGATTCCCATTCTTTCACTTCGCACATTATGCAGTTTTTCGAGTGCACGTCATTGCATCAACAAATTCAGGAAAGATCCATGATTTAATTTAAAATTTTAATCGCCACGAGTGATCAATGTTTTAGCTTAAAAAACGGCTTGCTAATTAGGCTAATGCAACAGTTCATTAATTTATTCATTTAATATGGTAATTTTTGTATTATCATTAAAATTGCCCATGCTTAAGTTCATTACCACCTATCAACTCAATGAATTCGTCTGCTTATTCCTAACAGAAATGAACTATTAATTTTAGGTCTTATTCAACCTCCGGTATTTAAATGTCATTAAATAGTAACTGTTCATCAAAAACCCCAAAGAAGGATCTACGAAAGGGTTAGTTTCATTTGGATATATATGGTGATATTTTAGCATTTGAGAACTATTTAGAGAAGATGATTGTTGCAAAATCCGATAAAAGACTTTAATTTGTGTACAGCTGTATGATATAATTGAATGAAATAAAAATCGAAAGGACAATTCTGAGTTTTATAAAGCGAATGCATAGTAGCTTACTTTTTTCTCATAAGTTTAAATATCAGTCAAAACTAAGAATTGTATCATCGATCTAAGAAATAAACTTCTTTCTATATTTCGACAACCTTCTTTCGAATGCTTATGCTATTCAGGAAGTATGAAATTTCCAATGCATCCTAGACATTTCCTTTAGATCTCCAATTCATGTACCCTCTTTTAAACAAACAAAAGCATCCTTACATATGGAATACATAAAAAATTGTCAAAAGTGATATTATTCGAGATTTTGAATTGTATTTAAGTAAATATTTATTTCATAATACCCAAACACTATTAAATAACGACGACCTATTCTGATTTTTCTTCGGATTAGGAACTGATAGCTATGCTAATTTCACCGTTATTTATATCAACCATTTTCCAGTTTATCGTGAACGGATTCTCTCATAAGGTGAAAATGACAGAGTTAATTTCACAAAGCTATTCAAGTACTTTTTGGACGAAGGAAGGACTGTAATACTTTTTGAGGTCTAAAATGGTTAGGATAGACCCTTTTTTACAAACCAGATTATTCATATTTGATTTAATCTGTTTACCTCAAATAAGCCCTACAAGTTGCTCTTTATTACATGTGAATATTGTTTTCTAGAAAGTGGTCTACTTTTTCAGTGATCTATCAACAAAAGCACTTCCTTGACTGGTCCTATCGTAAATTTTTCTTTGCATTTTGTTTTAAGAAGGCTCAAAATTTAAATTTTACTCTCTGCACATATATTCTTTCCAAAACCGTATCTAATAGTGCTCAAAGTAACTTTATTCGAGGCGAACTGCTTGAAGATCTGTGCATAAAAGTATGATAATACTCAGCTGGCCATTGTGAATCTCCTGACCAATTTAATACTTCGGTACTCACATTTAAAGGCTTTCAAGCCAAATCTTCGCCAAATGCAGGACACGGGAATGGTTGGGGTAGATAAGTTAAACTTTTTTCAGGCAAGATGATGGGTCATCAGTAACAAAATAAGAAACATAGATATGATAAATAATATTAATGAATAAATAATCGACTTAGTATGAACCAGTCGAGTTGCTTTTAAAAGGCAACCAGGATCCATCAAATGCCGGAATGATTTATGTGTTTCACAATCTAATGACTGTTGACATCAAATGTTGAATTTCCTTCATGTGCTTCTAAGTACTAGGGTGCATTAACCTGTGGTTCAAGACGAACTTAGCACGTGTTATTTAATGGTTGTCATAAATCTTATATTTAAACAGACATTTTACAACTACTAAAACGATATTATACCTTGGAACCGAAGGATGTGAACATGAACGACCTAGTGGATGGATTTTATCAGGTTTCGTCCCCAACACCAAAATAATCTCTTAGACCTTTTTCTAAGTCAATCCAGTTATTTAAACACGTTCTTGCATCCGCTTCTGCTGCTTCAACTATTAGTCATTCCTTTATTGTTTATATGTATTTTTTATTTATATAGCTCAATTAGGCTTCCTACTTGATGTATATATTTTAGCATCGATGACAGAGTCGACACAGAGGTTTAGAGGGAACTGCTTCATGGAAGGTTCATTGGGTATTAATTTGAACAAGTTACCCTCTGCGCTCGTAGAAATTTCCAAACCGGTAGAACAAAGGTAAATATTGGCATGCAATGAAGTGTCAAATGGGGTCAGTCAGAAGACAATTAAAGAGCCTTGGTAAGGGCGTCTTCATTCAAAACTTTCCTCAAAACCATGCCATTACACTTCTGACGACGGACCAAAGTGATTTAAGCTAGAAAATTGAGACTGCCAAAGTCGAGAAGGAAAAAGAATTGCATTTTGGTGCTGGTTTCGATGGAAAAAACCCTGAATAACCTGGACTAAGTTTATTTTATTCCCAGCACTCTGGCGATGTTGCTTTCTCGACTACCTGCTCTTTAGATGTCAATGAGCATAAACCCCGAAGGGTTAGCCTTACTTTACATGAGAATGTTTTTTGAGGGACAAATCGAGTACGGGTTCAAGACTGGAAACAACACCTCCGGACTGAAATCAAAGTCTAGTTATACACCAACGTTCAAATACGATCGGCCTGGGCCTTTATCCGATCGGTAGCGGAATGAACATCTGACTTTCTTGATAGTAATCGCTGAAAAATTCTTGCCTTTTTCAAGGAATCAAGCAATCATATGTGACTCGCAGGGAGATATTTGTAAGCGTGGGAGGCGGCTTAGGCGACACACATGAAAATGACCTAAAGTTATATGTAATGGTACAGGTTGTCTGTACATAACATGGTTATTCAATTGTACCGATGCTGTGGTTGGCCACCATTCACCTCGTAATTACCATTCTTTGATCTATATATGTATATGCTTTCCAGTCTGCTGAAGGACTATAGACCTGCACGAGTTCATCATCCTCATGTCTTGGAAGCTATCTTGAGACTTATAATAACTGCGGCCAAACAATAAAATAGAAATTGAGCCTGCCAGCTTTGGATAAGAATACCAACCTCAGCTAGTTAATTGAGGCATAGTAATATTTTTTCGTTGCACCGTACCAATGTTGCTATTTCCTGACATAACGAGGATGAAGTACAACTTATTTTTGACTAAAAATTTTCGAAATTTCTTTTAAATCACATTTCCTCCTTAGTTTAATCTCCCAATTTTTCCTAGCATGGCTAAATATTTGCTTCTTAGTAGTATTTCATTTCAATTATTTATTAACTCTTTGGGATCTATGGAAGAGAAAATTTAATGGACTACACAATAGTGTTATCACTATTTAAAGCGACTATTGAAAGTCTACTCAAAGTTAACTTAATTAATTAGGTTTTAAATAGGATAAGGTTAATATGCATAGCTTTTCAATGCTTTAACTTTTGTTTTGCTAGTATCTTATTCTAGTAGCCTGCTGGTGTACCAAATAGTTTAAGAATATCCCAACATTATTTAAGGTGAATATCGTTTGCAAATTAAACATTTATTCTAGCTGTAGCTACATGTTCGTCTTGAACCGATAATTTCCAAGATCAAAATAACCAAGCTTATTCCATTAGCTGGATACAACAGAGTCATAATTTTTAACATGATTTTAGTTATCACTTTCCAAAAATTTATCCAGTTAGTTAAAATGAATTTTCTGTATGAATCATGTCTTTGACCAGAGGTCACTCAAACTTGCTGGTGACATTAAACACTGTTTTACTAATGCAGCTTCTAAGCACAAATTGAGTATTAGTATCTATCGACCTTCATACTTTTTATGGAATTTCTGCTATAAAAATCAATTAAACGTACCACTAAGGTGTACGAAGACAACTTTGAAGGGCTTTAGAATTGTCTAAAGGAGCAGTTTTTGAAGGCAAATTTATTAGCATTTATTGTCACCACAACTAGATTTTAATAATCCCTTGCATTCAACAATGCACTGCTTTAAAAGGTCATATGAGAGCTTTCTCTCAAAGCGGTTATGAGACGGAGCACACCCATTCGAATTCAAAATGCATGAGCCCTCATAGCTTGAACCAATTAAACGCCATCATGGAGGAATCGATGGTTCGTGCTCGCTCACATTTTCAAGCTCAAGGTTCTTTGAGGACGTTGGGCTACATAAATATGGAGAAAACCACTTGGCTTCCTATTAGCAGCACTAGTCGTCGCAAGAGATGTGTGCCACTTTAGAATTTACTTGAATATAAATAAAATGATTGCAAGGATGAATCGCGTGCGAGCAAATATGACATCAGTTTACAATAGGCTTTCAAGGCTAATAATTATCTTTTGCTTGAATCTGAAATAGTTCATATTGAATCGACAGTTCAATGTAGTGGGAAGTGAGATGTATTTAAACGAATCCAATCGTATATAAATTGTATATAATATATATATATATATATATATATATATATATATACAATTAAACATCAACGTGGTAACAAATAAGGTGGCTATGGAAACTGTAAAATATAAGTACCAAAACACAAATGTTTCAGAAACACCACCTTGCTCAAGTTGTTTTCATGAAAATGGGCTCTACAAACATTAAAAAAGCACTTTCCTCTTCCAAAGATTAAATTTAATTAAACTATTCATCTATCTAACCTTTGTGACATACAGTTTGTACCATTAATTGTTATAAAAGATCTACAATAGTCATGTCATATTCGTCGTTACAGATACGTTTAGTAAAAAATGTAAATAAATTTATAGAATTGATTATGTAAATCCCAATTCTTCAATAGTTGGAAAAAACATTAGTTTTAGCATTCACAAATATCATTTACTATTGAGGTAGAATGATTTTAATATTTCTGATAGCAAAGGATGTACAAAATGTGATATCGCTGTTTATATATCTAATATTTTAAGTGCATGATGTAAATAATTACATTCATTGAAAACTTCTCTTCATCACCTCTTTCACCATGTTCATATAAATAGAACTCTGAACCTACTTAAAGACCCCGGTCTTGCTGCCATCTGATACTCTTTCGCTTTGAGTTTGCTAATACTTACCTAATGCTTTTTCTTATACACTAAGTAAACTGCTTAACTACCCAACTATTCATTCAACACAAAGTTTGCATTGCGGAACCTAACTTCCTGTGAGTTTAGGTTTAATAAGCCTTGAGGCCAATGCCTTTGAATAATGTGGCTGGTGGGTCGCAGAGACGGTTGTGCGTCCACACAAAGTTCACTATATCATCTCCTTCAGTTCAGACTCACACCAGCCTAAACACGTAAGTCCCATGCTAGCACGTACGCACTCCACAACAGGCGTGTTTGTGAATACGTATCGTAGCCCTCTATTGACTTCAGCTGTGTTCGCGCCAACGGTGCAAAGGCCACATCACGCGCGCTAGCGCAGACAACTCCTCGAAACTCCGCACACGCACACACCGATTTCGAGGGGTATAAAGACCCGCAGGGCTGCGCCAGTATGCACCATCAAGTCTTCATTTCTAGCGGAGGAATTCCCTCTTCTCGCTACTGTAATACTTCCGGTCATTATCTCTAACTGAGACCTCAGTCAAGCCGCAGAACAAGCAGAAGAGCAGAGGGACAGAATGTGCGCAAACTGCAGACACACGGGATGCTGGTTGTTCTTTGGGATCCTTTACCTGCTCGTGATTGGGACCCATGGACAGTCGGTGTGTGAGCCCAAGACATCTGATTCCCCTCCCCTTACCTTCGATCTCAGAAGTTTGTCAACTGAAAAACCAGAAGTCAAAAGTATGATAGCAGAAACAAACTCAGTAAGCTATACCTCCCATAGTATTTCATCCGTGTAGACAGTCACCGAACAAGATTTGGCCATCTTCGTCAGTGGGCAGAATGCCTCTCAACGAAACATTCCTTGTCAAACTGTATATGATTTTATCTCATCCTTCCCAAAACATGTAAGTCATTCTTTCCGTAATTTTTTTATATTTAATCTGTATTTTTATTTTTTTGTCAAAATTTCGTAGGCGGGTCCGGACGCCCATAACGAGGCAAAGTCTGGTGCATTTTCTGTTAAGCCGATTAGTAAGATATTTCCTTATTTTTAAACATTATCTCGTGATTTAATTGCGATCACTTATACCTTTTTTGCATAGTTTGGGTCTGGTCGACCGTAGCGGTAGTGATAATCAGTGCCGTGGGCTTACTCGGCGTGGCAGTGGTTCCCTTGGTTAATAAGAGCTATTACAATGACGTAATTCAATTCCTGGTGGCCCTTGCTGTGGGCTGCCTTACCGGCGATGCATTTCTTCATCTTTTACCCCACGTAAGTTAATCGCTTTCGTCTGCACCGTGTCTGGTAGGCTGCACATGATCTAAGATGGCGATTCCGCTTAATATGCCTTCTGTTAACAGGCCCTCTCGGGCAGTCACGGACATTCGCATATCGAAGGAGAATCGGCAGAACAGGCGGCGGCCGAGGCAGCTGCTGAGGAGAGAATAGCCGTTCTCAAGGCCCTCCTCGGCTTGGGAGGCATCTACTTCTTCTTCCTTGCCGAGAAAATTGTCAGTACTGTCTCCGAGTATCGAACCGAGAAGGCTGCAGAAAAGGTAACAGCCATGTGCGCTATTACGTAGGCAATTAATCACATGCTTTGAAAAAGTGCCTACCTCTTTACCTTGCTCTAACTCTGCTTTAATTAGATTTAATTCAAGTACTTTTAAAGAGAGATTATGCAGATGTGGGATCACTATGCGAGCTGTCAGTAACAAAGATTGAATAAATTGTCTCATTTTTAGCTATTTTATTTGTTTTAAAACATGAGGTAGGTTTAACTCTAGACTATCATGTGATTTTTAACTAATGAATAAAAGTGAATATTAGATGTGATTTTAAAAATTCTATAAGGGTGCACAAAGTGGTTAATTATTACTTATTATACGTATTCCCTTTGTTTAACTAGACATTTTAATAGCTAAAACATTAAACACGAATAGTTGTTATTCACAAATTTAGGGAATAAAAGATAAGTTTTTATTTGACTTTTGTGGGGTGAGGTATCCACGGAGCTATTAGAGACATTAGGAATTCATTAATCAATTAATTAACTTAAACTGAAAATAAAAACACAATTACAAAAATACAGCTTTGTCATCAGAATCTTCGGTATTATGTCTAGATATATAGAGTTGAGGTAATAGGAATCTGTAGAAGATTTTCCCATTAATCTTCAAGATGACATTAAGTTATTTTCTAATCGGTAAATAATGTCAATTCTATCAAGGCCTATTATACAAATTCTGTCTTTAGGAAGAGCGAGAACGCATTCTGAATAATCCACGAAAGTCCGAAATTCGAAGATTAAGCACATTCCGCGAATCCATCTCCGTGAATAACTCATTCCGACGTGGTTCTCGATTAACTCCAACTTCTGAGCTCGGAAGCATGAGACGTTCCTCTCGAGCACCTTCAGTCATAGCAGACGACATTCTTACCACTGGTCTTACAGCCAAAGGTGAGTAGATTTGGCGATTTTGGTACCTTTTTTCTGGAATTTTCCAACTTTTTTATCGTTACGTGGCCTATTTGCTACAATGGCAGTTAGTAGCAAATCAAAGGAAATCTTGACAGTTGAGATCCCCAAGAGTGAGTACTTAGTGCTGATTTTCCTATTAATGAGACTCACTCAAAAGTCTCAATAATACAGTTTCAGGTCTACATTACTACCCAGTAATGCTCAACGTATTCAGGAAAATAACCACAAACATCGTTTGATATGCAATTTTTAACTAATAATCATTGAGCATAATAATATTCTACCACTGTGTAAGCAACCTTCGGATTCGCCAAAAAATTAAGAATCTAATTAGCGTATAATTAAGTTGATGAGTCTAAAAAATGTTCCTCTCGTGATTACGTCCCTGCTCTTAGTCACAAGATTCGTGTTTGTAGAAAAACAGCCTTGACACAATTTTGTCTGCCAAGAGCTGCAAATATACACAAAATGTCAAAAAAGTGGTCAAACTTAAAAAGGGCAATGAAGTCGAAACCTGCCTTTGCAGAGATCCGGGGTGATTGTAAAACAGCCACAAACATTTAAGCAACAATATTTATGAGTAAGGAGGTGGACAAATGTAGAAGCGAATGTTAGATATCTGAACTGGACTTTGGAACGAGTTTTGTGTTCGGAATACATTAAATAGCCAAATCTATTTATAAGAGCATCTATAATAAACTTGAAAACAGTTTCTACACTGAGTAATTTTTACTTTCATGTAAGAAAAGGGTTAACAATTTATTGGATAGTTTTAAGTTCGCATTTCATACCGCCTGTATATGGGGTTCGCAATGAAAGGATGGTTTTATTGACAATTCACATAGTCTAGTACATTAACTAGTTGCTTTATTCCTCCGAAGGCCCAACTTAATTCAATTTGTCAACCATTTCAGCTATGAAAACAGTGGACGTTTTGAATGCCTACATTGAGGAAGGTGAGAATGAGGATGAGGACGGACAGATGAACGAGTCTGGTGGCGGTGTGACTCTTCAGGTGCCCTCCATCAAAACCGTCCTCGGGGTCAAGGTCTCGGGAGACGACAAGGGCAGTGATAGGACGGGTCGTGGGCACTCCCACGGGTCATCCGACGAGCACGCGGTTGCAACTTCTGAGCCAGCTGGGCACGAGCACGGCCATGGACATGGACACTCTCACGGTGTAACTACACTAACTCTCATACATCATTTTCGAAAAGGCGGTAGAAATTATCGAAACATCGTCATGATTTTAGTGTTTTTATAATGAACAAGGAGCACTGCTCACAATTACAAACTTTTAATATGCTACTGTTTCAGTTTGGTAGTATAAATGGTATCATTTTGGCTATAATCTATAATTTAGTACGAGAGTAGTACTATAAAACTTGTATATTTTATTTGGTCTCATAATTCTGCCACTGAAGGACATCAGTACCACAGTATTTGCTGAAATGTCTTTTGGATATTTCATACAGCTGAAACACTTAATAAAAGTAAGATTGCAAAGACCATAACAGCTTGTCTCATTGCTACTCTTAACAAAACACAATTAGATTGACGCATTTAGAACCTAAATATGACTAACCAGTTGTACTGTCTCATGCAGCTACCAACCTCCATGGCTTCTGTCGCTTGGATGGTCATCATGGGTGATGGTTTGCACAACTTTACTGACGGCACGGCAATAGGTAGGATTTACTAATCAATGATGTGATCACGGTTCACTATTTGCATTTCCAGCTTAATGTATATAATTCCACTTTCCTTCACTCCTTATTACTATTGCTGTAATAAGTTAGCTGAAACTGTTGGATCATTAAACCAAGGGCAGTTTTCTTACATTGATTACTGCAAAGTTCCCTTGTCTGCTAGCGTAGCATGCAATTAAGTTAAGGACTATCATGCCCAACTCCCCAAATTACCGGAAGCTGTTAGGGATAGCGGAACGACGATTAAGAACCAGTACACATGGCGAATTCAGCTTTTCTGCTAGCCCCAGAAAACACGTACTTGCAGTATCATAAAACATGCCCGTTTCTTTTGGCTTTGCCATCTAGGTGTTGCTTTTGCTGACAGCATTGCCGGTGGAATCAGTACAACCGTAGCTGTGTTCTGTCACGAACTACCGCATGAACTGGGTGAGTAAATTGCCTTTGGACCCCCGGACGCGAAATGGCCTAGTAGGTGCTCAAAATAGCTTTAGTGCACAAGTCTTGGATTCTTTCGTGGGGGCACAACACACTTCAGATATTGTCTACGCGTGGTTGGTGATTGGAAACCATGGTACATTGGGAAAAAAGAATGCGAACGTAAGCAGCCGCCCACAAACTCAAATCTTGCCATCCCTTGCTACAGTGGTTAAAATTTATTGGAGGCGCACTGATAATTGAAGTTTTTATAAAAAATTTGCTGAAAGAGCTAGACATTCACATTTCATCAACTTCGTCAGAATACCGTGGTCTAATCTGGCCTGATTCACTTTTACCCTGCAAGGCTCAGCTAAAACTTAAGGTAGTCACGGTTCAGCTCTTAATTAAAATAGAAACTCGGTGACGCAACTAAATGGGTGCACTGGAGATTCACACTGTACCTTCGCTTGATGTATCATCGACCGAATGTAATGTGCATTCTAGGTGACTTCGCTGTTCTATTAAAGACCGGTATGAGAATCAAGGAGGCCCTATTCTTCAATGTGGTCTCCTCAGTTCTTTGTCTCATTGGTATGCTGGTCGGCATTGGTGTCGGCAATGTTGAAGCTGCCTCTTCTTGGATCTTCGCATTTACTGCAGGCACTTTCGTATACATTGCTATGGTCGACATGGTAGGTTTATGTTCCTTGAGTAGAGCTATTTAAACTCTTAGGAAGGATTTTTCGAGATTTGAATAATTAGCATAACAGATGATTCCTCCTCCACAATTAGTAGTGGCTGGAGTTGCAAGACACGAGAAGTCCAATGCCAAGAGGCCGAGGCAGAGGAGTCTTGTATCAAAGCATAAGATATGCATTCGACACCTAATAAACAGCGGATTGTAAAATGAGTTGAATGATTTTTCCAATCCATCAATGACCTATCAAAATGATTAAAGTTATTATGGAGATGTTTCGAAGACAATCTTCCAATTATTTACATTAGACACTGTTTTAACTAAACAATTTTGACTTACCACTTGAATAAATACAACCGAGAAGCCAAGAAGTTCACACGTTCTACCGCTTTCTTTGACACTGTGACTTTTAGCTGTCAAAATATGCACTTGAAGAGTGGCCTGTTTATGCGACTCCTTCTTCTTCACCTCTTTGATAAAAACGAAATATATTAGCTTTTTGCATCTCATCCTATGCTAACCACCTTCTGTTTGTAAGTTAAAGGTTTTCACTCCCACAAATACCGAATTAACTCAACTAAATTTATCATTTTTGCAATTGCAGTTACCAGAGCTTAATTCATTCCAAGTGAAGCCAGGACAGAGCAGAATCGTGCAACTGATCATTCAAAATGCTGGCTTAATAACAGGAGCTGGCATAATGCTTATCATAGCAATGTTCGAGGAGCAGCTTCTCCACCTGGTTGGTTAGCCTGGATGTCCATTAATCCACCAGAACACAAAAATGATCCAGTAATTCCTGTCTTCCATTATCCCGATATCTCATCCCATCCACCTTGACTCCAATCCTATTAAGGTCACTCATTCTACCACATAATTCTTATTTTTGTTCTCACTCGATCTCCCTCTTCCTAACTCCAAAGATCTGTTAGAACTGCCTCAGAGGGTAGACTAATCACATTGTTAATTTTATGCTAATATTTTTTGTTGTCACTATACTGGTTTTGAGGACATATTCCTGCGTGTTGTCTGAGTAACTTTTAGATATATCCACGTATTTACCGACTGACCTCAGTTTTCGTTCGCTATACCTTCATGTTGTTACAACTGAACTTCAACAGAAGCGTGTATGAAGCTGTCAATTAGATAGTTGTTGCTTATAAAGCATGCCTGCAAAAATCTTAAGGTAATTTGAATGAAAACTATAAGCCATTGAATTCAAAAGGGATGCTTGTTTAAAAACTAAGGTAGCATGCTTCTTAGTACAAAAAAGTGAATGACTGTTTCTCGCCTGAAATTAATCATTAAAATCATTGTGGGAAGCCCAAACTCAGGAAAACGATATATTTTTATCAAAAACATTTTCACCTCTTATGTCGGTCACAAAAAAAGTGGTTACATAATTATATGATGTCTCTTAATATATAATAACATTACAAATGTCATAAATTTCTCCTTTCGATTAAGTAACCCTTTTCCCTCTTACGTACCAGCAACCTATGGACTGACTGAGCTATTTGTTTTGTAGCAGGTGCGGTAAAAGTGACTTCAAACTAGCGGTGATTTATGCAGCACCTAGATTGTGACTGGAACTTGAAAAATAAACCAAGGCGTCGATGAAAGTTAGCAAACACTTGGACTTGACTACCCACCACCCAACCAGCCTGGAGATCAATCATTCTGGTTTGAACGTAACTCAGCTCACCACTTTTCAGGATGATTTGATGCTATCAGTATCAGAATTTTAGCGAAGACAAGCTGTTATAAAACTCGAAGGACACTGGGACGCATGTTGAGGCATAGAGGGGTCTCTTGTGCTACAAAGAAGCATACGTTCGAGCATCAGTCAAACCAATTAACTTTCATAGGTGTTATTGTAATGAGAGTCGCATAGCATCTGATAATATACTTTCTAATCGGTATGTTTTGTAATATTCATGCCTTCCAGTTTGATGTCAAACAGAATCTACGTTAACCACTTCCAAAGAATTTCAATTTTCTCTTAGAGTAGGTGTATCGTACCTTAAAGCATGATATGACCTCACATAGCGCTTTGAAGCTTGAAAGTCACTACAAATTTTGCAGACTTCAAGCTCGTCTTGAGACTCGGTGCATACATTCAAGTGAGAATCCTATTACACATGAGGCTTTAGTCACAAAAAAAGCTTCCACGTGCTCAGACCCTATTCTGATCCCAGATGTATATGTTATAAATCGACTTCTCACTTAAGAATTTTCTTTAAATTTCTTGAAAACAGTAACGCATTTAGGTTATCATTCATGAATTCGTCGACTGAAACCCTCTAGGAATTAAATCACTTAAATTCAAAGACCAGTAAAAGAAAATTTGTCATCATTCTAGGCGTTTATCAACCTCTCACAATTCCGACTCGAGAGTTGCATCCCGATTGTTTTTGAAATTTCTACATTCTATAATGGAAATTTTTATTGGTACAAACGGATATTTTTTAATTCTGACAATGACAATCTATAAGGGCTTGGATTTGAAGTTTGGTCGTATAGTGTTTCATTCCAAGTGTATTGTATAGGATGTGATGACGAGCCTATTTTAATGCATACCAAGAAATCAAAACTATGTTTAATCCTATTTCTCGATCAAATCCATTAATATTAATGCAATGTCTTTTACAAAACACCTTAAATACCTGCGGCAAAGTACAAATTGATGCCTAGAATCGCCCCATAATTTCAAACATTATCTTTCAAAAATATTTGCTATAACTTAGATCAAATAGGTCTGGAAAATATGTAAATTAAAATCAGACAATCAAACTTGATCATGTCTGGTAACGTCTTAATTAGACCATTAATTTCACCCACAAATTAAACGTCCGGTCGTTTATTTACTTCACCTTCTTACTTTTTCAGTCGAATTAGTACCGATTACGTCAGTATAGTCAACTTCATCCATCAATACTGCAATTTTTGACACTTTTGAGATAATCACCAAGGCCTTGCAAAAATCTCCTTAGTTAAGTGTAGATTTAGCAAGCACGATAACTGCTACAAGATCAACTAAGACTAGAATCAGTCTTCATTTCTTTTCATCCTAGTAAAATGTTCAGCTTATTCAAAAATTTGTCAGTTATTGCTTTATTAACACTATTTTTATTAATTTTCCCCCATACCTGAAAATTCATTGTGTAATCGTAAAACTAAAGAACCCTATCTCTATTTACATATTTTCTGTTTTCAATCAGTTAAATATTTGTTTCGTCAAATAATTAAGGTGTATTGTTTGATTATTTACCACATTCTTTATCGAAGCCGTTATGAATGATAGAATTTTTGAGTCATTGTACCATATTTGAAGTACTGGCAACTAGTTCAGCTGAAATTGGATTTGATGATGTTATGAAGCTTTGAAACAGTAATTTTCATTTTTGTTAATTTGGAAATGATGCCTTAAGAAAACTCTAGTTCTCATATTCACCAAAGGAAACTGATACAGCCTCCCATTGACCCTATACGATCGGAACGTTTGAGTTCTAGTACCCTAAAATGAAAACAGTAGTCTATCCGTGTCGAAATGTGGTAGCTCATGTTAATTTTAGCCCATTTCAGGTACATATTTAAGAGGATTTTGTTACTCTCCCCCATTTATAAAAAACTTCTCTGAGCCCGCGTAAGGATTGATTGAACATGGATAAATAGGTAAAGCACAAATTCATTGGCTATAACAAACTACTGTATTGGATTGGGTTGGCATGTGTACATCTCAGCTTGCCATCGCAGTGCGTTAGCGAATGCTCCCGAGCCCGTGTACCCACCGCTCAGGAACCGCCAGAAACCGCTCTGTCCATTTCTAACAGCCGAGTCCAGACTGTGTTCCATACTCAGATTTTGTGGGGATAAAAATGTAACTGTATGGAGAATTATGACGTTATGCAAATGTAAGCACTTTGAGATTTCTAATTGTGTGAAGTGATATAGAAGCGTCCGAAGCAGGCCTTAGTAAAAAGACTACAACTACAAGCTTCACGAAAACAATTCTGTATTTGAAATTGCAAAAGGTTAACATTTATCAATCGAAATGTTAATATCTATATCAAATTAAATTAAGATGACTTCAAGAACATTTTATCAAATATTTGTTTCGAAAGGAACAGACAGTCTACCGAAATGTTATGCTCCAAAACTTTAAATCGCTAATATGTAGACTAGTAGGTTATTGTCTGCAGTAAGTGGGGACCACATTTAAAATTACTTCTATAAATACGAGAGGCATTCTAGCATATATGATTCGTCATTACCGCAAGATTCGCCTGTGTTGGTAATCGTAGTAATATGAGTAGTAATACAAAGGGACCAAAGTTGACTGCTGCCCACCTTAGTGGGATTCACTTCACACTTGAAATTGATTTCGGGAAATCGTAGACACTTTTGCGAAAAGTTCATGGAATCAGGCTTAGCCGATGCCTTCAACTCTACTTGAATTTAACAATGTTACGATTCACCTGAAGTTCTATTAAATGCAACAATTTCGGGAGTTTTGATCTTTAATATTTAAGGCTTTTAGAAAATATGGGATTAATACAAACAGATTTTGTTTGAAAATCCTCTTTCAAGTCTTAAAATATCTATTGTCTCTATGACTTGTTAGTTGTACCTTTTTCTAGTAGTAGCATTTTGGTAGGTAATTCTCAGTAACCACTATTAGTTTACTTATTCCTTGGGATCCATTTCTACTATGCTTTGATCCAAATAATGCCTAAGTGGTTTCAGCCTATTACCCTCCAATTTTTTTCGTGTATTCAAATAACATTGGCCATTTTCCCGTGACACTACACTTCCATTATCTCTGTCATAAGAACATATTTCACGTGATTAATTATTATGATCAAGTTAGCAATAAAAGGTGAAATGGACTAGATTTCAGGTTTAACTCCCTTGAAGAGTAAATGTAATCGAGGTTTTATCAGTTTAAAATGGAAGTAACCGTTTTCTCACACATTAGTAAATCAAAAACGATGGACTCTATTTGCCTAATCACAAGTTAATAATAAATCAGTATTATTTATATATTGCATTAAAGGAACGTTCCTGAAGAAATTATTTATTACATATATAGAAGGAATCGTTTAAATTCATGTATGAATTTTATGAACCCTGATTTTCTTGATTGATTGCTGTTCCAATAACAAATTGACTTAAGGCTCGTACTGTTAATACGCAAATAACTAAATCAAGTTCATCATTCAAATTATTAGCCGGAGATGTCTGATTAATCGAACCTAAAATGTATGAGCTAAGCCATCAAAAAGCTCCTAAAGAATGACTGATGGAACTTAATAGTCACTAAAAGGGACTACTTCCTAGGGTATGATTGTGCTTCCAACTTATAAAATTATTTATTACTTGTGACTGCTTATCAGAGCGATTGTTTATGTTGTTCACTATGGGGCTGGAAGGGTTATCTTCTAGAGTTTAACCGGTACACCAATGAGCCTTTGTAGATGGCCTTATCTTTGAATGTGACAGACCTCTACATATTCTTAACACCGCAGTAAATTACGGTGGTTAGATAGAAGGGTTAATACTTGCAGATAATTGAAAGCAGCCACAACATTTCAATTTTTTCTAAGTTCAGAAAATGTAAAATTTTGAAAATGTCTCGTACAATTCCTATTATACATTGCTTCAATCCCATCAATGTGAAGACGGAACAACAGTTCCACTAGACTATAATCAAACCATTGGTTAAGCGCCCAACACCCCAACGGGTTTGACTTTGAGCGCAGCTTTGAGTGCCTCGTTGTACTCAGTCACAAGGGAGCTAGCTACGTTCACCGAGGCAGTGAAATCGCAGACAGCGCGCTTCTCCTTCACCGACTCGGCCAGAGCGAAGCGCGTCTGCTCAGTGGCGATCAGTCGCTTCTCCAATGCACAGAGTTGCAGGTGAGTCTCTTGCGAATTCAACTGACCCTCGATTGCCGCGCGCGTAGTAGTCTGTTCGGTTGTTAGTGCTCCCAGGTTTTCCCGGGTCTCCTGCAAGCGCTCGAGCTCGGCAGTTAGCTGAAAACGACTCAAAGACTTTATTTCCATCTAAATATGCCTCGTATTACACTTCGAAGAATGCATGCTGTGTTTAGCTAAAACCGAAAACTGTTTTTCCTTTCAGGGACTAGGTATTTAGCATATATTTTATGTATTTCATATAGCATATACTATAATGTAAATTGGGATTTGCTAATTGCTTCAAAGCATGCTGAATGACTTAAGGAAGTAAGCTCTTTATATGATTTTTGATTGTTTAATTTGAGCACGGTATTATAACTACTTTGGTTAAAAAAGTATATAATAAATGCCTTTTGGTGACTTGATACTCAAATTAAAATATTTATTCCCACAAAAATAAAGTCAAAAGTATTATAGAGTTTGAAATCATCCATGTGCTATCGCAATGAATGAATATCAGCCTTTAAAGCAACATAAATGCGTTCCCAAGGCTTGAAGTAACATGTTTAAACAATTTCAGGCGTAAACTAAAATACACTCTCCTTATGAAGAAAATTACCGCAGCTTTCTTATTTTCGCTAGCTTCGCCGACTGAATTGAGATCGGAGAATTTCTTTAGGTCGATTTCCATTAAAGCTATATTGCGTTTCAAGGTCTGTAACTCCTATAAACGGAAAACCATCATTAGAGTCGATAATGACCAGTTTCTTTAATGCAAGACAGTTATCAAAGATAATTGGGGGAAAGATGTGCCATACTAATATAACTTAAGATTTCAAATAAATTGGTTTCATTTCTGCCCTTTCCGCAGTAACTTTAACCAAATTTAAAGGATTTTCATATCATTCCTCCTTAAATAATCCTGGATACTACATCCGTCTGAAAACCCCAAGCACTCCGGATTTCGCTTCCGCAACAACGCAAATCAATACGTACTCTACAGACACTTGTCCCAGCTGTTTGGGCCATTGCTCAGCCTACTTCCAATGGAAAAAGCGATAGTTCTGTCTTTTGGCTATTCAGATTAGCCTAACAGATAGCTTCCCGACCACTGGGCCTTTGGGATTGTCAAAGTAAGAGCATTCGTTCATTTTTTATTTTTAGAAGACTCAAGTGGTGATTAGACCAATCTCACTGCAGTATTCATCAGTTTTAGTTCAATTAAGATTTTCTAGAATTCAGATATGGTCGGGCATTTGCTAAAAGAGTTTTGCAAATCAATACATGGAATTCATGTGAATATTCGACCTCAGGTTGGAATCTGTTTTAGTTCCGAATCCTTACAGATTTATTCTTGTAAGGTGAAAATGAGTGCATTGCGTCCAGTTTAGTCTCAAAACATCTAAGACTGTAATTTTTTCGTAATACCTACGGGACGAAAGATTGCCCCGAAATTCGAAATAATGCCTCGTTTTGTGACACTTTACCATCAAAAATGACATTTTCATCGTATTACTCTCCTTCATTTGTGTAGTTTTTCATGGTGCAAAAAGCCAAATTAGACCAGCACAAGTAGCTTTTCATGATACTCACACTCCCATAATCTGGCTTCCAGGAATCTTTCTAAATCTGTCATTTCACACTCATTGTGTTATTATCATCCTCCAAATTCGAGTTGAGTTCATGTGATCAAATCCATGTGTCCTTAATTACCCCCAAATTATGCATGCCAACCAGACTCTTGTTCTTGCGATATTATCGCATTGAATACCTCCTCTGATTGAAAACAAAATGGAATTTCATTGATGCCGACTCTCCACATTCTAAATATTTTCATGCAAAAAGTGTTGCCTGTATTCACTAGCAACATTTACAGTCGAAACTTAGTTATATTTAGAGACAGCATTAGCTGCCATGTGAGCCCAGGAACGCGAGTACAATTTAGCCTGTTTATTAGAAAGTGAAAATAGTCATCTCAAATTAATTTTACCCCCCCCCCTTCAGTTTTCTCATTTCTCAGAGTTGCCTAAGATACCCTTAAGAAGCTTCAATAACGTAGCCAGCTGTTGATCTTCACAAAGGAAAAGGCTTGTATATAGGTACGTTACAGCAAGAGAGATCACACCCAAGAACCTTCTATCAGGAACTCCTGATAGCAGAAAATCATTAGTTCAAAAGCAATGTGTAATGCAGCAAACTGTATTGAGCAGGGCATTGATGGCAGTAAAAGTTTCTAAATTACACAGGAGGAAAGGAGTCCTTGTATGATTTGTAATATTGTGAGACGTATGAGAATGAATACTGAGTGCCAGCGCATTAATGGGAGCAAACTTCTTTAAAAATGTTAATGCTCGGAATCTTCACATCCGAAACTTGATCTCCCATCATGCTGCTGTATAAGTGTACTTTTGAAATATTAAACTTACACACAGTGAGAAAAGTTCGTTTTGAAGCCATCACAGCCCTTGAAAAACTATCCGAAATCTGGCCGTCCAAATCTCTGTTTCCAAGACTGCCCAGGCCGATCATTATTACTTGCAAATGGGTGCTATACATTTGGATGCTCCTCGAACAGACCATTTAATGTACCCAACTTGCTGTACCCACAAATCAGATTTCCGGTAGCTTCCCACCGTGGTCTTAATGAGCTAACCATCTTTCTACTCGATAAGTTTCTATCTCTTACATTCTTGCAATTTCTCACAACAGAGTTAGCGGAATTGCCCATATTTACCTGAGTTATCTTTCCTTCCAGCTGATCGATTTTCTGAAGGTCTCTTTGTAACCTTGCTCGTTCCAGTCGCAGTGCTTCCGCTGTGCTGGCCGACTTGCTGAGCTCTTTGGTCTTGAAGCTCAACTGGTCTGTGAGTGCCTCCATCTCACCTGCTCCTCCTGTCAACTCATTCTCGCCACTCCTCAGCTCCATCGTCTGCTCAGTACTCACTATGTATTGAGCACAACGCTCCAGAGTCTTCAGAATCTGATCTTCTGTGGTGTTCAGTCCCTCACACTCATCAGCTCGAGTGGACTCGTAGGAGGTGAAAAAAGCACCAATTTGAGCCTCTCGACGTTGTAACTCGAGGATCTTCTGAGTCCGCTCATTTGACGTGTCGTCATTCATTTCGTTTGACAGCTGCTGGATGCTTGACTCAGCGCTGCGTATCTTCTCGTTTAGCTCTCGTATTCTGTTACAGAGAAAATAATTTAGTGATTATAAAGCTCCATCTGATATGCGTTAGTCATTTTCGTAAAGAAATTGTACTTACTTTAAGACTCTTTAACGAATTAGCATAGACTGAACCAATTTAAATTCCATTTTTAAATTACAGGATGGTGGGAATCAATTTTACATAACAATATTTGGCTTGTTTGCAGATGTATCAATGGTGTTCAGGCACACTAAACTTCTTTTAAATGTTATGACCATTCCCTTGTCGTATACTTAATGGAAGACTGGAATCCCCCACCTCTCTTATGATCGTTCGCTTCGTCTGTCGTTATCGGAATAATGAGATTATTAACGCTGCTCAATAATCTCCCTAAACTAGCATTTGATCTCTGTGATAGCATGTAGAAAAGCATGGCAGCAACAGGACTCGGTCCCCACTCCCTGCCATTTCTCAGGGAAGTCAAAAATTATTGTCTGAAAATCCGTTACGCCTAGGTCCCAGTGTTTAGCCTTCTCCTAAATTGCTAGATCTTAACAGGATGGACTGTCATTTATGGCTTCTAGTAGTCGTCGATAGTATTAATCTCCATGCTGTCAATAGTAAAAACCCCTGGTTAATTTATGACAGAATTAGAACTATTTTTGAGGAAACTATAAAATCTGCTTGCTCTTTGTTCCGGGATGGCCGGCTGGAGTCTGTAATAGACGCTATTGGCGGTGGGTATTTTGAGCAAACTCATAGATGGCAATAGTGCGATTTCCTTATCTATTGAATTCCTCTTGAATCTATTACACTTTCCAGTTAATGGTTACTTTTTTTCTTTTTCCTGATACCTCTGTCAAATATTCTTAATTCCTTGTAAGTGTCACATTTTACGTACCAGTTAGGTCCTGCTCAAAGACTTTGGTGATCAGATAACGGATAAGATCGAGATTTCAGTGTGTGCAAGTGAATCTAATCAGCCAAATCTAATAAACCCTGGAGCTCTCAAGTACGAGGAACCCTAGAAATTCCCTGCCTCTAAGTGTGGTGTTCGTAGTCTTGTCGCAACTACTTGGAGTTGGATGAAATCTCAAAAGCTCAGACGTTTGCTCTCACTCCTGTTTGATAAAGGCGAGAAAATTTAGAGGCGTATGCATTATGTTTATAGGGAGGAATCAATAACGTACTCTCTTTCCATGTTGGCAGTCTCTCGATTGTTTTCTTTTACACTAGCCAAAAGGCGTTCACGTTCGACCTGTGGGTCTTCCTTTTTGGCTTCTTCAGCCTGTAATTGGTCCCTTTTTGCCTCTAGTTCTCTCAGCTGACCAATGAGACGCATGGCATCTTGTTTAATCTAAGTAAATAAAGAGTTATCATGACACATCAAAAGTGAATGAGGTGTGCGTTAAAACATCTAAACGCTCTGAATGCTACTGCAGTACAACTATGGCAATGAACATACAAATAAATTTCAAGTAAAAAGATCATAGCGAATGCGAATTCGATAAATTGATATGATTTGGTAACCCCAAATCATGATCAATTCAGTTCTAATGATTACTTTCAGTAAGTACCTCAAACGTAGTGCACTAATTCAAATTATAAGAGGTTTTGGCTTGGTAAATATCTCGACAGGGGCGGATTCGTAGCTCAAACTCTTCTAATTCTCGTGCTACCAGTGGTGGAATAATGGGTTAGCTGCTTACCTTGGATGTGCAAATATCGGCTTCCAATTCGCTTTTGCGCAGAGATAACTGAATGAGCTTGCCTTGGCCAATGGAAAGTTCCTGAAGTAAGTGTTCATTTAGGTCCTTTAACTTGAGATAGGATTTCTTTTGTTCATCATTCATGTCCTCGACGACGCTCTCGGATATTCGCTTCTCCTGAAATATGAATGCACCGCGTCCGGTTATAACTCAATAATTTGAAGAAAAATATCTCTGTTGGAATTTTATAAGCACCAAAGTTTCTTTACACTCAGAATCATTTACTTTGTTAAGTTAAATGTCAAGACTTCTTGTAAATAAAGCATGCACGGTAAGTAATTGCCTCGATAATTTCATTTAATGCAATACATTTAGTTATCATTTTACTTAAGGGTCTTCGTTTAGCAACTGATGCGTTATTAGAATTTATAATATCCTTGGTGAAACTTTCGAGACAAGTATGTGTATCGTTACATGTGTTAGAATTCAGTTGTTGTTGAAATTCTTGGATTTATTTTTAAAGTTATCGGTAAACTGTTGAAAAGTATGGTGTCGTGTATTTGAACAAATTGTTGAGGGGTCATTAATATCTCAGCGTGTTTATGCCAAAGGCGAGATCAAAAACACTAATAGGGCATGCATGAATTTTTCGACACTTCCGCCTGAATATTCTGCTGTGCTGCTAGTACTACTCAAGTACCTCAGTAGGCCTTATGTTTGTTATATATATGTAAGCAACGTCTTTAATTGTGCTCCGGAAGCACCTGCCGCTCCACTATTATGCAACATCAGTTCCAGTCTGAATCATATTTGGCTCGTTCAATGACTATCGGTTTGTAGAAACTACTGTCACTTTATCGACTGCGTGTGTTTGTTCTAATTGGAGAATTCTCTGGAAGACTCAATTTGTTCAATCCTCGAACTCTTCACTACTTTTATCGCAGTGCCATTATCTAAATCTCTTTCATTGGGTTTCGGAGACATTTTTGGTTTGTTCAAAACTAGACTTGCGTTGCTAATACCTATTTTGCACACTGATGTGTCAATGAACGAGCTTTGTGTTTTATTGATAGTGATTTACTTGTTCAAGCTCCTGCTCGAGAGACTGTAACTGCGCTTCCTTTTTCTTGCGTTCCTCGAAGAGCCTTTCCAGGCTAATCTCTGTGCGCTCATTAGCTGCTTTCAGATCCTCCCAATCTAGCTCAATGGAAGACATATCCTGTCCCAGGGTCGCTTTGTCCACCAGAGTGTTGTAGTCGCCTAGTTCACCCTTTTTAAGAAGTAGAAAATATGCCTTTTTGCAGCTAACCTTGTTCTCAGTAAAATAAAGAATATGTTGAAATAGAACAAATAATTGTAGGTTAATTATATTGATGTCGCAAAATCAATGCAGAAAGTGGTGTTCAACAGTAATTATTATTCAGCGGGGCCTCCAGTATTAGCCAATTTGGTAATTTACACATGCTGAGAGTTGCATCAATGAAGATGAAATGATTGAATTCACTTACACTGCACATACAATCCCGACCTAGAACTATGACGCATCATTATTGGAATCAACGGTGCTATCATTGGGTTGCATATTACACACGCAAATAGCTAGACAATTTTCTTTATAATAAGTATTCACGTTTGCTTTTGTGCCGCTCTTACAACCTTTTTCTCTGTCTGACTCATGCTTCATAATCTAGATAGCTATTTGTAGAAAAACCGATCCTAATTAGTCGTTATGAGATAATAATGATATGTAACACTGACTTCCATCTTGAAGGATATATTTAGGACACAGGCAGTGATTATAGTCTGTTTTCTATTCAGAAAAATCAGTTAGCGACTGCCCCCTTTATGAAAGCTGACTATATTTTTCTTGTTAATTGTCCTAGCTGTTTCAAAATTCAGTTCTCCTGAAATTCCCCTCTCTCTCTTGATAATATTCCGCAACTTTAATTTTAGCGAGGCACTTAGAGTACCTGCATAGCCCTCAACTCCGCTGCCAAGGCCTCGGCCACTTTCTCGTAGTGCACATAGCTTTTGGCCTCGTTTTCCGACTCTTCGTGGGCTGCGGCAATGGCAGTCAGCTCTGCAGAGATAGCGTTCACCTGAGCTCTCAGAAGACCGATGAAGTAGCCTCGGTCCTCTACCTGTCGTCTGCCGCGCCAACCCTGGGTCGTGGAAGCCGCTGTGGTGCTCCGCAAGCCCTGCGCCCCCGTCATAGTGCGATCCTCAATTTTCAACTCTGTATTGAGGGCGGTGCTCGGGGGTTGACTTGTGGCGTTGGTGACACCGCAGACAGTCGTACTCGCTATCCAGCGCTGGCGCATTCCAGTGGTCAAACGGGTAGCAGTGCCAACAGGCAGTGGTTGCCCAGTAGGAGGTCGTTTCGACGTGCCCGGTCGCATCTCTAATTCAAATATTGCCAAGAGTTTTATTTAGCTGTAAATCTTTGTTACGAAGAGACATGACTTTACATGTTTGAATTTACTCTAACGATGATTTTAACCATGAAAAATATTACGCAAGAATAAAACACATAGATTTCGATTTTAAGAAACTCCAAACATAAAATTTTATTAATCTGTTCTGATATTATTGCGCGCATTCGATTCGTTATTAATCACAATCACCAACTGAATTCACACGTGAAATCTGGGAGCGCAACACTTTCGATTGAATAAAGACGCTACCCATAGAGTACATGCAACAGATAAATTTAAACTATCGAGTATCTTCCATCACTTAGGACGATTGGTTCTTAGTTGCATTAAATGCGCAGCACAAGTATCAATCAATTCTCTCAAAAATTCGTCAAAAATCATTCATTATTTCATCAATCATGTAACTTTTTAGTACCAATATAAAAACGAGATAGGAGATTATTTCTTATGAGTACAGTAAATTTTAATTGTATTTTATGAGCACACTTGAGGAAGCTACGGTACTCACTGCACTAGGTGTTTTTCATTTGTATTACAAATATGCCTATTTAAAATAACTAATTTCAATGAAATTTTACTTGGCAAAATCGCGTCAGACAGCAATTTTTCAGTTTTCTGCCGGCGATGGCTCACGACTCTTAATGATGCTCTAAAGTTGCTATCCGAATGTTCCGAATCTGAACAGGCTGAAATTCGATACTTTAGTTATACTGAATGTTTAGATTATTGCCGAAGGGCCTTTAATTAGGGATTTGAGAGCGTGATTTAAGCAATAATTATACAATCAGTATTCGTATACGACAACACTGAAATTATGCAATCAAGATCAAGAAATAGAGCAGCCTTTGTGTTTACCTTTCCTTTTACCAAACTAGTGAATTTATTTTATTTTAGATATTAATTTTGAGATATTATCCATTTCTCTAGATTTTAATTTTATCCGTAAACTCAGTTAGAGTCTGTAATTAATATTTAATTTTATTTAAATTCGCTTAGATGCAATTTTTCTAAATAAAATACCAAGCCCATGTGACCTTTAATTGCCGCGGGACTTAACCAACACATCTTCGCGTCACGGGTTGGGCTTTTTTCGGCGGCGAGGCTTTCGGCTGATATATGCTCATCATTTATACGCATATGTTAATGCGCTTTTCAATATACGACTTAATATATCCTTACGTTTTTGGTATAATAATGGCAACACCTGGTCACAAAAGAATGCATTTAGAGGATTTTACTAATTTTATACATTTTTCTCTTTTAAGACATTATGGTTGGAGATCATTACAAAATTTGTGGTGTTGGTGCCGGCATATTGGGAGTACCTATTTGCGCTGTCATAGCCAACAATTGTCCTGAATTTACTTTGAGTGTCGTCGATAATGACAGGGATCTGATAGAGCAATGGAACTCTGATACCGACTACCCAATCTCTGAGGTGAGTCTCCTTATTATATTTCGTGTCTTGTTGCGAGTTCTGCTCAAATTAATTTTCATTTACTTTATTTAGATTGGTCTCAAGGAACTGCTCTCTGAGTGTAAAGGTCGAAATTTGTCTTTTTCGTCTGATGTTGAAGGTCAACTTGCACTTTCTGACATCATCCTCATTTGCGTGAAGACACCTGCAAAATCGCTAGGCCTTGGCCGTGTGAGTCGTTTTTACAGTCGCAATTCAATTATTTCCAAACATTCCCATTTACAAATTTTACTTTTATTCTTCAGGGAAGAGCGGCCGATTTGGGAAGTATCGAGCAAGTTTCTCGTCAAATCGTTGCCTCGGGGAATTCCTCAGCCATCGTGGTTGTTCAAAGTACCGTCCCGATCGGTGCTACAGACCTCATTAAGAGCATTTTCTCGGCCAATAAAAAGGTGAGTTTTCAATCACAAGCTATTTTGTAATTATGATCTAACTATGTGCTTAATGTTTTCAATTGAGAACGAGGTTTAACGGTATAGTGAAAAAGATTCCATCGAGATGCTTCGATAAATTTGTAAACCCTTGACCTATTCAATTGATGCCTCATGTGCGAACGTGTAATTTGATTGTGCATTGTTCAAAATGAACAGAAAAGCGATAGAAACGAGAAGTTACACTGTGAGCTGTTGAGTTAAATAATACCTTTTTTAAATCAGTTGGCATTATAAGTGCTTATTCAACACTACCTAATGGGAACCGTTGGAGCACTCGTCTCTTCACCATACTGTATGGTAACGACAAATATCCGAAAGCTCGAATTCATTTATCTTTTTATTTAACCCTCGGAAGATTCCCTTTAACTTAGAGTCAAAGCAAAGTGCATAAAATGTACTGTATCGGCTCACTTATTCTAACGCCTTATGTTCCCTATGTTGATGGAAATTTCTGACAGAGTAAATACGTAGTGGAATTGTGGTGCGCATTTTTTAATCTTTAGGTACACGTTAGCACGTGATTGAGTGATTAGCGTACATTTGCTCGATTAAAAGACATGCAAAGCTTCACCGACGGTCGTATGTTCCATTTTACTTTGTGTCAGAATTTGTTATCTTCCGTAAGTGTAAGTTCACTAAATGCATTTGTGATAAGACATGACTAACAGTATAAAATTGCCATAGTAATCCGCTTTACGTTTAGTCAGGTTGTGGAAACGACTCTAATGTCACTTTCCTGACTTTCATTTATTCATGAAAATCGCTATTGTCCTAAGTCTCTCTAAATTTGGTTTGGTGGTTTATTTGCATTGCCTGTCAATGTACTGTCTTTTTAGTTAGCTAGACTGAGTTCTGAATGTGTTCCAACCACACTTTTTCGGCCTATAGTCTTAGTGCAAGTGACTCATTTCCTTTGATTTGGATTTGACCGAGTGGTGGTTCAAGATTGATGGGACAGCATTTTTTGTTTGAAAGATTGCTACTCCCATTTCTGCCATATCCAAAGGGCCAAGTTGCAACGCTAGAACCCAAGCTCTCATCAAGGTCACCACTGAACCGGAGTACCTGTACCTGTTGATGTATGCGCACAAACGTCTAATTTATAATCCCACCGCTTTTGTGTCATTTTCCTATATTTCTATTTAAGGCACCAGAAGGATAGTCCCACTCCTAATGACCATTTAATCTCCTTCTCATGTCTGAATGTCAAGGGGATGCATTGAGCAATGGTCGAGAGAGGGGTACACATCAAAGTGGACTGCATTCGCGTGTATCCAGTGTGTGTCCAGTATTGAAACGTCATGAGAACACTGATTGGATGGACACGTTCTAGGGGTTAGTGCGTGATCCTACGTTCGACCAGCACTTTCAATAATGACGCGACGATGAGTCACTTAATTTGACACATCCCCCTAGTGCAAATGCCGCTGTGCGTGCGTCAGCCAATGTTAAGGCCTCAGCCTGTCCTAATACCCCAACAACCGCATTATTTTTTCAAATGCTAAATGCTTTGCTTTTATTCCGCTTCCTCATAGCTCCCCAACTTCGTGGTACTCTCGAACCCGCAATTCGTGTCAGAAGGCACGGTCATTGAGAACCTCCTGAGACCGGACCGCGTGGTGTTGGGCGGCGACGAGACACCAGAGTGTCATAGGGCCATCCGCGCCATCTCGAGCATCTACGAGCGCTGGGTGGCGAAGGAGAAGATCCTCATCATGTCCGCCAGGTCCGCGGAGGTCGCCAAGCTGGTCAACAACGCCTTCCTGGCCCAGCGAGTCAGCAGCATCAACGCCATCTCCAGCGTCTGCGAGGAGACCGCGGCCGACGTGCGTCAAGTGGCCGATGCTGTCGGAAAGGACAGTCGGGTGGGGCGCAGCTTCCTGGACGCCGGACTCGGATTCGGTGGAAATACGCTGCCTGCGGATCTGCACCACCTTGTGAGTTAGCGGTCGAGCAAGTAACCTGCTGCTTTGAGGAATGCTGAGTACTGTAACAGTTACCAGGGTGTTTTGTCCTCGCACTGTGGCAGGTTTACACTTGCGAGTCGTTGCAGCTGCCGGTGGTGGCGGCCTACTGGAGCGCCGTGCAGAGCATCAATGACTTTCAGGTGTCGCGTTTCTTCCGCAAAATCACCGCGCACTATTGCGAAACCTTGCGGGGCAAGAAGTTGGCTCTGCTGGGCTGCGCTTTCAAAAAGGGCACTCCTGATGTCAAGTACGTTGCCTCCTAGACCAACTTGCTCTGAAGCGGTGCAATCGGAGTTTTGGAATCTTGTTTCCTCTGAGTTTCGCTTCGAATTTGTTTTTTAAGTTTACTATCAGAAATAGGTGGTATATATGTGGTATGGATTTGCATACCGCAGAGGTCATGACTGTCGAAAACCTTTTCCTTATAAACAAATCAAGGCCAAGCTCTGAGCTGTTGCACCATGAATATGAAGTTCTTAGGATGAAGCTTTTCTGTCACACGGAGTGGAATAGGAAAGTAAAACATCGCATTGGTAATGCTTATTGAATTGAATTTATCTTCAGTGACTGTTGGCTAACGAATGTTTAAAGTCCCAACAATACCACAAAGTAAAACAGGCAAGTGAAACGCCCATGTATAGTTAGACTTTTGGACAATTACTGTGAAATAAGGGCAGTGACTAGCTGAAGTCTACTTGTATCCTGCTAAATAGAAACAGTCCAGCCGTTACCATCTGTTGTCGTCTGTTGCTTGAGGATGCGACCGTCGCTGTGTACGATCCATTGACCAAGGAGGAATTTCTCGCCGAAGCGATCATTGAAGCACTCGGTCAAAAGCCCGGTAACTATCATCTTTTTTGCTTCCATGATTTACAGTCGCGCATGACTCAATGCTTGACAAATAGAGGACGTGTTTTTTCTATTAGTAGGCAGGTTGAAAAGGTTGTGCTGTGGAACAAAGTGTCTTTGGACTGATATTGTGCTGTATCTTGTCTGATCCCCTTTCCTTCCATCTTTGTATTTCTTGTTGTAAACGAATTGTAACAGGTAACGGTGGTTTGTTTGATGGATATTGGAGGCGAAGACCACTATGCAACGTAAGACAACAAAAAGACACAATCTTAGTGTACAGATGCAATGAATTTCGGGAATGTATGGTTGGATTTTTGAGAAAATTATTAGCTAAATTCAAAACCTGCAACGGAGGTGTGGCAAAAACTGTATTTTCAAAAGGGTTCGCAAAGCTTACAGGAAGTTGGAAAATAACTCTACCAGATTTTATGCTGTCATTGTGAAAAATTGACCTGGATTTCGCATTCTTCCTCCAACTAAATACGATTTTCAATAATTTTTTTCCCAATTCCATTTCTAAGCACTAGGCGTCTTTTTGGTTATCACATGGCTTTTCGATAGTCTTCTTGACACGTCTGATCATTGCAGCCGATCTATGGTAGGTCTGCTAGACCAGGAAATTTTGTTTTTATTTGAATTCCCTCTCCCTCTTCTATTCACCTCGTGATTCGGCACAAAATTGGGAACTTCTGCCATTCGAATGTTCTCTAGCCAGTGTTTGCGTATGGTTGGGAGCTGTTTCGACTATCGGAAACTTCCCCAGTTTTCCTAACACTTTGAACTGACTATGAATTCTTTTTTCGTAGTTTATCTAGTCGCTCTTTTTGTAGGCAATATTAACAAGGTGATCTGGTGTGCTACGCCCACGGAGGCTGCGGAAAGGGCTGACGGAATTATTGTCTGCACTGATTGTGATGAATTCAAGGTCGGCCTACTCTTTCTCTTTTAAGTTCTCGATATTCAGTTACCCACTTTGCATACCATTTCCTAATGTATACGATCAATGGAAAGTAACTGCTACCCTCCTGAGCTTCAAATGGGAATATTTCGCTGTTAATGCGGGACATCGGCTTTGAGGTGATGGAACCCTTTAACGATTTGATAGATTTAGAAACGCTTACCAATCATTCTGTCTGATTTGTGGGCCGTATTGGACTTGCAAGAGTGAAACGGGGAGGGAGTGCATCACCCCAGAGCCACAGGCTCCTACTTTGATGCCAAGCTACTACAACCAGTAGTTTATTTTTGTTTCAAATATGCAGACACTGGACTACGGGATGATGTACGCTAAGATGCGAAAACCCGCGTCTTTCTTCGACGGTCGCTTGGTTGTTAACCACAAGGACCTTCAGAAAATCGGATTCCGTGTCGAAGCACTTGGAGTTCGGCTCAAGTGATCGCGATAACACCATTACCCCTTTGATTATCCCGTTTTCCCTCTTTCGATAGCTTGAATAAATGTAACCTAATTCCAGTGTTGATGGCTATGTGAAGTGCTGTGGAACTTTTTTCTAGTGGCATGAGATAGTTTTTAGCGATGACATATTAGTACCGTTCACAGACGCTGCAAACTAACACCCCCCCTCACCAAGAAGCACGAAGGAATGTAAGTGAACGGACAGAGATAATGTATTAAACGCTTTACACATTCGACGAAACAACACTCCGTGGTTGGGAAAACTGATAAACTTTATGAAGGCTTCGGGCGTTTGGAGGAGCCTGCTTCATCTTCCTGGAAGATTGGATTCGGCTGGGTTCTGCAAAACAGTCAACAATTTTATACGTAGAGCTACTTAAAAAGCGCTAGTGCACAGCAAGATCTACTACTTGTAGTATGGAATAATCTAGGCACTGGTAACAAGTGAGAATAGCATTTAGTGATGAATTAAAGACTTGCAACAGTGGTGGTGACAGAAGCACGACTTACTTGAGGTATGCCTTGGTCCAGAAGGGGTTCTTCTTGGCACTATCAGCGTGCTGCAGAATTGCGCCCCTGATGTCCCGCTCTGCGAGCTCGTCGGCCTCGTTCTTCTTGAGGGCAATCTGCTGCACCATGTACTTGTGCAACGAACCTACGCGCTGGCCCACGTCCTCGCCAGTGTTCGGCACGCGCTTCTTGGCGGCCTTGCGCGCCGCCTCCACGGCCGAGGCGGACTCGCGCTCGTAGGCGGTGATGGCGGCGGCCACCGCCAACTGGTTTTCGTCTTCCAGGTTGCCGAAGCGACGGCGCATCTTGCGGGCGGCGCGCACCGAGTCCTCGTCGTAAGTGAGGAGGATGGGCTTGACGAAGGCGTCCGAGGAGCAGCCCAGGCCCTGGCGCCGTCGCCAACTCGCCTCGCTGGCCTGCCGGTAGGCGCAGATGAGCGCCCCATTGCGGCTGTGCTGCGGGTCGAAGTGGACTGTGGCCACGCCGCTCGAGTAGGTCGAGACCAGCTGGCGGATTCGCGGGTGCCAAGTCACGCGGATGGCGCTGCCCTGACCCGGGCGGTGGTGACGAATCGCCTGTGACAACCGATAGAAAAGGCCGTCAATAAATTTAACTTCTCAACTAGATCAAAACGAAGATGCTTTAACGGCAATTAAGAGCACCACGAAAAAGAACTCCAATTTATAGTCCGAGACAAGTCTCATTGTTACACCCTATTGCTGCGGTCATTGTAGCCAGCCTCAAGAGACATTGTTCGAATCGCCGGCTTAATGCACTGTTTTTTAATGTAAACGTTACCGCTTGCCTCCGACACCGAATTCGGGGACACCACCTAGATCATGCGCCTATCAGCTTGTTTGCAATTTCCGTATTAACAAGTTAATAGGTTTGGGGCTAACAGAGAAGGGTATAGTTCTGCCAAAAACATCAACATCTTCATAAATTACCAAGGATCATTTTGAGTAATAAACCTGTCGGAATAACAAGGTCTAGAAATAAGGCCTTTAGGGGATCTCATAGTAACATGTTACGCTTTGTGACAGATATAAAATGGCAGCTCTAGATAGTACAAACAAAACCTCGGAATCATTAACGATATGTTCGCAGCTACTGATTACTCAAAAGTAGTAAAGTATGACTTTGTCACCAAACTAGGTACCAAGTTGCATTAAGTCAAGAAAAAACTTACCTCAAAGTTATCTCTTCTGAAGATCACAACCTCGCCATTCTTGGGATCTTCACTTTTCGCAGAAACTGCAGCCGCTACCATGGTGTCATTAGGACTAAAACAGACCTCTGTCTGCTCAAATATCACAGGCAAATTGTTCACACTATTAACGGGGCCTTTCGAGATTGTCCGCAGATCCCACAGTTTTGCCGTACCGTCCATTGCGCGCGATGCGATAAAACGACCGTCCCAAGAGAAACACAAACTCGTGGTTATAGTTCCCTCTGCATGAGCGTTGCGATAGAGATGGGAAGTGTTGACCAAAGGGCGTCTGGTATCCCATATCTGAAGGGAACCATCTTCACAGCCAGCAGCTATCAAGAAACCGTCCCTACAAGGGGATATATATATTAACATCTGTTACAGAAAAACCAAAACAATGAACAATAAAACATACTTCGAGTAGGCGCCGGAATGAGGAATGGTCTTGCGTCCCTGTTTGTTTCGTGGCTTTAAGACACTGGAGTGGCTAGGTATTCTGGTATCATCAAGGATCTGCTCAGCGGTATCTATCTCCCAGACACGAAGAGTGGCGTCCTGTGACCAGGTAAGAAACTTCCGACCGTCGATAGGATGCCACGTACCACCATTAATGGGGTGGGTGTGTCCCTTTGCACTTGCCGGATCGGCGATATACTGATACCCACGTATGGTCTCACAATAGGGCTCAGCATCACGAGTGAAAATTTTTGCAACAGGACCACCAGATATGACAAGCATGTTGTCACCAGTAGGACTAAATTCAATGTGTTTCACCTGCTGTTCTTCACTGGGCTGGAAGGCCTTGAACGCACGGCAGCTCTTATCCATACCAGAAAAATCCCAAAGTTTTACATCAAAATCGAAGCCACCCGTAGCAACTCGAGAACCAGATGGATCTAAAGCGACAGCGGTAAGAGGTTTTGCGCCATGACTGAGGAGCAGGTGCTCAGCCATTGGGATGAAGTAAGGATACTCAGGTTGATCAGAGGTAGCTGGAACCTCACAATCGTCATCATCATGGTCGAACTCAGGATCATCTTTACCAACGTCTTCGGACTTTTCGCACAACTTGGGACCTTCGGTAGTATCAACCACCTTACCTTTTGAGACGATTTCGGCTCCTAACTCATCGAGCTTTTTGTTGTTCTTTTCGTTTCTTTGATGCGCTATAGAACGAGACTGGTTTAGAATCTCCGTTAAATTAAACTTCTTCGCCTGCTTGTTGCTCGTGAAAGAGCTGAAACCTAATAGTTTCTCCACATCGTCAGAACTCATCATGGAACACACGACGAACACAGAGACTGCGCCAAAAGGGGCTCACTAAAACACATAACAATAAAAAACATTCAAACAAAGATAAAACAAATATAAAAAATATGCTAAGTTTATTATTTAAACAAAAAAGGTCAATTAATGCTATCTAAAATTATGTTAACTGGAGGATTGCTTTGTAATTCAGCAGTGTTTTAAAGACGACAAACAATAAAATTCATTAGCTATTACAATTCTAAATCTTGACTTTAACAGTTGTTTTCACTGCTCGGATCTAATGTGTATCTGATGTAATCCAACATCAAGTACTTGTTTGCATACTATACAACAAATTCTTCACACAAATTATGTACGACAATCCTACTTTCAGTTTCCTATTTTGTGCCTGTCGATATAGGGCCACAGGCCGCCTTTGCTTCTTGTTTACGTGACTTAAGAAACAAGACTAGATAAAATGAACTGGAGATGAGTATACCTACGTTAACCTATCGAACGCACCAATAGACGAAATGATGACTGTAAGTACTGCCTTCACTTTATTTATTCTTCTAAGCAACTTTGAGGATGTTGCATCTCTAGAAAATAATATTCATAATTTTCTGATTATCTTGGACTGTAATTTATTTACCTTTCGTTATTATCTGTATAAAATGTACACTAGTTTAATTCGTTACTATGGCGCCTTGCACTTTGTTGAACGAAGTGTGGAGTTACGGCGCGTCCCATCTCTTGTGGCCGTCATCGAACGTAACACATACTAATCAGACCACTTTAGATAGCATAGCACCTCCGTACTTTACATTAGAGGAGAAGTTAAGTCTAGGTTTTTATACATTCATGACAAATCTCTCTTTGCTTCAACAGTAAATTTGGGTAGGAATTTCAAATATTTATTTTATGTTCTTATCGGATTTTAATAGACGACTTTATATTTCCAATCTCTTTGACCTAGCAGGAAGTTAACTCTGCAAATCCTCTACCAAGAAATGCATTTATGTTTCTTCTTCTGGATAAATCCCTAATTTATCAAAAAATGGATTTTAGGCCTTGAGAGATATCTGTTGTTAGCCAAAATTTGGAAGGCATGATTGATATGCAGTCCAGCACCAAGGATCCTGCTGGTAATAGGATTCTCTTCAATGCTTTCGTAAGCGCAGAGTGGTTGATGAAGCCCGTATGCTTGCATTTATCTCGGAAAAATAGCTGAGGTTTGGATCCAATAAATATATAGTCAACAAAATCATCCCATCGATTCCACTAACAACTTTTACTTTTGGCTCTGAAATGAAAAAAAAGTTTAGCGGTAGTATTTGATGCGTATGAGGTTAAATATTCTCGACATTGAGACGGCGTGTAAGCACATCCCAGAGTATGCAGATTCTACTTGTCAGTGAAATGACTTGAGGTAGATACTAATTCTAAAACCCTGTAGTAATTTATTAAAACAAAACCGTTTTCTTCGTAATTACAAACAATTAATACAAGTCTTGTGAATAAAACCCACAAAACGACTTCTCTTGTTTTATCGGTTGAATTCAACAGTGCACAGCTCAAAAGAGATGACTTCAGCTGTTTTGCCTAAGTTCGTGCGGGAGAGATTCGGTCCTTCTTCTTCTCTAGAGGACTATCTTCTGATCGGTAAGCTGAAATTTTAGTTGTTACATTTAAGCTCAACACAAAGTCAGTGATGGTGATGAAGAAGGCATAAAGCAGAAAGAACACGCCATTATCGAACTTGGAAATTTCTATGCTAAAGAAAAGAATGCCAAAGGTAGTATTCAAAACACGTTTCTAAATGGATTAATCTTTCACCCTGTAACGTAATTTTTTGGTCGTTGTAGAACTGGCTGACTTGATTGTTCTTACAAGACCGTTTTTGCAACAAATAAGCAAAGCTAAGGCTGGCCGCTTAGTTCGGACACTTGTAGATCTTTTCCTTGACTTAGAAGCCGGCACTGGTAGAGAAATTGAACTTATTAGAGAATGCATTGAGTGGTCTGGAACTGAACGCCGTACATTTCTCAAGCAGGCTCTCGAGGCTAGGCTGATGGGTCTATATGCGGACAATAAGCGTTACGAGGAATCGCTTCAGCTTGGTTAGTCGTTTGTTGCGTTTTAATCTTGTCTTCATATCCATTTTTATGTATAACTGTTGTCTTTAGGGGCAACTTTGCTCCGGGACCTAAAAAAGTTGGACGACAAGGTTCTCCTGGTTGAGGTTCAGTTGATGGAAAGCCAAGTGTACTATCGCGTCGGAAATTTGCAAAAATCTCGAGCCGCTCTTACTTCGTCTCGTACTACGGCTAACAGTATCTACTGCCCGCCCCGTCTTCAGGCTGCGCTTGACCTACTTTCCGGTGAGTTGTGATCTTTATTATGGGCAAGCGCTACATATTACGATTCAAGAAAGCGTTCCTGCTTCATAGGGATCTTGCACGCTGCCGATGAACGTGATTTCAAAACTGCTTATTCGTATTTCTACGAGGCATTCGAAAGCTACGACTCAATCCAGTCTAATAAGGCCGTAGACGCGTTGAAGTATATGTGCCTTACAAAAATAATGGTTAACAAGTATGTCTCCCTTTGGCAACTATCCAAATGTCCTTTTTACTAACATTGCCGTTGATTTTAGCCCGGAGGAAGTGCCTGTTATTTTATCTTCTAAGTTAGCCGCTGGCTATAACCAGAGATCGATTGAGGCAATGAAAGAAATTGCCAAAGCAGCAAAGGAGCGTTCGCTCGGTGATTTCGTGAGAGTAAGTGGTCATAATAGAGAATTCTTCTTCATCCTCATCAGTCTTCATAGAATTTGAGTAGAATTAGTAACTTCGCTCGTATATCTTAGCTAAGGGAAGAGTACAGAGACGAGCTTCTGGGTGATTCTGTAATCTCGCAGCATCTAAACACGTTTTACGACACCTTGCTTGGTCAAAACCTGACGAAATTGATCGAGCCTTACTCGAGGGTACAAATGTCGCATATTGCAAAGCTAATCAATTTGCCTTTAGTGAGTGGCCTTTTCTGTTTTTCATAAGATTACGTCATGGTTAATTTGTTCACATTCCCATTTGATTTTATAGGAAAATGTTGAGAAGAAGCTGTCACAGATGATCCTTGATAAGCAGTTAAACGGTGAGTTAAACTTATTCCTGCATTTCTTGTATTTTGTTGAAGTGTTGTTTTGCTGTCTAACTGGATATTTTTGTGGGTTGTAGGTATTTTGGACCAGGGTTCGGGAATGTTGGTATTACGGGAAGAGTCGTACGACAGCCGTGATTACAAAGTCGCTTTAGACATTGTACATACTCTCAGTTCAAGCCTAGATCTGCTTTTTCAGAAAGCCAAGAAACTGGCATAAGTCGACGTTACCCAAGAACTTTGCTAAGTGTGAGGCGCATGCTTTGGTCTGTCGAATAATTCTCGTGTTTAATAAATGACTTGTTTAAGCAATACCGCTGTGGTCGTCTTTGATTTATTAGGTTTTTTCGTTAACTATATCTAAGCTAGTTCAGCTACTTTCATGCTCTAACTGACCCTTTTGGTGCTGTCATAGCTTAATGATGTTTGAGTGATCATAAGTAATGCATTGAGGTAGGTCGTCAGAGGATTAGGAAATGTTCTTACCAGAGGAAGTTCATTGAAGTCTTGTAAAGATGCCAATCTCTCGTCGTAAAGTTACTTATACGTCCATCTACGTATTAGATACATAGCCTTGAGCAAAATCTGTGATGATATCTGGTTGTCATCAGCGCGTCTGAACTACAAGAACCATCTCGAACCAATTTTCAATCTATTTCTTATGGGTAATTTTCTGATAGTGGAAATTTAGGAACCAAACATGGCGGGATTACCAACTTTGTTAAGGGGAGTGGAGTTGCTGTCGAAATCCAGATTCTAGCCTCTTCACAAGAAACCCGCACACCCGTTATGAAATTGTGTGAGCCTTGCCACCATGTTTGTCTAAAATATACAAAGCAGGGTATCAGATGAATGCTGACCATGGTGAAGTGCTTCACGAAGGAACTCTTTGTTGTATCTCCAGAAAATTATATTTATAATTTTCTGATTATCTTAAAATGTAATTTATTTATCTTTTGCTATTATCTGTATAATATGTACACTTGTTTAAGTCGTTACTATGACGCCGTGCACTTTTTTGAATAAACTTTGGAGTCACGACGCGTCCCGTCTCTTTTGGCCGTTATCAAACGTAACGCATAATAATCAGACCACTTTAGGTAGCATAGCAATTCCGTACTTTACATTACTCTTCTCGAAAATCCGCATGCTTCAGTCATCAAGTAGTAGTCCAGTTTGTGAGAATGACTCTGGAGTTAGTTTGTGTTTTATTGAGAACAAGCATCGCACTTATTGCTGCTGAGTGTTTGGAGACTAGTACAAAATTTCGGAACCAAATCTATGATGTCTTTGGTATCTGCATTTGAGACTCGACTGCATGGAAGGGACGGGTACCTGTTATTGCTTAGTAAATACTTCGAGCAAGAGGATAACAAGCTGAACAAACGAAAAGAGACCTGTCATGGGTATACTGCCCCATGGAACTCTAATACAGACGGTGACCAGCCCAAGACCCATCCAAATGAGTGGCTATCTTCTGCGGCTTTGAAGCCAGCTATTATCAGAGATAATTATCTCACGAAATTGAATGGATGAAGTCATACCTGACTCTTTTGAGAAAATTTCAAAGCGAATCGTAAATTGATAGTCGAAAACTCTGGTAGTTGAGGTGCTAAAGTGATAACCACTGAATTGAGCTTTGGAACATCTAAATTGTGTTTCTGATAGCCCTGTAAAGAGGACTTGCTTTATGTGTCAAAAACTATCCATTTTAGAACCATAAAATTAAACTCACCCAAAAACTCTCCTGCCTGGTCTCCTTCTAGTTCAAGTTGAAGGTTAAATAGACTAGTTCACGATACCTGAATCCGACGTATCACTTTTAGGGATCACAAATAATCGTTAGCTTTTTTAACTGTTATTAGAAGTACCCAAACAAACCTTATTTTTGGCAACGAATCTTTGCTGATCAAGCACAAGCTGAATTCCACATGCCCATATGACTGGCTATGTAATCGTCACCTAACTTGTCTAAATTTTGTTAAAAATGCTGCATAATGAGCACAATAAAAAGTCTGAATTAATAAAACACAAAACTAAACAAGGCTAACTTGATGAAATTTATACAAAATTAGACAATTTCCATGTAATGTCTATCACCTAAGAAGTGTTTAACCTATCCAATTATTCAAGTCCGCTTGTGGATATAATTAAGCGCGCTCTACGTCTGGTTGTGGTGCTCTTTTAGTTCGGGAAGTGCTTAGCCAGCATCCAAGGCAGTTGAAATGTTTTCGGAAAGCAATCAGAGCATACAATATATTAAAAATATGACAGTTCAGTCGGATGAGGTTAGCTTTAGAGGTTCTAGGCATTCAAAATCCCTGACTCCGGACGGCTGTACAGCGAATGACTTTAAAAAGACTATTGAATTTAGGGATATTGTGTATGCCGTCTTCCAGGGGCGTGGCTTACGTATGTCACAATTTACTAATTTTTTTAGAGCCCAAGTTTCTTTTAAAATCAATATCCGGTACATTTCGAAGTGGTGAGCTCGTGGCGTTAATGGGCCCAAGTGGTGCAGGCAAAAGCACGTTGATGAACATTTTAGCTGGATTCAAAACTAGAAATGTCTCTGGCCAGATTCTAGTAAACGGAAAGCCCCGACAGCTTGCTTCGTTTCGACGATCTTCCTGTTTCATTATGCAGGACGCACCTCTGCTCTCCCAATTAACGGTTGAGGAGGCAATGACTTGCAGTTCTCAATTAAATCTTCCCCGAAGCTGCACTGAAATTCAGAGGAAGTTAATTGTAATTTTTATTTTTCATGTAATTGTGCTTTTTGTGTTATATTGATATCTGGTGATGCTCAGTATTTTTCATGACTTGCGCTTAGATTAACGAAATTCTTCAAACGTTGGGACTCTCAGAGACTCGAAATACGATGACATATGAGCTCTCAGGTGGACAAAGAAAACGGCTTTCCATAGCCCAGGAAATGATCAACAATCCACCTATTATGTTCTTCGATGAACCCACGAGGTAATTTATTGAAATTCTCAACGGTTAACTGGCTTTTAAGTTGTCGTTGAATAAAATATTAATAAAAGAATGCTAATTGTAGTGGCTTGGACAGTGCAGCTAGTCTGCAGTGCATCGTGGCTCTACAAACGATTGCAAAACAAGGCAGAACTGTCGTTTGTACCATTCATCAGCCAAGTGCTACAGTTTTCGATATATTTGATCAAGTACGTTGTGACTTTAACTTACTTATGCTCCAGTTTCCACAAGATGCAAAAGTATATAAATTTCACATTTGTAAAAGTACATTTTGATGCTTTAATTCAATCCAAATGAAAGTGAATAACTTTTTGATTGGCCGAAGCTGTCCGTAAATAGAGTGCAACTTTATCTACCTATATGTCTTATTATTTTATAATTAATATTGACAAGAATTTATGGGTGAAAATCACTTCCTTTAATTCAGCTGTACTTCCTCCGAGCCGGCCAGTGTCTCTACCGAGGGCCGACGAAGTTTCTGGTACCCTACTTGGCCTCACTCGATCTTCAGTGTCCGCGGTACCACAACCCCTCGGACTTTCGTACGTCCTCGTCTCCTGCTTGACAGTTTTCAGGTCTTCACTGTAAACCGGTCCACATCCAGCGACAGAGCCCACTGAAGACATTTTTGCAAATTTCTTATGTTGTAGACGGGCATTTTCAAGGTGTGAACCTCATTTTAGTGTTCGAGTTCCTCAATTAGGTTTTGAAGGGTGGGGGTAACGTATGTTGCTATTTATTTGCTCCTTGCCGATCTCGATTAAGCTTCCATGCAGTCTTAAAAGCAGATCATATATCGATCACTCTCGATTTCAATCATAGCAAGAATTAAAGGTGAATATTAAAATTAACCTCTATTCTCATCTTGATCAGATGAACCAATCTTTTAACTATAGACAAGTTGAAATAAAAACTAACATTACCCATTCGCTGACTCCAACTCCGTAATAGCCTAAGAATACACTACAGAGCTACGAAAACGGTACCCATCTATTAGTTTAGTCAACCTGTTACAGGTGTTTCATTCCATTGCTTATCCAGCTGTGAATAAAGTTGCATTTTTCACTTTTTCCGACAGGACTATTGGACTAGTCTTAGGTTCTACTAGGGTTTATGTTAGTAATGCCTCCACAATCTCGTGTTATAGTGATGGATTTGGCCTCAACTGGGGATGATCAAGAGGCCACCGCCACGACTCTTCTCAACGCCGTGACCAGCGGACGTCTGGAGGAGGAGCTGGCACGAGTTGCAGCCTCCGGCGCCTCCTCCTTCTCCGAGTTCACCGAAAAGGCCTCCCGCAGTCCCTCCTCCTTCAGCGACGCCCAGCACCCAAAAAGCTCAAATGGCGGCAACGATGAGGATGAACAGCATTCCGCGAGTCGTGGTTACACCAGTGGGCAGTCCATCTTCCGCAAGACGGTAATTCACCAACTGCACGGCATTTCACTTCTCTGCCTTGCTGCGGTACCATGGCTGTGATAGGTTGGTTTTATTCGGCATTCTCCGCTTCCCAGGTGTGTGTTCCCAATGTAAAAGTAAGTTTCTGTGGCTTTTCAATCCTCGTGACCTTCAGAATTCCTTTCGGTCATTCGTTGTATCCGTGTGTGTACGTGCTTGCGCGCCCATCTATTGGGCCAACTCCGCCTGCCATCCCAGTCTATGGGGAGAGCTCGAAGTGTCTACACTCGAATATTTTACGGAAAATACCTCAGCCGTGCAAAGTCAACTAGTGACAATCCGTTTAGGTCATTCTTGGACACCTCCTGAGCCATGCCCTCCTGACACTAATTGATAACTTCCAGCAGCTTAGGCTAGGCATTACAATTAAAGTTTGGGTAAACATCCCTTCTCTGTCTAGGACTATTTGGGGTAGAATTCCCAATTGTCAACTTCTTCGATTGTGGAACGCAAACGTTTATCAAAGATTCTTAACCCAGATATCCAGCTCACTGTCTTAGAAGCTTTTTTGTGGGTATGAACGGTCTGTTTAATTGTGGTATAGGCACTTGCTAACATTAACCAGCCCCATGATGGGCCAAAAAACGCGAGTTCTTCTGCTAGTCGCAGGAAGACTTGCATTCAGAAGGCTTGCATTTTGTTGCGCTTCTATTGGTCACTGCGTGTTCGCCCTGCCAGTGAACTCAACCCGTCTTAGTTGCCACATTGCATGTTTATACGTAACGTGATCCAAATATGCGTCGCCTAGCACCAATCACGCACTCGACCTATAATTTCCGGGTGTCACCCATGTCACTCCTTTTCTCACAGCCACCATTCCTGGTGAGTTTTAATTTGTCCCATTTCGTGTAAGTCGGGACGCTTCGATATCCACTATCGATTATTTAGTGTGCGCGTTTTGCATGGCTACCTTTTGTATTGAGTGTGATATATCTGTGATTACTTTTAAAGCCGTTTTCGCACCTCTGACTTGTTTGTTGCCTTCTTTGTGTCCTCATTTGGGAAGAATGAACACGGCGGACATTCCTTTGAGCTTGGACTGCTCCATCAAACACGAATTCTCACAAAACGTGCCCTGATTTGCATCTGGCGCGATAAGGTAAGTATGTATTTCCTCGCGCTCTGTTTTTTAAACAGTATTGAAATTATTGAAAAGGTAATCACCGGCTGTTGAAGCACCGAATGCTGAGTATCAGGTTGAATCGAGTAAATCGTCAACGTTATATCTATCCTGAGAACCTCTGAAATGGGAAAGCGCTTTTTATTTCCTGGATACTTCCTTCTGGCTGCCAAGGCGATTACCCCCTCTCAAGTCATTTTGTCAACGTTAAAGTTGTATATTTATATTTCCCTGTTTCCGGAACACATTCTGGTGGAAACCCTTAGCTTAGAACATCTACGAAATTTCGTTGTAGAAAGTGGCATTTGTACCCTTAGGGAAGTTTATAGTATGAGTTGAATGTGATTTAACTATCTAAAAAGAACTAATCTCGCTGTCTAGTAGACAATGCGACTAATCGATAATGGGACGACAAAGGGGGATGGAGGCTCCAGTTTTGGTGGACTTTACAACGTCTGGGTACTGATGCTTATAACGATGCTTGTAGATGAAAATGCGCCATACATTGCATTCCGCAACCAAGGCTATTTTTAAATTCAGTTCTTAACACATTCTAGCCCTCCCAGCATGTTTTGACTGTTGGTCGTACATAAAGATTTCCATTACTCACAGTAACCCATGTAGCGTGGAATTGTCTATCTGTGTTGAATGGCGTTTTTAAATCCAATATATATTATACACTATTTTACATGCGTCATTTTTATTTATTTGTAACGTTCATGGGTCCCTAGGGCTAGTGTTACTAAACAAAACTTCACTGTGCTTACTAGCATTTAACATTTCGGATAAGGTTTTTCCCTTTTACTTATCAGTGTATTTCCCAAACCATAGGGCCTGAATCAGTGGGAGCAAAAGGCTTGAATGGAAGTGCAGTTATTGCTAAAAAGTACCACACTATAATAATACCTAAACCAAGTGTGGGTTACAGTGTAAGTGGGATATGCTGGGTTACTTGAGAACAAACCACAGTGGTGTCAAAACTTTGGGATTAATCACTTACTCGGTCTGCTTAGCTAAAACCTATATGGATAGCTAACAAGTCCCAAGTTGAATATGTGATTGCGGTGGCGTCATCTAAATAAAACCTGGTCAATCGATGTGTCCCAATTGTGGGATTATAGGTCAAATTGTCCTGTTCTTAAAGAGCAGTCTCTTTAGTTGGTCTTTACTTCACCGAAATCGATAGTCCAAATTGCTCAAGACCCCTCTTTTTGCAGTGATTTATTGCACACTACATCCGAAAACTGGCGAGATTCGGCTGTTCAGTTGCAAATCCACCTATAAATTGAAATTTTTCGAATCGAGACAAGTATTTATGCTACACCCTTGAGTGGAGTAGAGATAGGTGGCATTTCCGCGCGAGAGCTGAGAGGTGCTTTGTATAGAGCAGAGAAGGCGTTTTAACAAGAGCTATAGCAGTCGACCTTCTTTCCTTCCCTAACTTCCACGGGCGCTGCTCTTCCTACCTGCTCTCCACTCCTTCCCCAACCCCTCACTTTGCTCAGCTGGAGAGCTTTTTATGAGAATTGACGTCATCTTGAACATAAAATTCTTCCCGATATGCACGCTTAAAGTAATCTCAGCAAGGGAAGACGAAACAGTTGCCAAAATATTATGCAACAATAACTCCTTAATCAGCATGGGTAGAAATCACACTGCTGTCAGAGAGCTGTATTCAAAAGTATCCATCATTGTCCTCTTTTTGTCCCCAAACTGACGCAACCTGGAATGGCACCGGAGCAGATTGCGTTTTGCACTTTTCCTGGGGGAGAAGTCTATTACATTGTTTAGTCTGTAGCCGATTGACAGGTTTTTATGGTTTTGGCAACACGATTAGTGTCTTGCACGACAGCACCACACCACACGTAATAGTTGTCCGTCGGCGGTTAATGTCTGGGGAGTTCGGCGGCAGCGACCAAACTTAGAAAGCACTGGTTTTTTTCGTAAAAGGGCTGACAACCCTTTCTTTGAGAATTTGTCCTCTATACCACTTGTACGAATATTTGCGAACTTTCGATTTACGTGAAAGGTCCCGAATATCGATCCCAGGGTCATTCAACACGTTTCCTTCATATTTTTGGGGAAATACGCCGCTTTAATTAACTTTTCGCTGCTATAAATTATAGTCTCATTACGATTTTTGCAGCTCAAACAGCTCGATTTTTTCATGGTTATCGGTGTCTTTTTTCATTGAGCAGCGTCCATAACTTCCTTATTTTGACCAAGGCTAGTGCGAATCATCATGATGCAATTTTTTCTTCCCTGATTAAGGTGGTGGGTTCCCTTTATCCAATCCCCTCTGTCATGAATGACGATGGAAGGTTGCAACTATTAAATAAAGTTTAGTCTGTACGAACGTTTTTTACACTTACAAGAAACAGTCAAAAATTATCGTGTAAGGTTTATTGCTTACACGCAGTGTATAAATCCAATCTTTGAAACCTCAAAGTAAACCAGAGAGATTCCGTTGTTAGTACGTCGTTTCGAAAAGGAATACTTAGTGTCAGATTGTATCTGGGATAGTAAAATATCTATGTCTGAATCTGTAGTAAAATATTTAATCAGAACGTAGGCGAGTATTAAAATCGTGCTGTTTTGAGAAGCTAAATTCACGAATAGAATTGATTCATCAATTTTTCTCCAGTTCAGTTTCAATCCACCTGACAGATTTCCCAGTTCAGTGGCAGTGTTCATTCAGAGTAAGTGCATCGAAAACCAGAATTCATACCACCGTTGCATGATTAATCACGCGTTAGGAACCGTTAGGTTAGTGTGTCACATTCTTGTTTGAAACGTATCGCGTTTTAAACTGTTCGAATCAACGCTTTTATGGATACTTTACTCGCTGCTTAAGTACCTGGTATTTAAGAGCTTTACGGTGTCGTGAAATGGTCTTAAGGACACTTTTCAGGAATCTCTCTCGATTTCAGCCCGAAACATTTCCATGAACGCACTTAGTCATCCAGTTAAAACATGCACGTGAACGAATTGATCCCTAATCCTGCCAGGAGATGTTTCCCAACGTGGTTTTCTTTCCAAAAATATCAGTCATTCCTTCGTTTCCCATGTCGGCAATTAGTTGTCCTATGTGAGGATATAACAGGAGAGTTCATGTTTTCAAGTTTTCAAGAATTAACCAACATTTGACTATACCGTCATCAAAGTACTGTTCGGCTTTTGACTTTTTTGTATTCATTCGCCGCCACTCCAGGTTATGTTCTCGTGCATGCTCTCTACTTTTGACCTTAATAGTAATAGCTACTCGGTGGGGACTATTCAACTGCAAATAAGGAATGCGCCTTGCAATCAAAAAGCAGACAAATGGAGTCTAGTTGATTAAATAACACATCTTTCTATGTCAAAAGGTGTATAAACCAAATCATTAAGAGGGTCGAGTAACAAAGAGGTGCAGGGATTTAACCTGCTAAGTGGATGCAACCGTAAGTTTCCTCTACCGACCTCTACTGAACTTAGACTTAAACAACTTGAAAATCCTAATCCTTTCAACACGTTTCTCCAAACAAATTTGGTTTTCGTTCTTTACTCATTTTCGAAGGTCCGTTTAGGAAGACAAACACCGTGTATGGATAATTCTAAAGACTAATGTACGATATAGACTTTGTTTCTTTTACTGGATGGGACGGAAGGTGGAAAAATAGCCTATGTATAACATGGAGCAGACATTTATTTGATAAGTTATTTTTAAAGAGTCTGCCCTCATATATAAGAAACTTCATCAGATTAACTGGTGAGTTAACAGCCACTGAATCGACCAATGGCAAATGTCGAGACTGTGTAACTTGAAGTGTTAAGTCCCAGTGAAGTAAGACGAAACGAAATGCGGTTATGATGGCACATAAAATAGATTTTGATATGAATTAATAATGGAGAATACTTAGTAGTAATTACCTTGTGGTTAAGGCCAGGATACTCTTCGAGCAGCTGGGGCCTTAAAATTATTGCCATATCAGATTAGTTTCTTTATTTAATGGGAATGTTATGATAACCGATGAAATCTCAGAAATGATTCTTAAGTTCAAGCTCCATTCGATCTGATGGTACCTATTTCATCCATTAATTGTGCAGCTGGTCCGTTCAAATTTGGATCTCTTTGCGTTTCTGTGACCAAAAATAACAGCGAAGTTAAAGTTCGCTAAGTAGTTCTTCAAACGTGTTTGCCACTGAGCAACCAAAATCGTGGGGGCGTTTGAGTTGCACGCGGCGACGGGAGTGGCATTTCGCACCATTATGCTCCTTTTACGCTTCCTTGCCTACCTACCTATCTCTCACTTTGTGCGAAAGTTTGAGTATTTATGCCTAATTGTTGGCCAAAATGAAGACATTTAATTTAATGTAAATTAAGATATCTAAGGTCTTCAATTCTCTCCTATTGAGTGATGTCAATTATCTACATGATATTTTTGGCGGGAGAACATCTAATTAACCGTAAAGCCGTCACTCTGAATCCCATGTTGTCTCACCATATGCTAGAGGTATTCACAACTGGGGGGGGGGGTTTCCGACTGTTCGGTGGGGTTCACTATTTTGGTCGATTTCTTTAATTGTATCAAGAGTTGGCGGTTAGTAACGTGTCAGTGGTCGTCTGACGACCACGATATCACGATATCCGAGCATGATCAAGTTGGCTGAATTGCGTTTGTACACCAGCTCTTAGCTCGAAAGTAGGAAGTTTGTAAGCTTATTAATTATACGTCTCTGACTTTATTGTTCATGACTAGACCACTTTAGTATTCATTGGAGCAAAGAAGACTGGGTGGATACCCTGTAGATCCTAAGATCCAAATAGGTTGTAAAAGAACACCATATATCCAACGTTTTCCAAGTTCACTTTTCGTACTTGATCTCTGTAAGTTTGCCCTGAGAGCAAAATATGCAGCTAAACATACTGCTTTATCGAAGAATGACTTGATTTGGCATTCAGCGGCATGTTGAAATTCGAAAACAGTTGCTGTAACTTCTATAGAGCCCATATTTTAACCAAAAGCCTGAAGATTTGATTGTACCTCTCCGTAGCGCTGGCCATTAACTTCGATTTTCGACAAGGGAGAATCACTGAACTACTTAGGTGACATTCGAAGAAGGATTTGTTTACCTTACCCACTTTCCGCTTTCACTGGAAGCAAATGGGGGTCTTCCCCTCTAAAACAATTGTTTTCACATGATATGCTCTAGGAAACGTTGGGGAATGTTATTTAAATTTACTCATATATCAATTAGCTAAATACATAGCCTATGAATTGGTTTTCCAACGGAAGCTCCAGTTAAAAGTGATTTATGGCGATTGGAGGTAGATGAGAAAAATCTGCTTTATTCAAAGCAAATTGATGAAGCAATGATAACTGCAACGTTTACCTAAACTTAGGCCGCACTCTAGTTTCAATAAATTAAAATGGCTATTACAAATACTACAAAAGTTTAATTAAACTCTTAATTGCTAGCAGTCCGTGAAAAGTGAATTAGTGACAACCGTATCATGACACACGGCATATAGTTTCGACCGGAAATTAAACTGGTTTTTAGTTTAACTTATAGTAATGCAAAAGATGTATTGACGCAGTAGATAAATGGTTTAAAATCATCGAAATTGGCCCCAAACCGTGCCCTATTTGGCGTTTTCGTAGACGTTGACTCGACTTCGGTTGCTGGCCCACGTGATGGTTGGGATTTTGATCGGACTGCTCTACTTCAACGTGGGCAACAATGGCTATCAGGTGATCAACAACGCGGCTTTCATCTTCTTCTCCGTGCTCTTTGTCATGTTCTCCTCCCTCATGCCCACCGTCATGACATGTGAGTCCTCCTTGAGCTCTCTAGCTCTCTCTGATGGAGCGTGCCGTGTTCGCACACGCTGTGGAGAACTAGTTAACGGACTGTTTGTTTAACCAGATGCAAATACAGCGTGAGTAGGAGCTGGTAGGCGTGAGACTCCGTAATGGTGTTTTCCAGCCATTATTCAATGTGTCGGCAGTATTCATACGTTGCGGTAGAGATAAAATCCAGCTGGGACCCTAATTGGATGGCAACATCCCCTAAACTTGCTGTGATTTGAGGTATGTTCAACTTGCACGATCTATTTGTGGGTTGATTGGGCAACGGTGAGTAGGAATCACCTGGCGTGGATCCTTGGGCCTTGTGTAAGGCCCAAGCACTAAGGGCGGTTTGAATATAGCAAGATCTGAGCAGAAATGACTTGCTCTAGCGGCTGCTGGGTATTGGCTCGAAATTCGTTTTCGTCTTTGTACTACTCAAAAGAACAAAGTGCACTAACGAGGAAGGCGGTCTTTACCCAGTGAGCAACTGTGGGTGGGTGCTTCCCTTGAGTCTGCAATAAGGTGTACCTTGGCTTAAGATGGGGGAGGACTATGAAAGGCGACCGAGCCAGTACTGTCCAACATACTTTACCCATTGATTAACAGTTGCATTCTGGCAGCGGAACAGGCATTCATTTTTTCTACCTGTAGACCATAATCAGATAGCTGGTCATTTTGTGTTCGGGATCTTGCTGTGATACCTTGTCATTAGGTACAAAGATTTACGAGATACCTAGCTGATTTTTCTGTAAACGTATAATAACGTAAAGTCGAATTAGGATACACGAAGTTTTTTATGCCAGTCAATTCTTTCTTTGACTTCATTCAAAGGCTTTATCCTCATTCATGTACACACGCTTGGCGATTGGACATTTTGTTAATGCATTTCTGCGCTGCGAAGTGTAATAGGAGACTATAGAATTTATCGTTGAAGAATTTCTAGTTCATGGCGTAGTTCATACAATACTTGAACACACTTCTCGTCATGAAATTACTTGACTTGAAATTACATCTTGGTTGCTCAATTAGTCTACTTTGAATTGTGAAATTGGTCTATTTATTTCCTAGAAGTAATGATTGGCCTGGTGTGAAGCGGTTTCTATCCTTTACACTGCATGTTGGTTGATCTACTGTGGAAAACCAATGAGCCCTTCAGAGTGAGCTCTTTTTCTTATGTCCTATTTGCGTGCAGTCCTTTGCGGGCGAGCTCTGTAAAAGGTGGAATAATTTATACAATGCTTTGGGGATGGTTTCTGGGACTACTACGCACATCTGGTTGATTTCGGACAATTCCTCTCATTTCTGGTGCTCCAGCGAGAGATTATATCACCAATTGTCCGTTGTTATTATTAGCACGGACGCGAGATTGTATCGTGGCCAAAAAGGCTTCAGTTGATTTTACCGAAATAGAGATTGAAAAATCTGTCCATGCTCCAAAAGAAACATGATAAATTCAGAATGAAATTGAAGGGAATTGATTGATGTTAAAGTTTTATCAGCATTTATGAGTTACTCCACGAGGTGCGACTTAGTGTTTATAACATTACAATGGCTTTTTTCTAGAATTTCGGGATATTTTACATTTAATGACAGAATATTATGCCGATGGGTGGGTTAAAATCATTTCTGAATATTTTGAGTGTCATTGCAATTATACCAGTTCTCTTGAGATTTGGCTTAATATAATTGTTTGTAGCTCTTCCTTGATTCGCACATTTGAACATTATTCAATGAAGTAGGTAGAATGTCTGCGATCTGATAAGTATAGCAATTTTTCCATTATTTTTAAAAGATTATTGAAGTGCATTCCAGCATTTAAATCAGATCGCCCATTCATGAGGAAATTGAAAAAAAGCCCATGACACTGTGGAGGGAAAAACAGTAGTCAATGTTGAGACAGTCTATATCTAACAATAATCTAAGAACCTCCTGCTAAATATTATGTAACACTTATTTGCTGTCGCCGTTTTGGCATGACGGATGGGCCTTTGACTAACAGTTCACCCCTGGCCTAAGAAACAAACAAGGATTGGTATGTGTGGAATCTCCCCTTGATTGAATTTGGCGTCTACAATACCTACTTGGTTGAGTCTATCAATATTTGTCGGTACTCCATTGGAATCATGACTAGGACGAAGAAGCTTAACAAGAGACTAGTTGACTCAAGTCTGGATTAACCAACATTCTTCAAAAAATAATAACTCGGTTTAGTTGGGCAAGCTAATTTGTATTAAGAGTTCTTCAAATCAAGGAGAGACGACTGGCTAGGCCGAAAGGAATTACAAACTCCGAGGCTTGTTCGTAAAAAGTGCGACCACAACACAATCACTGAAAAGGGGTAAGCACGGAATCGCCTTTTGGAATAAGAAACGAACCAGCCGAACGTATATGAATGCAGATGAAAGGCTCTCCTCCATCAGAGTTAAAAATTCGAAACAAGCCTTCGGTATGTAGTTCCGATGATTAGTTGCATTCAAATTTTCACTAGTATGCTTGTCCATTATTGATGAAGGGTGTTACTGCTCATTGCTGAGCATTCTCTGGCTAAACGGATTCCTTAAAGCTCGTTTGAAAGCTCATGGTGCTCAAAATAATGGCCAACAGTTTTAAATAAGTTTAGTGCGAATACAAACGCATATTTGCCCTTTCTCGTGCAATGCTTAATTTTAGATGCTCATTTCTGGCGTCCAATCTGAAAGCAGTTGTAACCTCATTCACTTTGTAGTTTTCGTTCCTGGTCTATTGGACCAGTTATAATCAGGTTGAAAAGGTGATGAAGGAAATATAACACCCAGATTAGTTTAAATATTGATTTCAAAGGTATTGTGAATACGAATTCCCCTGAAACTCATTCTCAATAGATGCGGAACGTTCTGTGCAATAAAACCACCTACGAGCTAACTCAATGCACAGTGTAAAACCCATCAGCACAAAATCGGCTTCCCAGCTGAATTGTAGAAGACTGCAAGTTGCGAGCTAGTATAGAAGACCAAAAATGCAAATCTGGGATGATAATTCATCTTCTGAGCAAAAGAACGCTTAGACATGTTCTAGGCTTAAATTAACCGAATTTAATGTAGTGCAAATGGCAAATCTGATGGGTGATCCTCTGTTCTGCTCTCGGCTGCATGCTTTTATGACTTATTGATTTGAAACTTATGCCAACGATGCACCAAGCCTTTCACGCATTTGTATGTCCCTCACCCTCCTGCATTGGTTTGAATGGCAAAAAGTCTGGTCCGTCGCAATGATTCGATACTATTAGGAATGAGGAGGAGGAGGAGGAGGAAACGCACTCCCTTGCACTCAAGCTCACCGACTGCACGTGTCCGTTGTGATTTTTAGTCCCGCTGGAAATGCGCGTTTTTGTGACCGAGCACCTCAACTACTGGTACAGCGTGCGCGCCTACTACTTTGCGAAGACGTTTGCCGATCTCCCATTCCAGGTGCGTGCCTACCGATTCCCTCCCGCCTCCCGCTCCCAATCACTCGCACCCCTGACCACCAACAAATCTCTTATTCGGCCTGACAGGCTAAAACTTGGGTACATTAGGAGTATCATTGGTTTCATATTTGTTCATTACATCTCATGTAAAAGTTTGACAAACCAAACCTATGTTAAGCGATAGTAGCTCAAATTCCGACATAGATTTACTCTTATGCGTCCCTGCCACCATCCATCTCCAATCATTTAGCAATGAAATTATAATCAGAGCCAAGTCGTATAAACTGCATAAGCTCCAATGAAGCAGTCATCCATCCTATGGAAAGTATAGGAATCTTTGATAATCTTGCAAAGACATGAATTTACTAGTACCGATCGGATTAGTGTTGCTTTTTACCCTGCCCTCGTAGGTTGTGAATGCGTTACACACTGCTAGCACTTAATGACAAGTACATTTTGCTCAAACGAAAACGCAAAATGTTTTGGTTTCGGCATCCAGAAACGGGTTTATTGCCTGGTTACGATGTCTGCTCATTTTAAGGTCATAATAGCGCTATCTAGTCATTGGTAGGATTTTGCTAAGCTTCCGGGAGAGGGGGTCATCAGCATGCTAAGATCGATGGACTGTTTGTATGAGTTTATTTTAGTTTTTTGCTCTATGAAGTTTATATTTTGCCATTGGATTTAGTGCCTTGGGTTAATTCATCACGGCGAAGTCAGTGATCTCGAGCATTGTGAAAATACTACCTCAAAGCTCGTGGTACCTTGCGAATCCTTATTAAACGTTGATAAAAGCCGCTATGTTTCTTCTAATATAATGTAGGATGACTGGAAACATCAACTTTTCTAACAAAACACATTGAATAAGGAGCAACTGCTCCCTTGTTGGTATCACAAGTTTGTGGTTCGAGCTTCCAATTTCTAAAACGTCATGACGGGTTTTACATGGGAATTGGGCGTTCGACGATACGCCTTCGTCGTGTTTGAGTTGAAAAATGGTACATTCTGACCAATTTTCTGACGATTTGCTGGCTGGCTGTCAATTGCTCTCTCGCTTCAATCACCAATCCAGCTGTTCAAGTATCCATAAGTCTAGGAATTTTTTTTCCTCGATATTCAGGTCCTTCCATGTTATATATTTTCACTATTTGAATAGCCAAATCTATATATTGTTTTATTTTGTGGACCGAAAGTCTGTTGTGGTATCTTAACCAAATCATAAAAAAGTTGGACTTAGGTAGGCATTTGACCAATTTCGAAGTTGAAATGACCCTTTACAGGTCCGTTTCTCTTATTGAATCATTTTTGAAGCATCATATAGCGTTCCTACTATCTGGCACCACGACTAGCGAATCAACTCTTCATCGACTCTCCAAAGATTTTTCAACACCGTTCGCTAAAATCACAAAAAAATAATCGTGAATCAAATTGGTAGTCTATAAATTTCTCTCAAGATGTTCGCTAGTTTTTATTGTTAATTACTGTGACTTGATAAAACCACCCGGTTCATAAGTTATTCAGTAATTATACAAATAAGTCTGAGCTCCTAAGTTCTGAAATCTGGAGCTCAATGCCCCAAAATTACCTCTTGCTTGTTCGCTCATGTCGAATGTATATGCGACCAACTTCCCTACATACTTCACTTCCGCGTGCCGATGGACAAATCTTTCCAGCAATTCGTTCACATAGGTGTCTTCTAGTATCTTAAGCTCAATAAGCGTTTTAACTGAATGCTTGATTGGTCAAATTGAGAATAGAATGTTAATTACAGTAAAAATAACTTTGTTATGATTTACATGCCTTTTCCAGTGAATTTCAACTCAGTACTGCTATTTCTCTACACAGAAGAGCGCTGAAGGGTTTAGCTGGTGCTGCTCCCCAAAACTGAGCCGAAGGTACCTAATTTTGAAAATTTAAAGCGCATGAAATGGGCTTGGAAATAGAATAGGTTTTGGGGGTCGAAGTAAAATTTCTGCATTTTTTAAACTAAAGTCAACCATTTTTAAATTTTTGTCAAGAAATTAGTCTATTTTAAATGAGTTATGAAAGGATCGCCAGTTATTTGCTTGATCTCTCGTTGTATTAAATCCCAATAATTTTTCTGCTTTCCTCGCAATTTATTAATTACACCGAAAGAAGCTTTTTATCTAGGTGAAGCCACATTACACTATGTCGAAAGGCAGCACATTTATTTTATTCATCGAATCTTCGAATGCCTTATAATTGGAATCTTGCTACGAATCCTATTCTGCTGATATAGAAATGCTCTAAGGTCACTTCAATAGGGAAAATTCTAATTTAACAGGAAATCTGGCTGATGGCCTAGGCTTCTACTGATTGGACTGCCACATTGTATAGCGGTAACCTAAATTTTTTTCGCGGTTTGCCCAGAAAATTGCGAAAATTAGCTCTGGCCTTACCTACTTTTCTCCTCTTATTTGAGGCCATTTTCTTTTAATTTCCCTGAAGACTTGTGAGTTATCTAATGCACCTCAATGTTCGATAGAAGTCATTCGTTGATTTTTTGTCCCTCTGCAGGTTGTATTCGCGTCCATCTACGGAATGATAGTGTACTTCATGACGGATCAGCCCCGGGATTTTGAGCGCTTCTTGATATTCCTCACCATGCTCGTGCTCACTGCCCTCGTGGCCCAGGCCCAGGGTCTCCTAATTGGCGCATCCACCGACCTTGAGGTGCGTTTGAATTTGCTTTTCATTTTATCATTCTTGCGTTTCTTAGTAGCGTAAGCAATTATATCAGTAGGTCAAACGTTGCGAAGCTTAAATTTTACACTATTTGAAAGTTCAATAGTTTATTCTGATGAGGATTTATGGTTGTGGTAATTTAGATTTAGCTCCAAATGTCATATTACCCTTAGCGTGGAAAACTTGCTTCACAAGCCATGAAGATTTCAACGTTAAAAGTCCTATGAACTTTCAAAACTTTAGATATTTTGCATGTATCGTATCAGTGTACACGAACCAGGCTGCTTACATTGTTGTAACAATGTTTTAACAAGCTCAGTCTGGGTTGTCTATATGTTTATATTTATTTTCGTTAATTGTGTCTTCGCTGGATTACGCATTCAATTACAGAATACTATTCCTTTGCATTGATTATTGAATGCCATTGGCCTAGTTGTCAAGTAAGTGTTTTATTCTCTTATAAAATGCAGACAGCAAATTAGTGAGGTATTATAGAAGCTCTGGGAGTTTAGGTGGCTAAGCTGACAGCTTGTTATCTCTTATCAGAAACGGGTGATCTTCATGAAGTGTATGGCTGAGTCGGAATGTACTGACGAGAACGACCAAACACCGAATAGCCGGAGTGGGATTCGGCACTGAAGTCAGAATTCGTGAGGGGGATTGTAGTTGAGTGCATATAGTGGACTGTTTCACCTGCTAATGGGGGGTTTGAATGGATTTTAATTCACGAGACACCGTAACAATCTACCAACTTATTGTTTCTTTCCCGGTAGGTAGCGGTGTTTCTGGGACCTGCAACAGGCATTCCAATACTCCTCTTCTCCGGCTTTTTCATCACCCTTGACACTATTCCCAAGTACCTCCAGTGGATCTCCTACAGCTCCTTCACCCGCTACGCCTTCGAGGGCTCCATGAAGGTGCTCTTTCGTTCCTCTCTTCGTGTTACAGTTTCGAGACCCAAATGGAGGGTGGAGCTGAGTTTCAGCCTAGGGAGTTTAAATGTTTTAACCAATCTTAGCATCCTGCGAGTCCCTTAGATTGATCAAGACTTGTGAGATCAGCTAGTTACCTCGTATGGCTTATACGCGTGCTATGTGGTTTTTTTTAATTCAGAAGCCTAATAATTGCATCCCATTGGCGTTGTACTTAATGATAGTGCTTAAGACACTCATTTAGGGGTATTGTTTCAGGTCATGGATGTATAAATCTCACCACAGCAAATGTGATTATTTATGCTCAGTTTTGGTGGCCGCTGTTGTCCCAGTTGAAATAAAGGTCTCATCAATAGCCAAAAGAATAGAATCGATTATGCTTTGTGTATATTCCTCCTACTCGTCAATTTAAACTCGGTCATTTTAGGTGCTCGGTTTCGACAGCTGCTGGTGAGTATACCTTATTAATGTAATGTTCGGGTGGCTAGTAAAACGAAGGAGCTACTGTGTAACTGGAGTAGGTTGTGGGTTTGTTGCACCTACGAGTGGCAATAAAGACAGTTTTTGAATTTCGTAAGAGATTCTCAAAAGTGTGCTAAGTTAAAATGTTGTCAAAAAATCCATCTTTTTCAAGCAATTCGAGAGTAGTGCACATTTTTCGTATTATTGATAGTGCTACAAAAGGGACTGGGAGAGGATTTTTGTAGCAATCCTGTTGTGAGGGAGATAATGCAACTAAAAGTTATTTTAGGGGAATCGTTTATTCCCCATTGGCCCAGATCAGATACTTTTGTGGTGTTTGTTTCTTCAGTGGTAGTGCAGCCTTTTGTTTTAGCCTTAAATGGTCTTGCTTATGCTAGAGCCAGTCACAGGTGTAAAAGGGAAGATAAAGGAGGACGCCTGGTGAGTTTCCATTTTTTAGTCTAGAAGGCAAGGTCTATACACCGTGAATTGATGAGCTAAGTGCCCTTGTGTCTAGGTGTGCTCTGAGAGCCATTACTCTATGGGAAGACTATTAAACACACCACGGAGACTAGAATTAAACGTTGGTTTTACAGCTCACAGATCTCTTGTCGAAAATTGTGCTAAATATGCATAGTAAACGATACTATGCTATTGATAGAGAGTGTACTTTGGAAACTACAGTATTGTCCAGCTTGATTAATAATTCGCGGGACTTGCGCTCCATGTCTAGCACGTCTAAGGAAGTGCTTGGGACAGATGGAGAATTTTGGTCCGCGCCCTTTCTTGATTTCTTTCTGACCTTGTGGAATGCGTAGTAAGTCATTGTTATTTAATGTCCAGTGGTAAAAGGTACACAAGTTATCCTTTTGAATTGCTTCGAAATTCATTACCAGGGCCAATCATTTGTTTAAGCAGTCTCTTGATGGAACGAAAGAACCACCAAACCTTGAAGTCTTCTTAATGAGTGCCAATAATCATGAATTAATTTACTTATAATAGCATCCGATTCTCAGGTCAATTAATCATTCGAGATTTTGCAATGCCCGGTGAATATCTAATGTGATGAAATCGACACTGGTTAGGGATCATCCAATTTACTTTGATAAATTGAATAGATGTGCAACCAGATTGATCAGTGCTTCATATTCAAGTGCTTTCGTAGATAGGCGTATTTATTATCTCCTTGCATCAAAAATGCTGAAATATTATTTTAATTCTGTCGATGGAGTCCAGTCGACCTGTCGCAAAAACTCCCAGTTTTACAATACGGAAAGAGATTAATGAACCTGTTTTGAAACAGGTAAAGTGGTTGTTGTAGTGAACATTTTATTACTTCATCGAACTAGAGGAAGCAACCCAGGATAGATTCGATTGGCTCCGTGTATAAATGCTTGTTTCTTATTGAACTTATTTTTAGGGTAATTTTTTAATTTGGTTGCTAACATTTTTGTCGTAATATCCAATTAAATGAAGCCTTTTAAGTTATGATTGAAAGAAGCATTATATAAGAAAGTGAACTATTTATTGCTAAATTCTTTTGTTTAGTGGACATCAGCTGTCTGGTTCTACGTTATTGGCAGAACATGTAGGGCTTTTACTTTCGTAACAAAGGGCTATGTCACGAATAAAGTTACTATTATATTTGAGTTGAAACAACGGTATTTTCTAGACATGAGACTTTGCTAGAAGATCCTTAAAAATAAACTGATTGAGACATGAACCTTCCATCCTGTTTTCGAATGCACCGTGTTAAAAAAATTCAACGGATTTGGTCAGTGATAAGTTATGGAAAACTGCTAGTATCGTCTCTATGCCCTGAAAGGCCCTTAAAATCCTAAAACTCCGTACGGTAAGTCAAATAATGAATATATTCTTGATTGGTACCGAGGCGCTTGAATCTGATGCGATTTTTAAAACTTGTTTTCCACTGACAAAATAGTCAGTGAGGTATGGTAAGTCTTGCTTAAAATCCTCGAAAGGTAGTACGGATGGGGTTTTAAAATATGCCGCAGTATCTATCATATTTTTAGAGGATGACTTCTGGATGTATTTTATTATTTCTAGAAGAATTTGCGGGGAATTTCAGTGGCCAAATATTTTGGAAGGTTTTTATATTTATTTCAGAGTTCCTCATTCAATGCTAAAGGGGCGTGGAGGACATTTTTACTATTTAAATTTTTGTGGTACCGATAGTTTTTTGGGAGACTGGCAAAGTTGATTAAAGCAACCAGGTAACTTTGGTATGTATTGGTCGCAATAAGTGCAAACATTAAATATGAACCCCGACCTCATCTCCAAATTGATATTTATAGAATTTCGACGTGATTCAATTGAAGGTAGAAACTCTAGAGAAACCCGAGTAAATAAGCTAAGTAAAGGCGCCGATAAACTTTTGGACACAGTAGCGCATTTTTGAGATTACGAGGCGTAGTTTGGGCTTCATGGATGGTCAACTTGGAGCTGGATTGATAGAAGTTGTTGAGTCCCGGTAGGCTGCTAAAACTTTGCAAATTGCAGGGCATTTACGGCTTCAACCGGACAGACATGAGTTGCGCGAAGAAACCCTCCAGCCACACGACACTCCCTTGTGTGGCTAGTCCCCAAGCGGTCCTTAACTTGCTCAGCATCGGTCAATACCACATAGGGATCGACTTGACTGTGCTCATCGTCTTCTTCTTTGTCCTCCGCATTCTCTGCTACTTCGTGCTCAACTGGCGGGCGCGCAATTCCATGTAACCGGGTCCCCGCTCCCACCCATTCCCCAATCTTCCCCTCCACTTCATTCACCCTCCTGCATCCTTCCTTTCTCCGCCCTCCCCCTTTCGTCTGTGTGAGCATCGCCAAACACGCCACCGTTCGGGTTGAACTCTGATCGTGAGCGTGTTTGTCTTGAGCTTGTATCGACAACATGGCTCCCATCACAATTACTATTGATACTTCTGTTGTTATTCACATAATTACTTTAACAGCCTTTATTATATTGTTATTTGAATTGAGGACTTCTAGTTGTTGTCTGGGAGTAATATGATGAATATTGGAATTGGCTGGTTGTTGAAGTCTAGTCCATGGGAAGACCACTTGTATAAAAACCGAAAGGAGAGGTCGACCGTTTAATTTGACTAGACTTAGTTACAGTGTGGTAGTTATACAAGTAATCTAATGGCTATAGCAATGCCTCAACAAGTGTCACTTCTCCGAAGAAGAAGGGATGAGTGACATAAGAAAGTACTCTCATTGGTGGATCAGACAAGCAACCTTAAGACGCTTTTTGGTATTCGCACTGTATTAAAGCATGAATTGCTGTGGGGTTTTGTAGCTTGCTCACTTTCCGCTTGAAGCAATCCTGATGTGCTTAAACCAGAGGCTGCCGTTGGTAATTGAACACATTAAGAAAGCTTGTGGCAGCTTTACGTAGCAGGGTCATTGAATCATTGTGACTGAATTTTGGTTGCCTGGTACAAAAGCAGCTAGGGAGTCATCCGGAGCCAATCAATATGTTAAAAGTTCATCGCATGGATTTTTTCCTTTTATTCCTTCTCCTATAGAGCCTTTGGCTAATCATTTTTACGAAATAATTTACTCATTCCATTCCATGATTTACTGCCTTGCAACTACTTTGGGCTTTTACCAAGTTGTGAGGGCAAGGGGTCGTATTTCACCGTAGCAACAAATATGAATGATTATTTGAGGTTACCCTCGTTGTCAATGGTCAGTAATTCCAAGTAGGCATCCGAATTCTTCAACCTAAGCCTCTTCAATTCTCAGTTTTTCGAAGATGTTTGAGGAAATGTGCTGCTGTGAGTTCAAGCAGATCGTCTGCTGTTGTGTTATTTTTCTCTAGCCACATTCGTCGACTCGTAGTCTCCTGGTCACATAGGATTATTTTCACTGTGTTCATGGATGAGCATTGTGCAGCGACCATGACTCCGTCTTTATTTTGATGGCCGCCGCAAGCCATAGCCAGGTTACAAGTTATGCTCTTCGACCAGTTAGGGTTTCCAGTCACCAACCATTATCGCTATTATCACCTATATGAAAAAAGAAAAGCTTATGCATTTAAAGAAGGCCTAGTGTACGTGGGAACCTTCAACACTTAAAAACAACCCCCGACCCTCTCATCAAATACTGAAACGAATCGGACTTAACGATTTTTTTCGCTCTTCCTCCGTTCTCGTTTCAGTTCGAACATATCTAATCACTGCGTCGCTTTGATTGAACCAGAGTTCGCGAACATGTGCTGCATATCAGAACTTTGGTACAGGACAAAGGAAGCTTTCCTATTTCCCGGAAATACCCACCAAAACGTAGTGCTAAAAAGCCTCCTTCGGCATCACATAATAGGTATCCACAGCCATTTCAAACCTGAAAATATTCGAATGTTTCCGTAAATAGAGAATTCTATCTACATTCAACTTCAAAATCGAGAAGGCCCTTTTCACAAACGACGAATTTATTTAGATTCCAAAATCACAAACTCAGTGGAAATCATTCTTCATTGATTAAATTGTTATTTTACTTCGAAGGGATTACTGTTGGAATCCTAACAAATCAGCACTTTCAATGACCCAGGAACCTAAAAGCCAAATTTGTTTAGAAAAGATGGATTGTATTATATAATACGTTTCACCATTTACCTTCATTGATATCCTGACCAAGAACAACTGTGTAGGGGTAGTGTGCCAAAAAACGCAGGATTTTAGAGAGAGGCTCTGTTTTTGTTACCTACAACCCAAACATACTTCATTAGGTCTACTTAAACTAAATCAGTAGAAGGCAGATAGCAATAAAAGAGAAAAATACGCGTTTGTAGCTTTTGTCGACGAATTTCTCCACTGAATCAGTAGATTTGGCTTCACCGCACAAAAGAAGGGGCAGAATTTGCGTGGGATCATACACACCCAAGAACTTATCACTAAATTCATAGATTAAAAATATTAAAAACACAAAAGCCCCGTTAGTAGGGGGTTAGAGTCAGAATTCCCGCTAACGGAACACGAAAAACGATTTAGTAAAAATCTGTTGTAGAATTCCAGTGTACACAATAGAACTCCTCTAGGATACTGATCTTATCAGACACCAGGGCACTAATGTCGGCTTGAGTGGACAGCAAAAAACCTACTTTCGTGTAACCATCGATAAGCGACCAAAGGTTTTGGATTTGGTTTCTAGCAGCGTAATCTTGCAGTCAATTTGAGTCATCTTATCCTTCGCTTTGAGAGCAACAAACTCGGCGGCAGTCACATCCATGGACCTATAAATATTAACAAATTAATATTTCGATGAAATCTTTAAAGTAGAAGCTGGATAAATTCAAGTGCAATGAACTTACATCCCATCAAAGTAGTGGCCCTGGACACATGGTTTAAAGCCATTCGCAATCATCCAACTATCCGATATGAACTTCGTGCTGTTTCCAAGTATCCGAAAGACATTTTTATTAAAAAATTAAATGATTTAGCTATGGATACTCAGAAAATTCAAGTTTGCATTACCCATATACGCGAGACCTCTTGTGCAAGGCACACATTTTTCTTGTGGCACTATACCTTTAGTCGCGGCCTATCCAAGCGACGCCAATTATTAAAAATGTATGCTTTCTTGTACACATTTTGCCGCTTTGACTTTGGCAACACCTTACAGGGGAAAATCACGCTCTAATCATGAGGAACGGTACTTATGAATAATTTTCTACCACTTAAAGTCCACTTTTGTGAGAATATCCCCTTTATGCTTAGTGCCGGATAACTAAGCCCTTCCTACTAGGCTAGTAAAACCTCCTCTTCCAAAAGTCTCGTTTCAATCGATCCAGAGGTGAGACCTGTATGCTGTTTTTGTTTTGCTCGAAGGCTTTCAACAGAGTTGGATTAGCTTTATTGTCGATTTGTTGGTTAAATGAAGAAAGTAGACTTACATGTAGTTGCGACAAGAGTCGGGCAGAAGTACTACAACTCGGTGTCCCTTTCCAAGTTTCGCTTCCTTGATGGCCTTTATGGCACCCACAAGTGCACTACCACTGCTGCCGCCTGTTGGAAAAAGCACAAATCATCCATTTCAACATAACATTGAGGGTTCAACAAATTTGAGCGCGATTCATGCTGGATAACATACAACTTGGGAAAGAGAATGGATTAATCAACACAATTCAAACTTTCATATACAGGGCTAATACTATCTTGCTACGCAGTATTAATCGTGAATATAGTTATTCCAAATACGTTTCCAGATTCCATTAAACAAAGGGATGTGAATTTATCCCTAGAACTAGTGTTTTAAGACTTGCGGAATTATTTTTTGCGATAGACACCCCTTACGCGTCCTGACCAGAATCCAGCCTCCTTAATCGTGTTTTGGTTAGAGAAACTGCTGGAACCTCGGGTAGGCTGAGCGTAAATTTGGGGGGGAGGGGGACTTGCCGACAAGGAGGCCCTCGGAGCGAATGAGGCGCCTGGCCATGTGGAAGGCCTCATGGTCCTCGACGCGCACCCACTGATCGATGGGGAGCTGGGAGAGCACGGTGGGCTGGAACTCGTAGCCGACGCCCTCCACCTCGTAGCTGCCCGTGAAGGTGTCCGCACCCAGAGCCGGGTCCGCCAGGTTCGAACCCCGCGGATCCACCGCCACCGTCTAAAAGAGGATAACAAATATACATCACACCATAGGCAGCAACGGGAATCCAAGTTCCTGAACCAACCGAAAATCGTGGATTCCTTTTTTCGAGCTTTAACGTCAGGCAAAATTATGAAAAATCGGCCGCAGAAATTTCAGTCTAAGATTTTGATTTGTTTGTAGTGTACTACTTACGCTTACGAATGCCTACTTCAATTGCGGCATGACAGCCGCACTTAAACGCTGATGAAAAGTCCAATTTCTCGGACAAATCACGATAACTTGAAATTTACAAAGCCCTACAATGGAATTGTTTTCCCAACCCACTGAGCACATAAGTACCAGTTGGAAAATCTAATTTGTCCTTCATTGAGCTTGGGAAAATCCGAGATGGGCAGAACGACTATTTTTAATCGAAACGGAATGCGACTGTAAACAGAGAAACGAAATGACGTAGACTGGAGTAACGCAAAGCGGGACGAAGGACGGCTCTATGTTCAACTTGCCATCTGCGTCATATGCCTACCTGATGCATGTCTGAGGGAGCATGACAGTTGGCAGTTGTGAAGTTCAAACGTGACGAATTTGACATTAGAACAATTGGAACCAAGAGTAACTGAGCACAGTGTTGCAAATATTTACTCAATTACCGGGATGGCAATGTCTCCACCTTACAAATTTGTAAAACATTCTTACAAATGTGCTGTACCAAATTGTAGTTCTGAACGTTCTTATAGCCGAAAATTCACTGGTTTTGTGCAGGTTTTTTGAGTAGATATTAGACGTCTCAGACACCTTTGTTACACGTATGTGCACGGTCTAAAATGGTTTTATCAATTTCTAAATTTTCCAAAGTATATTTTGAAGAAATTTAACCATTTCTAAGCCACCAAGATCGGATAACCAATGTTGTGCACTCAGTGAATTTGAAATAAGTACTGATAGTAGTTACCTGGCAAGACGGCAGTTTCATTTTGAAAAGTCGACTGATGCCGGTGACAGTACCGCCGGTACCGGCACCGCAGACTACCATATCGATTCTCGGTTTGCCGTCAGGCTCGCCCTCTGCGCAGGCGTCGAGGATCTCCTGCCCAGTCTGGTCAAAGTGTGCTATGGGGTTGTAGGGGTTCAGGTATTGATTGGGGATGTGGGCGCCCTCTATTTCTCTGCAAAGAGTCGCGGACCTCTGCAAATGAGACTCTGGGTCATCCCAGTTAGCCTCACGGGGTGTTCGGATGACTTTTGCGCCGAGAGCCTTCAGAACTATCGACTGGAAGAGGTAATTTCATGTGTTGAAAATTACGTTGAGCATGTTATATCAATAGGATTCCGACAGCTAAACGAACCTTTTCTTGACTCATTTTGTCAGGCATAACAATGATGCAGTTGTAACCCTTGACAGCAGAGGTTAGAGCTAAACCAATACCTAATAAAAAGAAAAGGGACTCAAGTAATTAACAAATCCACGGCAGATTGGGGAAAATAGAGCACTTTTAACCGTACCAGTGTTTCCAGAAGTTGGTTCGATGAGGGTATCACCAACTTTGTATTCTCCCGTTCTTTCGCCTTCAACAACCATACGTCGGGCAATGCGATCTTTTACACTGCCACCAGGACTCAGAAATTCGCACTTGACAACTGAAGGATAAACAGAAAGTTCGTCGGATTGCTATTTTAAGGCCATTAGGGCATTAAATTTAAAATAATAATTCAGCAATCGAAACGCACGTATTTCACACTCAACTCCCTCTTCGACGGGAATCTTATTAAGTCGAACAAGTGGAGTATCCCCAATAAGTTCCAAAACATTTGATGCGATGGTGGGTCGCTTTTGACTACAGTTAAAGTAAAAATATGGCAGTGAACATGAAACCTACACTGGGATATGGTAGTGAGGAGAAAAGGCACCTTTCTCTCTCGTGGTCAAAAGTGCATTTACTTGGCAAGTCAGGGCGAAGGGGGCCGATACAACCGTTCCTGGAATGAGGAATTCAAATAATAATAAATGAACATTTGAAACATCAAAGAATAGGAAACACAACAAAGATGGGCAAAACCCACATGATTGCTAACTAGCGAGAGAGCAACACGTGATGAAGATTATACTGTCAGGGTACCTGAGGTCACAGTATTTCATTGATTCTAAAAGCTAAAACAAAAAAGCCTTTGTCAAAATGTCATTCAGTGCAATCACTTTCTTAAAAATGAACTATATTTATTTTATTGAAATGCCGAGTTTATTGTCTTTACATAGGCATAAAATTTATTGATACCTCTGCTCGCATTTGTCATAAAATTTGACATTTACTTTCAAAAAAGAAAGAAGAAACTGTTTACCGTTTCCTTCATTCCTCACTTGTTTTGTTCATTGAGATTAGTTTACTGTTTAAAACATGTTTAAAAGGACGCTCTCATTACCAATAATTCCTAGAACTCCTTGTATATTTAGAGATGTACAGATGGTAGCGTATATATTATTCATACATATTATCAAATTTTCCAACTCGTTTCAAGAATTTCGTTTATCTGAGAGTCTTTATCGACAGTGAGTTACTCTTATATATTTAGAAAATACAATTGCACCTTAAATGATAATTCAGATTCCCTTTTGAATGCAAGTGTGCGTCGATAAATTTGACTTAAAATGTTTCGTTGCCAGTCTAGTTATTTAATTAATATCAGAATTTGACCATTTACTTGTGGATTATTGGGTGCGTTCCGGGTCTCAAAATTACCGATCTAACTGACTTCTCCTTCATTGTATTTGGTGGTCCTCAAATTACTTTTTAAAGTGAACAGTTTCATATGTCAGTGCTAAGATTTCCTCTTTTTATCGAGTGAATGGCATATTGAATTGAAATCCACTATTTATGTCCTCATCTTTTCACCCATATTTACTAGCACGATTGCTTTCCCTTTTATATCCTGCAAACCCGTTTTCCGTTTGCTTAGTTTTAACGTTAGATCTATTCACATTCTTGAAATGAAAAGAAAAACAGTGTGAGTCAAGTTTCTAGGGGTCTTGTAAGCCATTTTGAAACCGCACTATGCTAATCTAGCAGAATAGCATTTGTTTTCCTTTAATTCGCGGAAATAAAAAATTCTTCAAATCATGCATTATAACATGGGTCTATAAAACTCCGTTGTAAAGGTGCATTGCTTACAGCCTGGTTTTTTGCCTTATCATCATTTGCCCACTGGTAACGAAACAGTCTGGCATTGAGGCCGATAGAGTTGCAACATTTCATCATTGTTTCACTTGGTCTAGAGGTCTTCCAGCATGGACTTGAGATTAATGCAATCGTTGATTTTTAGTCCAGATATACCTGTAGCGGACTGCTACATATAACGAACTATTTCACTGAGTTTAGGTAACCTGATCCCGTTCGGTATCCTCGCCATCAAGGTAGAAAGACCAACAAGGCGTGTTAGACCTCGTGTGTATTTAGCATGTGGCGTACGATGTTATATAGGCTACGTCCGATTTTGGCTATGCTGGAATCGCCCTCGATTGGTTGTTCTCGAATGCGATTGGCTCATTGGCGGCCATCTTGCTGTACTTGGCGCTTTCCTATTGGGCAGCTTACTTGGTGTAGCCGTACGCCACATACCCACCCTTTTAAATGGTCCATATTCAGCTCAATAGTCGCCGTTGTCTAACAAATATGAAAGGTCTGAACGGATGTGCGGAGGAACCACAGTATGAAATGAATTAATCTCAATGAAATTGTGTCAGATAACGTGTGTGGTAGACATTATTCCCTTATTAAAAACAAAATCACCATAAGTCCCGGTTATGTACATTTAATCGATCAACGCCTGTCCTTTCGTTTTCGTCCACATTGACTTGATCGTGAGGCCTCTTCAACCACGCTACGACGGTCCTTACAAAGTCCCAAATACTTTGTTGTCGATTGCTACGGCACTAAGGACTCGGTCAGCATCGACAGGTTGAAACCGTCGTAGCTGGAAACTCATGTAGACAATAAACAGAACATTTTTCACTTGTGCATTCCCCCACCCTTCCTGCTTAGTCTCCGCCCAAAGACCCTATGACTACTAACGCTCCACACACTACTCTTCCGGCAACTCCTCTCTCCAGTACACGTTGAAGATGCGCCGCAACCTTCCCTCCCCGATTGGCTGAATTTGTACACTAAATGTTTATCGAGCGTTTTCTTTTACTCTAGCAAACGTTCTAGGGGGGAATAATTTGGCTCGACGCCTTTACCGAAAGTGTCTAGAAGAAATCGACCAACCGTGGTTCAAGTGTCCAAAATCCAACTCCCACCCCACCTCGGGAAACTCCAACACCAGTCAGAAACAGTGACGACTGTCACTGACTAACGCGTTAGTCGCCTTCTCTGTCATTGACAGAGGCCTCCAACTCAAATTCCTTGTTGACACTGGTTTCGAAGTTAGCGTTATCCCTCCATATGCAGAAAAACGCCCTCTACACCCAACTAGTCTTTCCATGGGAGCGGCTAACGGTACCAGAGTACCCACATACGGCTAGAAGTTACTCAACCTAGACATTGGTCTACGTCGCATTTTCCCTTTGTTTTTTTCACTGATGTTCAAAAACCCATTCTTGGTGCGGATATCCTCTCCAAATTTAACCTTCCTATCAACCTTAAGAGACGCTAGCTGCACAACAATCTCACCTCCCTTTCTGTCGTCTGTGCCATTGGCTTCCTTGGTTCATTCGATCTACGATTCCTCCTCCCTCCCAGCGATTTCGACTCATCTCTTCTCTTGGAATTCCCGTCTATCTAGGAATCAAAACACGAGGTACAGCATCATATCACCACCAGTAGACAACTAGTCCATACGAAAGCACGTCGTCTTCCACCAAACAAGCTGCAAAGCAGGAATTCCAGCACATGGTATCCTTAGGCATCTTTCGACCTTCAAATAGCCGGTGGGCTTTGCCCCTACTCAAGGTCGTGAAATAACGGTGTCTGGAGACCACGCGGAGATTACCAGGCTCTAAATCGGATCACTGTCCCTGATCGCTACCCGTTCCCTCACATCCACGATTTTCCATCAATCTACAAGGCAAACTCATCTTTTCGAAACTGTACCTTATGCGCACTTATCACCAAATCCCAATGGCCCCAGAAGACATTGCGAAAACGGCCGTAATAACACTTTTCGAGCTCTTTGAATATCTACACATGCTTTTAGTCTTTGTAATGCAGCACAGTCCTTTCAACAATTCATGGACCAAGTTCTCCGAGGTTTAGATTTCGTTTTTGCCTACATCTATGACATCCTTATCGCCATCTCAAATTCCGAAGAACATACACTTCAACTTAGAAAAGTTTTTTAACGTACGGATTCACCATTAACCCCGAGAAATGTCTCTTCTTAGGCCATCGCATCCAACCAGATGGCATCCGTCCTCTTCTTGAAATGACACAGTCCATAATGGACTATCCACTCCCGAATTCATCCAAAAGCCTATGCCGGTTCCTTAGTGTGGTAAATCACTTATGCCGATTCATACCTAATAGTGCTCAAACGCTTCAGCCGCTGACCGAACTGCTTAAAGATAATCCTAAGAACATTACACTCACACACGAAGCAGAGAAGGCATTCATCGAGGTCAAACAACAGCTGTCAAATGCAACCACGTTAAGTCATCTGGACACCGCTAGCCAGACCCGCCTCCTCCTCAAGAAGGATGCATCCCAGCTGGCAGTCGAAGCCGTTTTGCAGCAGATTGTGCAGGGCCAAATTCAACCACTTTCCTTCTTCTCGAAGAAACTGAATCCTACTCAGTGAGAACTTCTCGCTATCTACCTAGCAGCCAAATTTCTGACATATTCTTGAAGGTCGCCAATTCACAGTCTACACCGACCACAAGCCTCTTATCCACGCTTTCCGTGCATCTTCAGGTCACCTTTCTCCTCGAGAAACGTTTACTAGTGACATTTGTTTCATTGATGGCAGTAGCAATGCTGTTGCTGATGCAATGTCCAGAATGGATATTAAGCAAATCGAAACAACACCTCTTAACCTACAAAAAATCGTTGTCGAACAAGTTTTTAACCCAGAATTCCCAGAAATCATCGTCACCCCTTCTCTTCGTTTCGAATGCCTTCCTCTTCTCGCCGGTGAAGTCAATATCCACTAGGATGTTTCGACCAGCAAGCCGAGACCCTTCGTCCCGCAATCGTACCATCGAAAGATCTTCGATCACTTCCATGGATTATCACACCCCTAGCATTCGAGCCCCATTCAAACTCATTACCGACCATTTCATCTGGAAAAATATCCTACATGAAGTTAAGTACTGGGTAAGTCATGGCCTCACTTGTCAGCCCAGCAAAGCCTACAGACACACTCAGTCCTCTGACTCCCTTTCCTCAACGCGATGACCATTTCCGTCATCTTCACGTCGATCTATTAGGGCTACTTCAACCACCCAATTTTTTCACCTATGTACTGACCTGCACAGATCGCTTTACGAGATGGCAGATTGTTGTTCCACTACGTGACACAGCAACTGATTCTGTAGCCCAAGCGTTAGTGGAAAACTGGATCTCAATATTCGGCGTGCCAAACTGTCACCACTACCGAGAGAAGATCGCAATTCACTTCCGAGCTGTTTCGTCAATTGAGCCGTATACTCGGCTCCACTCATGTGCGAACTACAGCCTACCATGCGGCATCAAACGGTTTGGTTGAGCGCTTCCATCGACAGTTGAAGTCTGCAGTAACAGCAACATCTTCTAAGCGCCGTAAAAGAAGACCTAGGATGTTGCCCTGCAGAAATTGTCTTCGGAACGCCCCTCACACTGCCTGGCGAGGGGTATAATAGTCACCCCTTATCTTACGTCACGCTTCTGCAAGATCACTTCAAAACCACTCGTTTTCCCACGTTTTCATGAGGCATGATTCGGTTAAAAGCCCTCTTCTTCCTCATTACGACGGTCCAAACAAAGTTTTTAAAAGGACCGAGATATTCACGATCAACCGAGACGGTAAAGAATACGTAGTCAGCGTCGAATGCTTGAAACCAGCATATACAAATTCCCAAGCCATACAAATATCATCGGCTAAGCAAACAGCAACGGCCGCAAATCACCCCATACCCCGTTACCAAATATGGTCGCAAAGTCCATTTTCCTGACTAGTTGCACAACCGAAACAACCGTCTTCCCACTGCAAAATCACACGAACGTTTCCAGCACAAGTTCAAACTACTTGGCCAAGTTCCTCAACCCAACGAGGATGAAGATTTCACATCTGCTGACCTGTTCTTCAATTCAACTCTTGGCTAAACTCACATTGGCTACAATATTCAACCACTTTCATCAGAAACGCCTAGAATAGAGGCTCCCCTCTTCTCTCTCTGCGAACATTATCCCTGGTAGTTATTCTATTGCTGACAGAAGTGTAGTCTCTAACCACTAGTGGGCTGAGTATAGGAACATTCCATGTAGTGAGTCATTCCAAATGCATTAATTTTAAAATACCGCAATTTTATTGATTCATATATTATTTTGTATCAGCAAATGTAACACAACCAATTATAGAGGCCACTATTATGAAGAACAGAGCACAAAATCCAAAGATGGCTATCCAAAAGCTGAATCGCTTGATGTACGCCTGGAGAGTTGGTAGGCACCCCTATAGATTAGTATAAATTTGCCACATTTTATTTAGTTTCTCTTACCCTGTAATAGAGAGCATCATTGTGGGCTCCAGTGGTAAATTTCGGCGGTCCATATTGCCAATTCTGACAGCGATTTATGTTATCATACTCGTCGGTAAGCTGTCGGGTTAGGTAGTCCAGCTTTCTGTAGCAACATGACTTGGGTACCATTTGGAATCCCAGATTTGATTCTAAAACCATGCACATATAAAGCTCCTAAATTGCTACCGTGCTTATGACGACCACTTATAGATATGTAAATGAGACTAACAGATTTTGCAGGACTATGCAGCTACCAAAACCTATTCCTCAATGGTTGGGTATAAGCAGCATTACTGACTATGCTCGCTTAGCTGATAGGTACTTGACGACTACGTTTGGCTTATTTATGTGTGGTTAACAGATTGTGGATAATTATGTAACTCAGACTATAGATATTTGGAATATTTTATGCTTTAGCCCCCAGGACCAACATCACTTGTTCAGTGAACATAAAACCTTAAAGAAAAAGTAATTAAACTCAAGTATTGGTACTTAATTTATTAAAAAGGAGCATTTAAGAGCTAAGATAATTGAACACATTTTTGTGAATTACTCTCAGTAAGCTTAGAACTTCACAATGCATCAACCTTCCGGCTTGGGTTTTCTTGGGCGGAAGAATGCAACTATTTACCGTCAGATTATAGCAAACGGTTGCTCATCTTTGTTAACTCAAATTTTATCATTTCAATATAGACCTCGGGGAAGAACACCGCTGGTAAAATTGAGTGACCGGGTATGTACATTTGCTTCTAGTTTAAAATAAGAGGAACAAATGTTCCGGGCTGCATCGATATGCGTTTTTCATCCAGAAATTTACAATAAAACAATCAATAATTTGGTGTAACGAAACCCTTCTTTGGAATCTCAAAGGCAAAGACGGCTTTCGACACTTTTATCATGACCGTCATGTTAGGGCTTCAGTGTTTTGACTGGTTCACCTTCCCCAAGCAGTTAATGACAGTAAGCACAATCACGTTTGTATACCTAAACCGTTGCTTAGCTACCGTATCCACGCATTTTATGGTGTCCATTTCTTATTTAACTGCGAGAGTTTTGTCATTTGGGCGTTTCACTTGTTTTATTTCTACCTGCATTGGGAGAGTATGACTCAAAATTCTACGAATTCAACAAATAAGCCTGGACTCGATTCCTGACTTATAAGATAACTATAAATTACTCTTACTTGTGCAAAGAAAGAAATTAAATTTTGACATTTATAATACTCCCAAAGTAACGAGAATATATGGAACGCCCCCACCAGTTTTTTACTATGAGGACCCGGACTATTTGTACATCAAGTTCTTGTTGGTTCAATAGATCAAACATATGTTTGGCCTCTATTGGTTGAGATTGGGGTAACTAGCTTTAATTATTGAGGGCCGCTACTTAGCAGCCTGAGACGCGTTAGTTAGTAAATGACTATGAGCATAGTCCTTTGTGATGTACTTTCGATCTTATATTTAATCATTTTCTTCTTATCCCATACGTGAAGAGAGCGAATACAGCGAATTAGCTACATTAAATCCCTTGGGTATAAACTGGATGGACAACCAAGTAATACATGTCTTTGAAGAACGTGTCCACCAAATTTATTCATTTTTCCAGATCTTGATTGCCCATGAATGCTCAAAAACGACTGAATAAAGTCAGTATCCGACTATACATTTTTAATTAAGCGATTACAGATTTGGAAATAATATACTAAGAGTCCTGTTAGTTAAAAGTAAATAAAGCTATGATTATATTGTCTTGGATTTTGAACATAGAACCAAAATTGAATGCCAATATATAGTGAAATACTTGACACTAGCTTAAGTATTTAGGTGTGCATCACAACTAATCTGCATGTAATTACCGTGAATGATCTGGGAGTCGTCGAACAGGATCTCATTTTCGTCGTAGAACCACTTAGATTCACGCCAGGCTAGCCACCCATGATTATCGACAGCGCAACACAGTAGGTAGCTTTGGAGGTAGTCCCAGGCCGTAGTTACAAGAGCGAAATTGCCATACTTCTCTTTCATGCTGCGCAGCATAAGATCTCGCACAGAATCCATAGTCTTAAATTAAACGTAGAAACATATTAAAGGCATTTGTACAAATAAAGTCTTTTTGAAACTTACACTGGATGAAAAGTTCAATACTATCCAAATTCCAACAAGTAATGTGACAACGAATATTATTGATCCCAACATTAGCTAAACAAAGGGGTACAATAAAACATGACTATTAATATAACTAACCACAAAAATAAAAAAGCGATTTTTGGTGGCCATTCCACACATACCAAGAAAAGCAATCCAACTTATACACAAACTTGCGAATAGGAAAATGTACATCCCATAGTACAGATCTAAATCAAGTGTTCTTGATACTTCACCATGGGTATAGATGGCCACAACGCAAACCACAAAGCTACACACGCCAAGCATCTAAAATGCGATATTGGGTGAAATAATCAACTAAAATTGTTTTAGAAGGCATTTACCAATGAAAAAAGGCAAGATATAGCACCGAGAGCACGAATACAGCAACCTGGAGAGAACAAAATAATTTTGCTTTTACGGATCTTAATGCCCATGTTTTTATCTCATTGATGCAATTTCTAAAGTTCCACTTGTCAATGAAAAAGAAAATCATACAAACAGTCCATAAAATCTCGCAGATTTGTTAATTATTTTTGATTAATTAAAACAAACACGAACCTCAAAAACGATGCATATTTTATCTTTATTAGTATGCTACTCATGCAAAAATAATCGAATGTTTATTTTGCAAAATATTTTTCGTGAAACTCTAAGAGGCAATATGCACATATTTATCAGTTTTAAAAATTATCAAACAAAGTTGATATTAGTTCACGATTTATTAATAGATTAGTTTGCCTTAAAATCTCCAAGATTTAGGAAGTCACGGTAATTTTCAGTATCGTTACATGGTTTCCATAAACTTCGAATGCAACTTACATAAGTTATTCAATTACCAAACAGTGCAATTCGTATTTTTCAGGAAAAATCAAGCAGATAAACAAAAAAGAAAAAAAGCGTGATCGAAAGGATATTGTATTGTGAGACTGCTAATATGGGGCCACTAAAGAAATAAATAATTGCTTCATATTATTACACTCATACCAATAGCAATGCTGATAAGGGTTTGATTTATAAACGAAGCCTTAATAGCCTGAATAACTTATTTTATGTATCCAAAGCAATTTCCTAACAGCTGAAATCGCTGTTTAAAGAGATTATGTAGTGTGCCCATTCTTCTGTTTCAACAACAACTTTTCTCAAATATTTAGTTTAGAAAATGCTAAACATCATAAATTTAAAAACGTAAACCTCATATCCAAAAGGAATGTGTGAATTTATATATTATAGCATATTATACTTATACTCCGCCTAACTGAACCAAACTTATGACGTCATGAACAGTAATTTGGACCCATGTTGGCTAATATGAACCAAACTTCTAATTAAACATATCATGAAAATTAATAATTTTTAATATCAAGTATGAGAAAATTTAGTAAATCCCGAACCTTCATGCGTTTTAATCAAGTAATCCAACAAATAAGCCGAATAAACCAAAACCTTATTTAGATTCGATAAAAATATTATAATATTATTCAAATCTCATAGAGTCCAAATTTCTACGTAATTATGGGTTGCTAAGTTATTAAGTCATTTGTTGAAAAAATTAAATAAATTGAGATAACTGTGAGATTACAACAAGGACTGTTTAATGCGAAATGTAATATTTTAAATTGCCAATGTGTTTAAGATTACTTACTGAAACGCACTGGCGGTCACTGTAAAACGAGCGTGTACCGCGGATAATGAGGTATCTCGCTGCTTATCTTCTTGCCCAAATCGGTGGTACCAGCCGCCCCCTGGAAAGTGACATCAAGACCATTTTGAACTCTGTGGGCATCGAATGTGAATCCGAAAAGGTTAAGAAGGTAGTTCTAAATTTACGTTTTTTAATCTCTCTTCTAGGTGATTGAGCAACTGCACGGTAAGAGCATTCCCGAGCTTATCAATAACGGGAAGGAGAAGATGGCTACTGTCTACTTCGGTGCCGCTCCTGCGGCTGCCCCCGCCGCCGCTGCTGCTCCCGCTGCAGCTGCCGCTGAGGCTACCAAGGGCGGTGAAAATGCTGCTCCCGCTAAGGAGGAGAAGGAAGTGTCTGAAGAATCCGATGCTGACATGGGCTTTGGCTTGTTCGACTAAATGACAATATAATGTTTTGTAAGGCGAAACTGTCTCCTTCCCATGAAAATTATAGATTTGAGCGCCGTACTCGGATCATTGTGAGAAGTGGTACTTCGAGATAATATGACTTATTTATAACCCTCCAATGCACTTTTCATTTGTCCTCTCTATCATTCAAACTTACTTGTGTATTTAGGTTTGCTACTCTGGTTAATGTGTGCGTGTATAGTCCCGCCCGTGTTCTACGTGACTGCAATGTCTATCTTAAGCTGCGGTGTTTATGCATGTTTGGGTTTTCAGGAGAGCAAAGTTCTTGTAAAAGTTGCTCGCAATTGACAACATTGAATGCGCTCTTGTATTTGGTCAATTGTGGTTGCTTTCTCTGGGGGGGGGGCTTTCAAATAGCTCGCTTATCGTCACATTCTACACGAAATTCATTAGGTGTGTAGGTATATGTCCATTGTGTAGCTCAGGTTATATGTTCGTAACGTGGGTAGCCGGCTGTGGTGAGTGGTTTTCTATGCAGTTATGAAGCGGACTCAGGCCGTGGTGTAACTTCCATTTAAGGTCTTCCGAATAATTTGGTGAAACGAGGAGCAGGAGCACCGTTGGTTAACTTGTCTGTCCGATTTTGTTTCCTTAGCACTAGACGCGCATATCCACTAGGTTGGGTTTGGTTGCCTGGACAACCATTTTTCCCTTCTACGAAGGTCTACTCTATCCTCTCAGATCGAAATGAAATTGGAAATGCGCAATTTTACGGGTCGTTTATTTCAGAGACTGATAGGGCCGCAATCCCCTTGCATTCCTTGCGGCAGATGATTTTATTGTCAATGCGGGAATGTTATGCCGCACATCTTCATTTTGTTGTTGAATTTTACCTTGTGGGCAAGCCTTTATTAAATCAATTAGGGAAGTTGGTAAATGTGGTCAACTATTGTTTTAATGCATACACTCTTGGCTAAAGGTAGCAAAACTCAAGTGTATTCATCCCAGATTTTACGTTTTTAGATATCGTTTTTTCTAGGTGGTCAAGATTAACCCATCCAAGCTTGAGAAACGAGGAGGCAGCGTATGGAAATACTTATGCAATTGTTTTAGCCTCGGTTGACATGATCAATCGGTAAACAAATGGGTTAATTCGACTTGGCAAATAATCAATCAAAGGCGTGATTTAGGGCGCACGCGCTATGTGCAGTTGTGACCTGCCATGGGCGCAATTATACTGTCAGGTCACCACAAGACAGAGGTCTAGCGTTAGTAATATCTGTCGCAAAAATGATAATATTGTCTTGCTTTAATGAGAGCTTTAATGGGCGATTGGACTATTTGCAACTACAGGTTGAATCTACTATTTGCCATGATTTGAGAGTAATTCCAGTGTCTCGACCACTAAATAATATAAATTTATAAGACAGCACATATTTAGGGTGATAGCCGTAAGCAAGAAAGGACAAACGATGCAACTTGTCATTTCAGTTTCCAAAATCTCCATTTATAGATAACGGAAGCATTTAATTCCAAGTCGGTATAGGATTAATTGACTTTCTAGATTCAAGACTGTTAAGCTTTCGGAACAACATAGGTCAAATATCATCTTTTGCATTCCTCTGATTGAGTGGTTGGATTTAAGTTATAACCTTAGGAAATTGTTCAGTGATTGGAAAATTCAAAATAGCAACCAAAACGTTACTATGCATTTGTTGTATCTCCAGAAAATTATCTTTATAATTTTATGAATATCTCGAACAATAATTTATTTATCTTTCGTTATTACCTGTCCGATATGTACACTTCTTTAAGTCGTTACTATGACGCCTTGCGCTTTGTTGAATAAACTTTGGAGTTATGACGCGTCCCGTCTCTTGTGGCCGTTATCGAACGTACTGCATATTAATCAGACCACTTTAGGTTTCATAGCACATCCGTACTTTACATAAGTATTAGAATGATGGCTTTTGCACAATTTGATATACAGGAATGCCATGTGGATGGGAAGTGTGAAGCGAATTGTTGCAGGAGAAAATCTAACATATGCTCACTTTATTTCTAGTAATTTGGTTTTCTTGGTTGATTTCGAAGAGGGACTTAAAAGAAAATAAGCTAAAGGAAACCAATGATGCTTCGGAGTGAAGTTGTTGATAGGATTCGTATATATTTCATTCGTATTAATAAAATGAATAAAGTGAAAAATAAGGTGTTGACAGAATAACAGAACGATAGAATGTTAATTTCAAGTGATATGATCTAGAAAGGAATAGTATCTTTTATATAGCAATTCTTAAGGCTGGGGAAGATTTTCTGCATTTTTGGTTTCAGAATCTCAAGTATTAATGCAGAAATAAAGAGTGGTTATGAAAGATGGGGAAGCATTTACACAATTAGGAAATTTCTAAGCATATTAACTAATTAGATCAAATATATCTCAAACCAACTCCTGGGATCGAAAAATATTTGTGCAAGTGTAAATATACTCAACAAAAATAAAAAAGTTAAAATATTTATATTAAAAAAATCAGAATTTAGAGTGTGTTTATATTTGTTAAAATGTATCCACATGGCCTGCGAACTATATTGTGTCAAGGTCTTGTGAGCTTCTCCTCGGCTCTTGAAGGTGTCTCATGAATCCCTCTATAATTGACGATTTCAGGAAGCAGGTACTAAAAAAATTATCAAAAATATTTTAGAATGAAGACAATTTTTCCCTTACTAGTGTTCTCCCAGAGACTAAAGAGGCAAGCATATTCATTAGTAAATTTATTGGACATTGCAAATGTGGTTCAATTCCTATTTTCAGCCAATACCTTTTCTAGAATGTTTTTACAATGTGCATAAATCTGATGGAAGACCCAGATTGTAGACATATTGGTGACGCTGTCGTGTGTCTGTTGATACTTAGTCGCGATCCTGATTATCAAAGGCGCTTTGCTGATGATAAAGTTTTAAAAATCCTGCTTCGAGATTCATCGGTGCAGTTAGATGCTCCCGAACGGTCGGATGAGATCAAAATATCGGCGCTTAAGTGTCTTTCAAACGTTATCTTCAAAAATCCTAGCGTGGTGGGGCACATTAGGTAAGTATGGAAGGCTCTGTTGTCTTACACTTTGATTAGGTTAAAGCGTGGGCTAGACACTATCGTTGATAGGATTGAAGACCAGCTGAAAGGCGAACCTAACCTCCAGATATTACTCTATTTCTTAAAAATACTTTTCCTCTGCTCAGCTCTTGAATCCACCTCCCGTCTGCAAATCCTCACTTCACATTTTGATTCCGATATATTTGTGAATATTCTTCGACTTGTTCTGGTAGTGGAGCCATCTCTGCATCCTGAAGTTTTTGACGTTGCTATAGAAATGCTTAAATTATTGTACAATTTGAGCTACGCGAAGTCAGAACGTAATTACGATCAGGTAAGCCTATTGCTCCTCATTTTCAAACACCAAATCACCTTTTTAGAGGCTGTACGAGTCTAAGTATGTTGAAATTGCATCCGTAATTCGTAAGATTATTGTAAAGCCAATCGTACCAAAGCAACGAAGAATGGAGCTCATTAGGTAGGAACATTTTGATGGAGGAACTCATTTGGCTTCTTTTCTTTCTCCATAGTCATTCAGTGAACTTCCTCACATTGATTCCAAACTCTTGCTATGTGAATCTGCTTTTCACCCCAACCGATCCAGAGGACTCCTTGTTGAAATGCGACTTGCATGCGGACAGGCACGTTACTCAGGCTCTCTCAGTGCTGGTTGATTTTCTCACTAATCAGTTGGATGAGGTTAGTTCCTGAATTTACACGATCTCCATGCTTTACTTTTCTATTATTTAGCAGTCTGTTTGACTAATGGGTTTTCTTTAATACTTAAGGCTATAGCTGGTACTCTAAAGGCGTGCCTTAATATCGTCTCCATATCCACGCTGGAGAATGAGTGAACCAGTCGATAATCCTAATTTCTATTCCATACCATGGTGTTGTGTTGGCTTTCGGACTGTTTTCCGGGTCGTTTTAAGCTCAAATATCGGAGATCATTTATGCTAAGTGGCGCATGCAGTTGGTGGTCTATTGATGCTCCAGGCAAATTTTTAAAATTATATTTGCCAATTTATGGCCTTGTGTTTCGCTGCGATTTTCAGAATGACAAAAGTCCAGCTCGCTCAGCTGAGTTGTTATTGCCAATTCTGAAAGTGATGTCAATTGGTTCAAAACTCGTCCGTACAATCCGGAAGTACTTCAAAATGAGGGTGAGTCTCTCCCCTTTCTTCTCCATTTTCTTTCATTGCTTCTGCGATTTTCGGGGACTAATAAGCCTCAGAATTGAAATATTGGGTATTCTTAAACAAATTCAACACCTAGTGTAATTTTCCGTTATGCCAAAACCATTATTTTCACATCCATGTAGAAAACCCGACAGGTTGAAAACCTGAAGTCTTCGATCAGCTTCGTGTCTCGGTTTGAGTTTATCGCATGCCTAAAAAGCCACAGTTCAGCTGTAAAGCCTACACACCACCTAAGAGGGATTGATTCCTCAATCGGCGTCATGTCGGAATTCTACTCCAAAGCCTCGGTGATATGTAGTAGACAAATTGCTCTTATGAACTGAAAGAGTGGATTTAGAATAAATCACCAGAACCATTATCTAGTTTAGAAATCTCATTGAGAATTCCGCTTCAGCCATCTCCTCGTGATTTGTCATGACTAACTCTCTTATCTAAGGGTGAAAATTGTGTTTTAAACCATTTTTTTCAGATTTTGCCACCTCTTGGAGCCGAGATCAAGCGTCTTCCGGAATCGGGAAACACCCTTCGCAATCGGTGAGCTCATGCCTTCTCAGCCTTTGAGAACTATCCGTTCACAAAGGCAGGAGATTTTTTAATTTTTAAACGAAATAAGCTGGCAAATAGCTTATGACTCTTCTAGAAGGCAGGTCAATAGATACAACCTCGCATAAATTGACCCCATGAATTCATGAAATCGCGTTAGATTTTCATGTTAGAGTGGAACTGGGCTCGGGTCTCGGACACTGGTGTCACTGTCTAAGCTAGTAATCGGTTGTTCTTGCATGTAAGATGTAACTGGAACGTGGAGTTCCCGTAACTGAGGTCGGTGCTGCCAATTAAGCACAAACCTGCCTCGTCTAGTAAGGCCAAAGTCATGGCAGTTATTTTTATCTGAAAGACACACGCGATTTCAATGCTTGCACAGGATGATAATGAACTGCATTGGTTAGTTAAGGAATAACTTTGGTGGACTTTTCAAAAGCTGTTCACTCATCACATCGCAGGGTGGAGTCATGCTGATCCAAGATGAACATGGGGCTAGATGAGTACTTTGTATTTGGTTCCCGGGAGAGGAATTATCTAGGATACGGCGTGCTTAACGTTTTTTCCTTCTAAACCATTACAGGCTTTGCAGTCGTTTGACCGCCAGTACGAAAATGGACGATGGCACTGTAGAGGCTGTTGCAGAACTCATTTTTATTCTCTGCAAGGAGAAAGGTAGATTAAAACTTCATTCAAAAATCTTGCTACAACTCCTTTGTTATATTCCATGCACTCAATATACTAAGTATATTTAGAAAGCCGAAATGTGGCCATTTAACTAATACTTAATCACTTCAACCCTCGCATAGTTTCAATTTTTGCATTTAAATGCATTCTTGTGGGTTTGACGAATCGTGTACTTAGAGCTCAGTGCCGAAATACAAGAAACAAGGTTTACCTAAGTACTTCCAGTCATTCACCCATGCAGGAAGCCCCTGTTGAAATAAGCCATTCCTAAGTCAGGTAAACATCTCATCCGTGAGTGCTGGCATGCAGGCCAGCTGTTTGCGGGAAAGTATCCATCTGTAGATGTGCCGCTGGATACCTCCATCATCCTGGTTTGGAAAAAGGAGACAAAACCCTTTATCGAGAAAACCGTAACTTGGATCTCTGCAGTGGCCATTTCACTTCCCAAACCGGAACCTCTCCTAAGAGCTGTGGTAACAAGTGCGCTGGTTGTTTCGGATGACGAGGGGTTTTCAAAATTTATTCTGGACCAATTTACGCAGTAAACACATATCGACCCCCTACCCTTTCTGTAGGCTGGTTTCGTTGGTCCTTGTCGTCTGGCTGACCAATGTGGATTTTCATGACTTCGTAAAATAATCAAATGGGTATTGTTTGTTAATGTATTTGCAAATCTTGGCGTAGGCTTTTTCGGCTGTATAACTACGTTAACATACACTGGCCCAATGGTACGACTTCCACTCCATCAACCAGAACTTGACTGGACTTCCTTGTAGTTGACCGGGCTATCAAGTACTCGGGCTTCGGCAACTTTGTGGGCTTTCTGTCGCGTCACGGTCTGCTCTCGACGTCGGGGTGTCGCGACGGTGACAATTACTCCTCGGCATCCTCGGACTCCGAGACAGAGGACTACCGGAAGCTGCGGGACCAGGTGAACCCCGTCACAGGCCGCGTCGAGCCGCCGCGCACCAACCCCTTGGAGGGGCTCTCGGAGGAGCAGAAGGAGTTCGAGGTCATGCGACTCGTCAACAAGATCGACCAACTTCAGAGGTGTGCGCTCTTCTTACCCGTTGCCTGATGGTCATTGCTACAGATGCCCTCCTATTGATTCAGAGGAGGATGTTCGACATTCTCATTTGGAAAAGGTGGTCGGCAACTGCAAACATTTAATACTTATGAAAGAAGTTCCATAGAAAATTTTAAGGAGTTCTCAAAATGGCAGCCTCAACAGTTGAGTTTATACTTTATACGTTGAGTGGTCCCGCTAAAACTGCTTTAATTCATTCGTTACGTAACTAGGTTTATTAGTACAGCTGCCTATCTCAACTGTGCCCAGACGTCCATAATTTGCCTCTCAGTGGCTTAATATCTGGGGATTTCGAAGGAGGACAAACATTTTACTATCTTTGCAGTAAAATGGGCCTGCAATTCCTGCACCCGTGCATGTGGCCTATATTCGGTTCCCTTGTTGTCCAGGCCTTAGCTACTTTGGTTATCTGCAATTTCACACAAACATCTGAATTCGATCTAAACCCGTCTTTATAAATATCGACGCATCGCATCAACATCGGAGAACACATCCGATATTCGTAATGGTTTGAGGAAATTTAGTCTCCGTGACTCGGGTACGCGAGCAAGCTGTTATTCTGCGCTTTGCACTTTTGATCCTGGTATTACAAGTTTTTAACATTTGAACAAAACCAAATGGTATGTTCCACTTTGTTCCGAAGTGTGTTTGCCTCCACTAGATGATCTTCGGAGGCCCTGTTATGTGAGAAATTGACCTCTCCCACACTTGTGTATCAATTGGAGGTCCTTGTTGACTACAAGCCTCAACCACAGCCCCCATCTTTTATCTATTGCACTTCTCAATGTTATGTCGACCGGAGTCTCCTTCCTATTTTGACCATGTCCGGCACCTATCATCATGATCTAGCCTATTATTTTCCATGACGAATTAGATGGGTTCCATTCATCCATTCTCCTCGTTGGTGTGGCGAATTTGAACAAAGAAGTTTTAAATCTTCAAAGGAAGCTACATATGTAGCCCATTACCATTCCATTGTATGGTAACGATGTCTGCGTTCAAAGACCATTTAACTTTAATATGGAGTAGGAAGTTCATTTTGTAGACTTATTTTCTGTGAAAATTAACTTACATGAAAGTTATTGGTCTAGAAGTCTTCCAGTGTTTGATAGGTATATATCCTTAGCTACTAGTCGTGTTATAACTTGCTGACAGTCCCAAATGTACTAGCTTTTTTCAAACCATGCCTTCATGTTAAACGCTCAATTTTAGCGCCAATACCTTGGGGGGGGGGGGGGTGGTTTAAAAACCTGTCACGTGCAAAATGTCGATTTCTATTTACTCTCCTCTCTAATACTCGGCGTCCGGATTTGATTTCGTTTGCAGAGGCGGCCTAATTCAACCGGGAGTGGTAGGTGAGGACGGGAGAGTGAGACCAGCGGAGCATGTTTTGGAGCTGCTTGAGAATGCCCCCGAAATTACTGCGAAATATGGAGAGGACTCTGACTCGGACTAGTGTCGCCTTTTAATCTGCTTCGAAGTCGCCTTGCATTTAGTAGCAAATCTTGTCATCGTGATAATCATCATATTTTGTGCTCCTCTCTTGCTAACGCCATCTTTGAAATGGTTACTTCCCTCCTGTTCCAATCTTACTAAGCAAATATTAAGTTTTAGTTTTGCGCTTCTTAATACGGAATTTCATATGCTGTTTATTTTCTTTATAAGGGCCATACGAAGCTGTACGTATCTAGGAAATTTAAAGTTAATTTTAACTGCCACATTTTTTTATAAATTATCCTTGGTAGTAACTAAGTAGTGACCGGGCACGGCTTTGTTTTTTTGAATGGTCAGGTGGTTATTACTGGCACAACAGGGGTGATTTCATTGTGGTTGATGACATATTTGCCTTAAGCACAATTCCTACGTTGGTACGGCACGGTCGTTTAGTGTATCACCTGTGAGTCTACTGATAGCAAAATACAGCCTTGCCTTGATACACTACGACTAAAGAGCATAAGCTGTGTAACTCCTGTGAAGTCTTTTGGATGTGTGTCTTGCTAGTTGGGCGCAGTATGTAGCAGAGTTCGCAAAGGTTGTGCGAATATACTTGCATTATAGAACTGTCTAAGTGCAGGATTATTCGACTTAAAAAGCGATTTATCAATTGCGCTCATGGCTCCAGTTTCATTATGATGTAGTAGCCTTTACATATACCAAAAATCACTTAAAGTCCACCGAAAGGCTGTTGAAATCCCTCTTAGGTTGTAGCCGAAATTCCATTAAGACTGACAAATACGAAAAAAGACAGGAGTTATTAAAAAATTTAAAGAAGTTAGGTATCTAGTACTAGTTGTATTATCTATTTAGACGTAAATATTTACAAAATGCCCTAGTCAAGGTCGCATAGCGTCGCTCTCTCAACTCAGACTTCTTGTGGTTTTTGAGTCTCTAGACTCAATGGTTGCTGTCTCGGAAACTCTAGAGGGGACTGGATGTGTCGAATAGACTTGCCTGATGTTCTTCTTAAAGCCATGTTCCGCCTCCCCAGGCCCTATATATACTGAAATACATGTTTCATGTATTAAATTTTCTATTTTGACCGCTTTTGTCTGTGGCAAAATTTTTTCGTTGAGTCTGCGTAATTTCATCCGTGATTATGAATCGCCATCCGAATTTCGCTACAAGATATCTATCATTTAATCAATAGTTTTCCAACGGTTTTGATACTAGTGTTTTACATTTGAATAACATTGGACTTAGAGTATTCTTATTTGCTATGCCCATGTTGATATCTCGAAACATCGTAAATCGATTTTTAAAACAGTATCATTAATAAACAGGTATTTGGATTTTGGACGTGTTTTAAGTCAGAGTTGGACGTCATAACCAGATATACCAGGTGGTTTAAAAACCTGATAGTTATGTAATTCTCTGGCTCTCTTGGAGTAAATTCCCTACTTGTCTGCAGATTTACTACCATTTAAATGTCTTTGAGAATTCAACTCTTCAATTTCAACAGATTTTCGGACTTTGGTCCCGTCCGGTCATTGGCTGTACTCGAAGGCTCGTTACGAACATGTCCAGCAGTATCAGATACCTCAAGTAAGTTTAAAATGTGGCACTTAGAAATTAATATTCACCTGCTTTTTACTCGGACCCTCGGGAGTACAATCGGGGTCTATTCCCTTTGCTATTTAACATTGAAATCCGCAACTCCCGGTGTCTAATAAAAACTCGCCTCAAATTGCCCAATCCCAAAACTTCTTTCCTGTTTCGCTTGAGTTCTCGGCCAATCTCAGTTTACTTAGAATAGTACCTAGAAAGTGCACTAGTTTACTCTGATCCCTGTCAACTGCGCACACTATGGAAGAAACTGAGCTAGTGGTTCCCTGGGAGAAACAGCACCGGCTGCTTTCCCCCAGCGACTCCCAAGCTTGCTCACTGATGCGCAAGAGCTACTCCTACGCGAGAGTTCTGGGAAATATCTCCGGTGCCCACAGTACTGCTACTGCTCCCTCACAGTGCTCTTTCGACGAAGCCAATGCGCCTGCCAGTTCGTCACCACCGGACAATCGCGAGAAGCAGAGCGCTCTTGTGGAATCCCTGGGACCCCTTGGGCAGAGAGGGATGGCTGTTGCCCCGGGCACAGGCGCGACGGCTACTGCCTCTGCGGCAGCAGCAGTCACGGGTGTTATCGCACAAGATTTCGACTGTCTCTAACCCAATGGCGGCCCTTTCAGGTGGAAGCAAAAATGAAGTTTGTTCCCTTTTTCGCGCGTCAAGGTGCCCTGCTGCCATTTGCGCAGAGCACTAGGAGCCTCTCCGGTGCTGAACTTTCCTATGGACTCATCAGGTTCGTAACCGTGTCAAAGATTTTTCGAAGTAAGCGAGGATATCATCTACAAAGTTGTCGAACGGCAAAGGCAGCATTGTCATTCATGATCAGGACGTCTTAGATGCCATTGCACGTAGTAGTTGCTCCAAATTGTATTCTTTGACTTGAAATGCGTGACAAATCGAACAGATCTCATGTGGTGAATCTCGCCAATATTTTAGAGGAAATCGGTCCCTCCAACGCCGATATGATTTGACCGTCCGTAAAACAGTCACCTTTTCGGTGGCTTTTTTAGCGTTCTTATCTAGTTAAATTTAACATATTTCACTAATCAATGTAAATCAGTACTAAAAGTAGTGATTTTAGTAGGTTTTGGGATGAATTGATTGCCTTTGATGAATGAAAACTTGATTGTCTTCTCTACTTTCGGTTCCGCAGTCGTTCTCAAAAATATTTAACTCCGGTTACTTCAACCGAGTTGAATTTTCTACCCTTGGTGTTGTAAAAAAGTACCGTCTAGAACCTTTTATCTCAGTTTCTTAAGATTTTATTGATTTGAACACGTTGTAGTCTTTGTTGGCCCGTCTATTTCGGCGAAACTATTTGAGCCACGAAAACCGCAGTATTTCAAATTTTTTGCACTCATTATCTCTTCCTAGCTGCAGGTTTGAGCTTGTCAATCGTGGAATAGGACCTCGTCAGCCGATTTGGTTTTGCCCCGAAACAAGTAGTTCTCTGTTGTGTAATGACCTCGAATATCAGATCGATTTGACGTTTAATCTACAGCTTGAAGATGAGTAGGTTAACTTCTGTCTACGTTGCCTTATGATGCATTTAATCATCTAAATCTTTATCTGAGTAATTGATTCAAATCTCGGATTTTTAGGTTTATAAAGGATTCATACGATTCTTCAGATAAATATACTTGGCCACACCCACATAGGACAATCGGTTCTGCCGTTCATTTACTTACTTGCATCACATTTTTTCCAACAGCTCCAGAACCATTTAGTGTGGATGTATGCATCTTCAACCCAGCGTTAGTCGTTTGCTCTTGCTATTGAAAAACTCTTTAGTAGGGCTGTCTTCTCCCTGCATTATTTGAGCTATTCGTTATTTTGCAGATTACCAAATGTCTTTTATTGAATAGCTCAAGAAATCTTGCGTTTTAAATCCTGGAAACAAACGGTTTGCAATTTTACAATGTTCTCACATCAAAAATGCATCTGAAGTTGCTTATCCTTAGCAAATGAATCCATTGAACAATGCATCACGAGGCTCAATTGCATGAGTAGTCATTTACTTTCACAGGATCATTTATATGAAATTTTTTCTTTTCTTTAATTATAAGATTTTTTAGTAAGCATTTTTCACGTGCCTATCAAACTATTAGCTACTTCCTATCATGGATTTTGTGAATAATTTATGCTTTCTAGTAAACAATTTGATTAAAGGAGGCCTTCAGGAGGGGTCGTTATTTCATGATAAATAACGTCTACTTTATTTTATATTTGTCTAAAATATACAAAAGTAGCTAACGTAGATATTGCACTCATCCTTAAATAATATTGCTTTTAGCCTTAGTAATTTCTATTAATCATTCAGCTGAAGTAGTTGGTTGTGGTATAATCGTGTTAAATTGCAACTTAACATTTCGGTGACATTGTTGTCTACTTGCAATGAGATATCGTGCTAAAAACGATTAGCCAGACATCGTTGATTGCTAAATTCAATGAAATTTTGGGGTAAATTTCTTCTATTGAACCCATTAATATTCTTTGGACTCCCTGAAGTTTTACATGAAAGTTTTATTTTTACTTATTGTTTCTTAAATCTTCATGCTTCGAGTACAATCTATCACACGTGCAAGGCTCTTAACTATTGAAAGGATTTTATCCACTCCTGCAAGGCTAACAGATCGCTTTCATCTCCTGGGTGGAAGAAGCGATGTATATCAATCGTGGACTAAGTAACGTAGGGGATTATAATTTTAGTACTTTTCGGCGAATTAATCAGATGATAAATTACTTAATTAAACCTGTCACTCAAAGGAATATTGTAATATACTCCAAATATCCAAGCTTGGCACTTTGCGTGAAATCGATGACAACGAGACCCAAAAAGACGTATTATGTAACTTGTTAAAAGGCTACTCAGAAAAATATCAGATTGTTCCATCAAATTAAGATTAATAGATCCCAACGTAGTCTTCTGAATTTGGTAGTTAAATAAGGTCCGAAAGGCTGTCATAGATTTCTCTTATTTAGAGATATTGAGAAGTAGAAGTCCTTTGAATGCGACATCAGAGATCTGAGGTAACTGGCACATTTTTATGTGAAGTGGAAGTGGTAAATCTTCGCCTGCCATTTACTTCTCAAATGCAATGAGACACCCTTAAAATTTGTTAGAATCAATCCAACGTCGAGCCATTAAATCTCAATCTGACCTATATTGGCTTTTTAGATTCGGTACACACTCCCATGAATTGCTTCATTAGTCGTGACTTTTTGTTTTTGAGTAATACCACTTATGTCTCTGCCTTCTTAAAATTACCAGTTCGAACCTAGAGAGTTTATTTAGACCAGTATATATAGGTCAGTATATATAGGTTTGGTTTAAAAGATCGATTAATAGAATCTCGATAACTCTCAAAACGATTTCATTTACCTATAACGCTGCTGATCACTATTTAGTTCTGCTATAAATTACGAGCCAGCAATTTTTAAAGAATATAGAAAACATCTAACTATTGTTTATGTCAACTGTGAAATTGAGGTTCCCTAACGCTAGAGGGTCTTGTTTTTTGGACATTCCAGGTGTCTACTAATTCCAACTAGAATTTCCGGTTAAATAAAAGTTCCATGGGATGGAAATTGGACCTATAAAACGCTGAAAGTCGTATACATAACAATTGTTTGTTTCCCTTAAATGTGACCAAGCGTATCAATCATGCTATCTTCAAGCATTTGATTTTCAAGCTAATTGCAGTGGAGCATAAATTAGGCATGGATATTTGTGAGCAAAACATAAGTTGTCTTAAATTAATTTGAACTTTTGATTGTTTTAAAACTATTGGAAATTCATAATTGTCTGTTTTTCCTTAAAGTGCTATGATAGCAGTCGACCAAATCTAAAAATGAATATACCAAGTGATATAAGTAGCTTTTAGGTGAAAAAAGTAGTGAATTTATAATTTGGAGCACCATTTCGGTTGACTGCCACTAGCTATTTTTTATGTAATTTTGATTTTTAATTGGGGAGTATTTAGCTCAGTTGCACCTGAACTTTCTTCTATAATACGGGGATTTTATCTATACATTCACAGACTTACAAACTGCTGCTCCTCAATTGTTGATCCTTAATGCGGAACCAAGATGGTTAGTCTTAGAAAGTCACTCGGAAGCACTTTTCCCAGTAATGTGGTTTTGCAATGTTCGTAAAATTGTTTTTTAAATGATATTCATCGGAACTAGAGTAAATTACAGAATTTCTACACAGAATCACGAAGGGCATGATTATATATGACAGATACCTAGAAGAGTTCGAAAATTGCATTCAAGTTTATACTCTCTTAGCTATCTCAGGAATAGTGGAGATTTATTTATTCCTATTTTGGCTTTCTATTTCCTATTTTGTTTGATATCAGCATACAGCATTACCACGTTTAAATGCATCTGAAGCGATTTGTTTTCGTTCTGCCTGTTGGAACTGCGTCAGTTGATTACAGGCTCTCAACCTAGATAAATATGCCATAAAAGTGCTAGTTCCTGAACTTCTCCTAATTTGGGAATAAAAAGGACAGTTGAAAGGGAAATAACCTGAGAATGAGATTTAAGCGGATGTGTTCCAGTTGCTACCTTTGATATAAATCATGTAATTGATTGTTCTCTGATAAAGCAATGCGTGATGTGTCAGACTGAGGTCTGTAGAAAGATATGTACATCATCTGATGCCAATCTGAGTATTTTATTAAAGAACTTTACGGATTTCTTGTGAAATGATGACTTTATCAAAGTCACTAATTTCACAGGTTGATTGATTACCAAGTCCCTGACCACGTTAGATATAGATTATTTGTTGATTTAATGGGCCACCCACTGGCTTTACAGGTCTAGGTCTTTGTTTAATCCTGCAAAGCCGAAATATTGGCTACTTTGGTCTCGGTCATTGGCGTCTTATGATTTGTGCTAGAGCCGAACAAACTCATAAACAAATGAAATAAGCACACTAACGAATCGCTCGATTAATTCCATCTCTCCTACCAGGCCTAAGGTCTAGTGAATATGCCCTTCATTATATTCTTCTGTTTCACGAGCGTATCGCATTAAATCCCCGCTTCTGTACTTACTGGCAAGAGTAACATAAACTATGCAATTTTTAGTCCGTCTTATCTATGACAACACTGTACATGGCGTCTTCGCCGTTTTTGTCGTTTCTGGGCGTCACCTTTTCAGTTTTCATCCCTGCTGCGTTTTGGAAAAGAGAGTTTTTCCCCGATTTTGAGCCTGCATTTGACCTCAGAAACGAAGGATCGTCTTCTATTTTCGCTCCCTCTTGTCTACATGAATCAAAGGTACAATGAAATATTTACTTCTTCGCTTTCGCCTACCGCTTTTGTGCAGTATAATGGCGTCTGACTTTTTTGCAGTGTCCAAAATGTGGTCGTGTTTTCTACCGTTTCCCAAATATGGTACAAAATATATCTTCTGTCGTTTGACCAAACGTTAGGTTTCCAATCGTAAAGTACACATTACGAACTCCTGAACGCTTTGAAGCACTGAGAGTTGATAATTCCTATAATATTGTTGGCGGTTCCTTGAATTGATTTCAGTAATATCAATGGAATCACTGCCTCTGCCACCTAAGCTTGTAGTTTGTCGATAACTTATCTAATAAGGACAATCTTTTTCGAAAAAACTATTTTTCTTTCCCTTTAAAGTGTCTTTTAAGGTATTTAGGGCTGAAATCTGTAGTAGTAGTGATTCATTTAAGATAATTCGGAGTAAACGTGTATCTGTTTGGTGATGTTAAAGAGATTATGCCAAAGGCTGCATTACTTCCGGAGTAATTGTTTAAGCAGCCCCTGGATTTCGTGTTATCATTAAACGCGAATTTTCAGATTGTAAGCCTATCTGTTACTACCACTGAACTTCGGAAAAATGAATCGACTTGTCTGGACAGGGCTCGTAGCTTGGTTTTTTTTAGCTAAAAAGGAGACTGTTATCCTGCTTTGGTATCTGTGCTGTAAGAAACCGAGTATAACCATTCTCATCCTCCCATTTCCAAACCTCCGCTATTCAGAGTCTACTGATAATGCTTAGTAATTTCACGAATAAAGCTATGCAGTCATTATCAATAAAACGCTCATCTTTTCAGAATTAAATGCAAGAAAACGAAATAATCTAGGTGGTACATAGGCATAGAATCTCTCTGTACTTAAAATTGTAAATACATCGTTTTTTTCTGTTGCAGAATACACCACTTAAGTCTGGCAATTTTCTTCTACGTCCTATATTTTGGTGGTTTTATCCATCTACAAGTTCGTGAGTAAATGGATTGAATTTTGATTCGTACTTACGCTCTCAGAATTATCAGCCGCAAGCTCAATTAATTTGTTCACTCAAATAGACTCACCCTGTAGATCTTTTTGAATTTTGCAATTCCATGAATTCTCGCATCAAGGTCTGAAATAAATCTTCAACCAACACTTCTTACAAAAAATTAAAAAAAAACACTGTAAGCTTCAGCTGGACTGAAGTTTAATTTGAAAGTAATGACTCCTTTCGTGTAATATTTCGTAGTATTTCTTTCCCTGGTGTGATAGAACTGAAGAGAAGTTGAAATATGGACGCTGATCTGAGTGCTGAGTCTTCTAAATGCACTATATCGTTCGTTTATGTTTGTCTCTACTATTGGGTGAAGTCGCTTGCTCAAGAAATGCATTGCGACGATCTGAAAAATTTTTGAATGGATGAGACATCTAATGTCAGGAACATAGAGTCACTTAGAATGACAACACATCGAAGGGTCAGATTCTTCAAAACACTGGAATCACATCGGCGAAGGCGAAAAAACCGTATTAAGTTGCACATAGGGATCCGATCTTTAGGTTGTAGGGGTCACCATTGCTACGGTATCCACCAAATCTGATATGAATAAACACAGGACTACAGGGGGGCAATAACTACCGCGATGAAAAGGGTTGGTTTTCCAAAAGCTCGGGTAGAAAAGTGACCGCACAACTGTGGGTTACGTGCACCCCTTAATTCGCTGTACTGACTTGTATCTGGACGTGTTATATTCGAGTCTTACCATGTTTAGCCGATGGGGCGTTGGTAGAGACCAAAATGGCGTCTTCCCATGGTTTATGCTCGCTTTCGGATGCGCTTTGGTACCTATCAACAAAAAGCTGGATTGGGTGAGATGATGAGCCTTGTGACTTGCTGCCCGAGGATCCCAACCACATTCTGAGTCCCTGGACTGAGGTGTGCTAATGTACGAGGGTGGATAAAAAGTTCGCGGAGTTTACAAAATCCATAAATATACATGAGTTTCTTTCTCAACATTGTTGCACGTTTGAAGACAGTCTCTAAGGAATCCTGGCAGACAAGTGGAGGCACATTGTTTTGCCTACTCTGGATTTCTTTGGGACTATCAGATTTGGAAAACTAAACTGATCTATATCGGAACTGTACTCGTGACTGGGCGAGTAGGCACATACTATCGTAGCACTTCACAAAGGATATCCTGAGCAATTCCTTGAAATTGTCTCGATACTGCAACAGGACCTCACCTATCATGATGTTTCCATTTCCTAGGTTTATTGAAAGCGTCTTCCTACGGCCTACCTGAAACCTCAAAATAGTAAATCCATTTCACTTTAATTTTGAAGGTAATCTCCCAGTGTCACACTTTCTGACAACCTACCAGAAAACAGTGGCCATTAATTTAAGAGCCGACTTGTGAGAGTTAAACTTGACGGATCTCGAAGATCCACTGTTTCGAGTGTTTTTAAACTCTGAATCGTGCTGGTAAATCGAAGTTTCATCAACTCCGGTGGTAAGTTTTACCAATAAATTGCTGTTCTCCGGCTGCGATTATGCTTAATATGTAATGTCGGGAGAGAAAACTTCGATGATTCTGTTGCTCAGTCCACAAGGCTTTTGCGACACATCGCGCTGAAAAATCTCGGTCCCATATTGCGTGTCATGAATTTCTAGGGCCGAAGCTGTCTGAGTGACAGTTATTCATTGTCAAACTTGAGCGGTTAAATTTTGAGCAACATGGATGTTTTCGTCATTTTTTGTTCTTGGTCTTCTCTAGCCAAAGTCGTCGTCTTCAAAGCCGTCTCTTCCTTAGTTGAGTCGCTGAATCCACTTGTAGTCTGTAGCTTTTTTGGAGCACGAGTTCCATAGACTTATTTCAAGGATTTAATGAATTGTGTTTCTCTCTACTAGCGTTTAGTCAACCATGTCTCAAAATGTTGGTTTTCCATAGTCGAGGCAGTGGCCTCTCTTTTAGAGCGTCTGAAGTAGGTAATGCAAATGTTAACGCTCAGTTAAGTGTTCTGGTATGTTTTAAAATACTTAAATTTGATGATTTTACTGCTACCATAAAGTTCCTCTTATTTCTATTGAAAGATCAGGACTTGCTGCTTTTCCAAGCGTAGATGGCGGCTAGTGTTGTTACGGGTCTTCGGATGTAATGGTATGCATACGTGAACCCATAAGGGGCAAAATATTATGGTAATATTTTAAAGTACCAAAGACACAATAATCGTGCAGGAGCAGATCGCATTCCTAGCTCATTTTACTTGTGTACTCATACCATATGATTAAAGTTTTATTGATGAAGCTGTTTACCGAAAATCGCCTAAACCAATAGCTCGCCTTTATTCGGCAGTGCATTTCTAGGCTCAATGAATGGAAGCAAGTGGTGCTGGAGGCTAGTTATGAACTCAATATAGTGAGTTACTGATCCCAGGCAGCTAATCAAGCTGTGGAGGGCTGGTATAAACATGGTAGGTGCATCTGTCCTATTTTGGTAATCAAAATTCGGTCTCAAAAGCAATGGGGTTTTCAGTGTCTGAAATACCCGTGTTTTGATACGTTTTGCAACGGCAAACTCGTACTTCTCTTTGTTCCATGTATTTAAAAAAGAGTTCACTAGTTCCGCCTTTTCGGTGTATTGAATACGGAAGCAGCAATTCCATTACTTTGAATTTACCACTTCGTTGTGTACGATGCTCTCTATGAACTAATGGTTTAGCTGTAAGACTCTCCTTAATACTGAATAACTGTTTTAAAATTTAATTACTTATTAAAAATTAGTTGTTGTATTGTTATTTAAAGCAGCGGAAGATGAGGTAGTTTTATGAACCAGTTTATTAATTTGCAAAGCAAATGAAAGCCTTTTTAGAATATGTCGCACTTCTTGAACCTTGGCTCAGCTGTTTTACGCTCAAAATAATGCCATCTCTACAAGGCGTACACTGGTCATACGATAGTAAGAAATCGGTAGTAAAACTGCGTTGAGTTGTCATCACTTTTCTTGATTAAGTCATCGAAAAGCATCCAGTCTTCAAGCCTCTAAGCTTCAAGTGATTTTGTCTTGGGGTTCGATAAAGACTTAAATGATATGCAGTGGTTGCTGGGATGTGTCTGTGAAAATCTAGTAATAAAATGCGGCCACTAGAGAGGCGCAAGTCTTTAAAATTTCGAATAGAGAAGTGACTCTGTTTAACATGGATACTGGGGATTTTAATCTAGTGTAAAGCGGTCTTTATTGGCTCGTTTAAGAACGCAAAAAGGAGTTAGCGAGCTTCCATGCGCAGTGTATATTACATTAATACGAGTTGTTATAGTTATGTTAAGTTTATTTACAGTTATTTCATGTCATATCAGGAAAAACTGTGTTTGCTTACGATTGTCCACATGGAAAGTTCATATCATTCATATGCTTATGCAGCCCTGCACTGTGTCTACATCGCCTTGCTTTCGTTCAGCCTCTTGATTGCTGTGGCTTAGTTGAGAATTTGAAGCCTGCGCTAAATCACCAAAAGGTCTAGAGTCCATCTCTTCTCTCTCGGTGAAGTCAAGCAGATGATCTGCCGAAGTTGAGCCACTCCAGCCCCCATGCCAACTCCGGACTTCCGACTCTGTTCTGTTCCAGTGGTCCTGATGGTAGTGGGATAATTCGTATTCTGGATGGATAATTTATAACTCAGATGCTGTGGTATTTAAATAGTAGTTTTCTTTTCAAGTTATTTCAGACAATAGCACCAGACTCATTTTTTTTGTACATTCTACATCACTGTCATCAGTGAGAGATACACGGTTTCGATAAGGCGTTCGACTGAATTCGGTGAAATTCCTAACCGTCTTAGTATCCATTCAGATTCACCCTCCTCATGTGATTTTATTAGAAATGAGCTGGGAGCTGTCAGCAATAACCTGAAAATACGAAATATACTCCCTAAAGGCTGGCTACACTTGATGAGCCCCATAAAGGGCCAGAGTATGGTTCAGGATCGTAGACACTGAAAGTCTGAACCTGGGGTTATAACCACCTGCTGCTGGCCGTGGTTTGAACCTTTTATTGTTCTACAACCATCAAATTGTGTCAAGATGGACGTCGAACTTGTAGAGGTTATGTCAAAAATCAAATTTCCAGTATTCAGGAAATTTTCATTTTATAACAAACACATGGGGAGTCCCCTATAATTCGCATAACTGTTTAGTTAGAATGATTACTCTTTGCTTAAGTTATCACAATAACCTTATTTTGAGAAGCTTGGCCTTGCCTTCCTTTTATTCACCCTTCTCACTAGTCGGGTTAGTATAGAATTAATTTTGGGTGTCGTAAAAGTGATCGTTTTATTGAGATAGCAAAATCATTGTAGGATAAAAAGTAAAACATCTGTTTTGTTTTTCGTTAGGCTTACGCAGTAGTTGCGGGAATGTTTAATCACTTCTAATTACTTCAATTTTTCAGGGATTCGCAAAGTATCTTAGGATAGATGCAACTGAAATTAGCTTTCATACGCACGATAGGAAGTCGGTTCTTGCAATTTATATATCAAATTTCACTTAAGTCCCTTATTGTTTTAAACCAATTTTCAACAATTAATCAGAATTAGGATTTCTTGCCGATTTAATATGAAGGAATCAAAGACAGTGCGCACACCGCGACTTTAAGAGGAAGTTTCTTATATACTGTTTTAATGAATAAATTTACAAAAAAATGGTTCTTTGTGTCAAAATTTGCTTACCTAAAGAGGGGTTTATGAGGATATTTCATGTTTTCTTCTGAGAGATGAATAATTTATAGAGTGAGGCACAGGGAAGGATAGATGGATCAAATCATAATGAATGTCTTACAAATTAGGGAGATGGGTCATACTTCACTTGATCGAGTTGCATCGTCTATTGGAAAATTCACATAACGCTAGACAGAAAATTAGGATTTAATTTACTTAATTCACCGGCAAAATACAGCAGTTGAAATAAGTTGTTCTTGGTATTTTTACTCATTCCTTCTCATTTTAGTTATTTACTTTCGTCTGTCAAAAGTATTATTTCTTGAGTTGCAAGGCTTCTCTGAAAACTGGAAGCTTGTGGCTTTAACGTCTAAAGGCACGAACTTCATAAGTATAGATTGGAGTATTTCTGAGAGATGGTCACCTACGGACAAGATCGTCGAATTGTCGAGAATGGAGAAACTTCAAATTCACACACACTTCTTCAGTCGCAAGAAATTCGTCTGTTTTATGCCATAAATAAGTGCCACAGATTCCATTCCCAAGTTTGGTATAGATGTAGCGGATAGGCTACAATTGGTTCCTCTACAATTCGGATTTACTACACTGTTAAGACAATCTAACTCCCGGAGGAAGAGAAGAGGAGAAGGCGTGCGCACCAGAACGTTCTTCGGAAACCCGTGTTCGTTTTAAGTCGTCCACTCGCGGTTTTACGAGATATGGAAACAAGGGGACATAACTTACACAATTCGATTGGCTACGGCGTGTCCGGTAGCTAGGTTTTGGCAGGCTCTGTGTGAGTCAGGCTGCCACATAGAAAACTGGGAATCAACGAAAACAAAATCAGTTGTTTTGATTGTTACCTTTTTGCGCCTATGCCAATTCTGATGGAGGCGTTTGAAGCGTAACAATGTCTTTGTCCATCCAAGGATAACTCAACTGGATTATCGGTACTCAGTCTCACCAGATCACCACCTTCCCCTCAGCTGCCCTCGAAACTCAATCCGTCATGTCCCCTTTCATGAGTCGGGAAAATGACTACACCCAGTGCTTAGGATGCATGAGAAAAACCTCATTAATTTCTCCACCTCTGACCCAAATTTCAACGCAGAGCTAACCTTTAAAGTTAGCTATGCAGTATCCATGATTCAATAGAGGTGTTTTTGTCTTTATTAATTCAGTCAAGAGGAAGCTTCGCTGATAGACCAGGAGCTCTTCACGGAATATGCCTTCTCGGTGGATCAACTCATGGAACTGGCCGGGTACGCATGCGCTGTCGCCATTCAAACCGTACGTCGCTTTTATTCTATTTCATGGGTTCCATGCCTTGCCACTTTCCTTGATTCATTTGCTAACCTAGCCTCGACGTCAGGGGATGAGTTGGTTCCGTCCTATGAAATACTAAATCACGTTTTCAGACAGTAACAACTTTTTTGGTCTATGTAAATGCATGGTCAAAATTGTGGCAAGGACTAAAACGAAGTAGGAGGACCGAGCCTATTGAGGCAATAAGATGGATAATGTGATGTCAAATGTGTAGCGGTTCTCCGGTGTGAGTAAAGACAGGACTAAAGGAAAGAATCTATCAAGGAGGAAGCACAGGCAGGAACGTGACCGAATGACTGTTGGGTGCAGTACAGGGCATTAGATTCTCTAGTCGAGACAAAGGCTCCATCAAAAAGGCTGCAAGGCCGTCGTGTCCATGTTGCGCTTTACGACAGCTTGAAAGCAGAAAGGGGATCTAGCTAGAATCTGTGCGTCGATGAGCTGAGCTTCCCGATATGCAGGCTGCTACAAGCAGCTGATATTATGTAAATATTTAGCTATATGGGAGAAAATAAAAGTTTGAAGACTCTTACAATCGGACCAAGAAAATTACTGGTTCTGTAGATGGTTAATTGGAAGGAGATTAGGCAACTACGGACTACTACAAGTGCGTAAAGTGGTGAAATTTTATAGATTCGCGTGTGCTCTCTCAAGGTTAATTAAGAAATCTCATTTGCTAACGTATTCACGACGCAAATTTAAACTAACACGAGTGCCCAACATCTAATTTAGTGAATGGCTTGAACACCGATTTATTCCCGCAACCGTGCAGCTTGCTCTTCGCGTTTAATTCAATACCTCTTCGGAGTTTGTAGAAGATACAGTTGCAGATGTCCTGGTGAGAAAAGACAATGACAGTTAACTGGCGAATTTCGAATTCATGAGCTAAGCTTGTGGATTCGGTGGTGCAGAGTGGTGTGTGTTCCACCTCAGCGGGTGTCCTTCTTGTCACTTGGACGTGCCCGAACGAACATCCCTTTTTTCCCTTTGCAAAACGGCATGAATTTCACCCACGTATGTTGGCTTTCCTGTCTCTAACTATTTGTTCAAATAGTTAAGGAGCTAACAGATTCAAGCTATAATTAGTGAAACAATGTCTTTCAAAAGCGTTCAGACTTTTGGTTGATGAAGCGTTGCCATACAAATGCAAGAAGAATATTCAAGCCGTAGCTTGTAGTAAAGTCAAAGCGAGCATAACTCAAAAATCATGAAAGCTATTTAAAAAGAGTTGTGATTTTTAGTACTGTATTGTAAATCAAGTCTCGTGGTATCGAGGCGTGTACGTTTCCAACCGGTTGTGTGGAAACGCTAGGTAGTTCGATCGTTTGTCAGGTAAGCACATCCGTTTTTACCAAATCAAGAGACTGGTAACGAGAAACATCTTGTTCGCGTTTGAAATCTGCTGAAAAAATGACGGAATGCGTCAACCTTACTCCTTTAAAAGTTTGTGGTTGCTTCTTGCTCTCCCAGCCAAGTTTATCTTACAGATGTGAGTTTAAATTTTAGTTGGAGGGTACCTTTCTGGCTATGGAAATTTGTGTGCCTTGCTAAACTGATAAATTGTTGCCGAGGTGCTGAGTTGGGAAAGGAAATACGTAGTTAATACACACGAGTTAAATAGGCATACAGATCACTGTAACATTCGTGATAGAGAGGAGATGCTGATGGTTTTTTGGTTCATGCGCTTTCACTCACTATGCAGGTCATTAATAAATCCCTGCTATCTATCACGTATTCTTGAAGACTATGACTATTCGCTGTTTTACCAAATAAACTACCAAAGTGTTTGTAATTTCGTGGGCCGAAGACGAGTTATATTGCTTGGTCAATCGTGTCGAAGAAAATCTGCTAATTTGTTAGCCAACAATAGGATAGGCATTTTCAAACGTAGCTTCATCTTTAGTTGCTATTATTGGTCTGATTTCAGTCATATAACCGGTTGAAAGGCTTTCGCTCATCTTAAGTTTTCTCGCTCTTCTAACCACCAAAGTTTAATAGCTGAAACTTCCAGTTCTTCAAAGGCTATTTTCCCCAGAGTTGCAATAAGGTTCATTCTTCCCTATACCTTTCGAGAGCTCTACTTAAAAAACTGTTCCTATTTTCGACTCATCCTTTGTGGTGGAGAAGGTTTCTACCTGCATCAAGTTTACTGAACGCTTCCGTTTAGTCGATTTCCCACTCATTTCCCACCTCTATTACCGTGGGACTTCGCACTTAAAACTGTTTTCACTCCAATATTTTATAAGACTAATGGGGCTTTTAGTCCAGCTTATCGAAAAGACGGCAAAAGCCACAAAAGATGTCTGGACTTCTAGGATCATTTTTATCGGGAACCACTGCAAGTCGGTTGGATCGATGACGTATCATTACAGCTTTTAATGCTAATATAGAAATAACCTTAGTGCTAACGGTGTCGAGTTGGGAATCAGTAATTTAGGCTACATTAATGAAATCAGAGGGGAGTTTCGTCAACACCTCGCAGATTTCCAGCCCTAGGCAATAGTTAGTATAGAGAAGCTTTAAATGTACAATGCACTGCCTACTTTTATCCAGGGATGATGTAGCATTGTCACGGAATCCTCAAGCAGAGCCTGGGGTATAACTAGAGTACTGTTCATACTTGTGGTTGTAGATGCTCGGGTAATCTGCTGTATTATAATCACGTCTGTTAGATTTTTGCTCCCTCGTAAAGTTATAGATATTTCTTGGCAAAAGGCAAGCTTTTAAATGGAAGCTTGAGATTTCGTAAATCACCCAAACATGTATTACCGAGAAGTGCATCGATGTCATTTATATGCATTCGTTTGGCTGCTAAGCGGAATGACATAGGCATATGTTTGTATACGATGCGGGGAATTTATATTGTAATTCACAATTTTAAGCGGTTCTTTATGCAATATCTACGTACTAGTTTTATTGTCTTTTGTATTACAACTATTGTTAATTAACTATTATCTCGTCGTCTTACCTTTTGAAATATAGAAATGATTGCTTTGTGTAACTTGTAAATATTTTATTCCCATTGTAAGGAGGTATTACTGAGTAGTTATGAATAATTACCTGGCGTAGAAGTCGACGTAAGAGAGAACCCAATTGCTTCAGTACTAATTCTCATTTTATCAGTTTTCAGTGGAATTGCTTTAATATATTTGCCTAAAAAGGAGCGATGAAAAGCGAAATTAGTTCATAATTTCTTCCACAAGGTTGGGAAAATTCGTCACTTTAGTCACTCCGGAAGGTATCATATAAGCCATGCAGCCTTGCATTAAATTTTAAAGTCTTAGTGAGAAACGAGGTGGTATTCATCTTTTCCTCACTGTGGGCGATTTGTAGCCTGATCAGAAGTTCACCTGCCTAGTGCTTTAATCGCATCAGCATTCAGGAGTGGTAATCACCACCCAAACTGACCAATGGTCACCTATCAGATTTAAAACCTCGCAATCGATTCAGCAGTCATTGCATTAGTATTCTGGACACTTCAAAGCGTGTCCTTTTTTCTACATTCTCTGTTGACCAAAACGCCAGATCTAAGGACAAAATTTCATTTCTAAATCAAATGAATTTAATAATTGAAACTTTCTCAGGTATTTGATCTGTAAACGATATTGAAATCGAAAAAGCAGCTTGAAAGGCGGTATCTTAGTCGGAGTACTGACCGTTTATTCAATATAATTGCTGGTTTTCACAAGACAATTTTCTAAATGAATTGCAATTTCATTTATGCCTGTGACGGACAACTGGTTTGAAATGTAGAGAAATAGATAATTTTAGGTATACCAATGTTGAAATCCTATCAGCTTTAGTCGTAATTGCTACCACGGCCATTTTTAATCCACCTGAAAAAGCGTAGATCAAAGTTTGAGATTGGAGCACTCACACGAACAGATCAAACTGACATGAAGTCAGTGTTCGATCGTATTAACGCTATTGGTCTTGTTAGCCTTTCAGTGATAATCACCTTGGAAGCATAATCGTTTCCATCCACATCTATACAGCCTTAAGAGCTTGAAAACTCTTGAAATTCGATTACTATCCCTTGTAATTCCATAAATCCACAAACGATAATTTCGTATATGCTTTCCTTCCTTTTCCAAATTCGTTTGAAGACCTTTGGTAGGCGGGACTGTGCCTGTTATTCTCACCGTTTCAACCTCTCATCGGAGTACAATTTTGTCATCCTGAAAATTTACTATCGTTAAAGCTGAAATCCCCTAGACTCACCACCTTTTTAAATCATGGCCCTGTGGACTTAAACGACTCCAATTCGTACTGCAGTGATAATACTCCAAATACCCGTGGCTTGGTAAAATGGATGCCCTGTACAAAGTTCAAGTACCTGCTCTGAATAATGATTCATAATATCTTCATTTCCTGCGCCATAATGGTCTAGGCAATACACTACGACCCACTTTATTATTACTCTATGACTGATCTGCATTTTGTAAATTTTAAGGTTGCTGTTACTGTGTGCTGCTTCGAGGAACAAAATAGGAATTATTGGAAGTGAATTTCATTCAATCAAAGTGGCGAAGTTTAGCCAGGACGGATTCTACAGTAAGGAAAATCGTAAATACTTATTCCTCTTAATGGCATTCTAGAGGTAAAAAACTGGATCGTTTAGTCTATCTTACCTCCTAAAACGATAGACAAGTGGAGGATTTTCGCGTATTCGAAACTTATTCAAAGGCACACTATTTGTTATGGCGTTCATTTATTAATAGCTCCTTATATTACGTGAATGAATGGTTTGCTAATACCTATATTTCTGTCGTTTAAGTCATTGTTATTCGCAATAGGAAAGTGGACTTAGGTAAAAATTGGTGTTATCTCACGCTTAATTCGTTAATCTTCACATCTGTGCCCATTTTTTAATCGGGGTAGCTAATGACTGCTAATGCAACGCGGCAAAGATGTCAATCTATTTATTGAAGTATTTTAAACTCGAGATTCTTGGTTTTTTTGAAATTAAATCGGCCTTAGTATTAGTTAATTCTAATGCATCGTTCGCCATCTCTATGAATTTTATATTACTCGTAGTCACAATAGGCGCCAATGCTATTAGGGTGAAACTTCATTGCGCACAGTTTTTCGCTAAAAAGAGAGCTTTATCAGCGTATTTGTGAGTTTCTTTAAGGAAGCAGCATTTTATCACCCATTGCAGAACTGCACAGTTATGTAAAATACTTTGGTTGTTAAAGTCTGTCGATGGAAACTTCCCTGCTTCCAAGGCTTTATCGAAGGAAGATTATGAGAATTTGGCATGTTCCTGAATTTAGTTGAAGTATTTTGTCTGAATTCTACAGGCCTACCCTCGTGCGGGAATGAAAAATTCTGATGGAGGCGTCCTGGTTTGCTGCGGACCAGGCAACAACGGTGGAGACGGACTTGTATGCGCTCGTCATCTCAAACTCTTCGTTAGTTGTTCTCGTGTTCTTGTTAAAAATGTATTTCTTATCCGTCAAGTTGCCTAGAAATCAAGGGGTATTTATCAGGTACATCGCTAGTTTATGTAGACACTGATAACTGAGGATATTTTGCTCTGTCGAATAACTTGGCCTATTCACTACCTCCTAATGGTCATCAAACAGAGGAACAAGCATCTCCATTAATTTTCTTGTCTTCAGTAGTAGATTAAGTTGATGTAAATACCCGGTGTCATTATGCAAATCGTTGGGGTCTGCACTATCGAAGATGAGGTTGAGTTAAAATATTTTTATACTCTGTATATGAAGGCCAAACTTGTTTCTGCTCAGTAGATTTTCTCATTTACCAAAATTGTTTAGGCATATTAACCTAGACGGTCTGAGATCTTCAGATGAGTTCACCACATCAAGAATTTGGTTAACGTATCTGGTGCCATTTTGGGAAATTCTTCAGCAAGTGATTGGGCTTATGGATTCTTTTTGGCAAGACTATATGTTCCTTTGGTATTACCTCAAATGATTTTAGCACACACTGTTCTTGTTGTATTAAACTAACTGACTAAAAGCGTTTGGTTTCGACACACTTCTCATAAAGGTTGGAAAACCATTTTGCTCCATGTTAAACGAAATTTCTCCCTTAGCTTTATATTCCCCAAAGTCACATACTAGTGTTTTATAACTATAAAGAGGTATTTAATGATGCGAAAGCTAATGCAAGTTGTTAATAAATTTCACTATCAAACGGCCAAACTGATCAAGCGTTTATTGTAGTTCTTTTTTTACAAAAGTCTTATTTCTTCCCACACGATGTGTGTCGATTAAGTACTGCGTCAATAGGTTTTGATTCAAGCCCATTTTTACAATAGCACACAGTAGTTAAGTCTAGTTATTCTGACACTTCTTTTTGGTTCCTATTATTGGCTAAGTAGAGGAGCTAGTACATTTCACTAAGAGGAAGGGGTGAGGCAAAAGGGCTATTTATATTCAACGAATGTTTTTCATTCAGTTTATCAGATGATTTTTCTCTTGCTAGCAACTCACCATGATTGGAAATCCATCAAAATTGAGAAAGCCTTGAGCCCGAGTGGAGGTAGCTTCCTCCAGATAGCAACAAACTTGACCACTAGCTTGACAATATGCCTTTCCTGTTCTTTTGGGCCATGGTACTAAAAGTGGAATTTTTACTATCTACATGTATCTACTAAAGCACTAGGGAAAAGTGATGATTTCGGTGGAATTGTCGGTTTTTCGCCTGTCGGCTGTAACCAAACAGTGTTTTTAATTTTGTGACGAGGACAGAAAAGCTTGGGATTTATGTGTGGTGGGAAGGTGGCCTCATTGCGTGAGGAAAAACGGCCAATACATGTTCCATGTTTTCGGTGTTATAATATCGGCTTTAAAATGACCTTTTTTGGCTTCTTGTGCAGCTATTTGGTTACTCCAGGAGTCAAAAAATTAGCCGTGAATGGGCTGTTATAAATTGTGGCATTATTTTCGCTTGCCATTTCCGGAAAGACTCTACAATTTTAACACAACGGTCAGTCTCTTTCATGGTTTGTATTCACCCGGTTTATAGGAGTTTTAAGATGTTGATAAAATTAAATTGTAATTCGGAAGGTCTTCTGGGTCGCGAGAGTCAAATGATTGACTAAATTTTATTTGCTGCATGACGCTGTTTCGATAATCAAAAAATATGCATTTCTAAGATTTTGTAAAAAAGTCCCTAATGAAATTTTCCTATGCCGAAATTCTTTCTAGGTTCGCTGCAATGAGCCAATCACTGTTAAAGATCCTGTGAATCATAAGTACAGAGGCAACATTTTTCCATTTTTTGATGTTGAAATGACATTTTTCCTTTCAACCCCGAAGCGGGAGGCTCTTAATTGTCAAAAACATTGAGCCTTTAGTAATGTATCAAGATAGGAAGAGCATGAGTAAATTACATCAATCAGTATTTAAAAGTCTCTTATGGTGCTCATTTTTTGTGAGCATTAAAATCATTATTTTAGATTAGATGCAACTCTGTGTCACGTTCTCGTTAGATTAATTTTGCAAAATCTTCAACTACCATGAACCTGTTTCCAGTAAATCCTTTTAGAACTTCAAATTAGGTCAATAATATGTCATAACCAAGTCACTAATACCTAATTTGCTCTTAATATCGAATTTATGTTAATAATCCCAAGTCTTTACAGTATTCTCAGTTGCAAATGGGCTGTTTTTAAACATATTGCTCAATTTATCCACTAATCTAGTATCCCAAAATAATTTACTCGTTAAATTATTGCCTAAAGGATTAAATTCGCCAATAAATGTTGCTAACCCTAAGTGTCTCAGTGGTGTCATTTTTTCTTTAGGTAAAAAGTTGTCTTCGCATAGAAACGTCGCAAGTGCTTGGACTTGGCAATGATGCACCATGTAGCCGCTTTTGATGTCAATATTTGTGTCCTTTTTCACTCTCCTACAATCTGAAAATCCTCTTGTTTGGTCAATATGCTAATTACTAAAAATCCCCCCTGACTTTCGCTATATCCGAGAGTTATTTGTTTTAAAGATGAGCTTAATACTACGTTTGAAAATCCAGTGGTTTCACAAATTTCACGTCTTCAAGGCAGTTGTTTTCTGCCCATGATAACACCTGGAGTCTAGTCGTAGGGAAAGTTTTGGGATGGTTTAACGGCTGCGGTACCTACTGCGATGGTAGGGTGAACTCATAAGAGTATCATGACGTTGGGATCTTTAATTGCACTTCGGAACCGAGGCAATCGCGTGTATAAACGTGTTCCAGTAAAAGTCTCGAGATGCCTTGGAAAGTGCAACACAATGGAGCCCCATATTAACACACTTGGTGTTCGTGATGAATTTGACAGCCCCATTAACAAACGGAAGGTGTGATTTATAGCTGAAAATGAATGGAATTTAAAGGAATTTAATCGACAACTGAAATGAAAATATTTTCAAGGAGTTTTACTCGAAATAATCACCGCCATTGTCATCTTTTACAGCCTCAATCTGTAAACTGCTTGAAATCTGTCGTCGATTAACTGGGGCTTTGTAGTACTGACAGCACTTCGATTTGTGGCTTTTTCGATGACAGCGCCCAGCCACACACAGTAGCAGTCCATCGGTGCATTAAAAACTGTAATAAGTTTGGAGGAAGTCTTTTTGACTTTTCCCGGAGGTGTATCTCCCTACATTAATAATCTCCCGCACACTTTTCGGCAAATTGTTACCTAAAGGGCTTCCAGGTCCTGATTGCAGTCTTGGAAGTCAAAATTTCAACCCCCTTTCCTAATCTTACCAGAGGTTTCTTCCACAGTCCCCATATGGAGAAAACAGGGAAAAATGATTGATTTTCATGTTTTTAATTGACGTCTAAAGTTACTTCGGCGTTGAAACTTTTCGATTTTTAGAGCATTAAAAGTATTTTTATCAAGAGGTGTTCTCGAAGAGATTGATACGCGAAACAGCGCTTACTCAATTTAAAATCTGTACAGATCTGCTTAACTTTAACGAAAGTTAAGAAGATCCACTTTTGACTTCTAGACTTGTACAAAAAACAAACTTAAATTGATAACTAAGAGTTAAGTTGAAGTTTCTGGAGGATATTTGTCGTATTCATCCCTCGTGAATTTCCATGTACGGGCATTCTTGACAGATTTGACGGTTTCGTCACGAAAAAGTGGCTAGTACCTAAAAATAACGGTTTTAAGAAATTCAATGTACAAGGGATTTGTACCTTTGTTATAGATTTTTCTAATTAGCGTCCATTACAGCTTCACTCCAGCTAAACCTGGAATGAGAATTGAACAAGCTGATTTTGCACATTCCTTCTTAAAGGGTCTCTCCAAAAATATTTGATTAACTGGAGTTTGTCTTCTCTTTCTACACACCAGAGCCGCAGATATAAATGTCTCCCACTCGGTTATGATCTGGGGAGTCATATGTCAGAAACGTAGTCGTGAAAAATGGCGAACAGTTATTTTCTTCCTTTCTATGAGATGTGGCAGTTAGTTTGACCTCCGTGACGCTTTTGCAAGAAATAATGAAGATCTTCATTGTGTTAAAGGCTGAAGCACTAGCCACCCGACAATGCACCTATTCCTGTGCCAGGGCATTCCAACACTTTCTGTCGAATTGCGAAGATGAAATATGCTTTGAGAGTGAAATCAGATCCTCGGCTGTAATGTTGCTACATGCTTATAGTCACCACAGCCTTCTCGCAGTCTCCATTGAAGTTTTCTTTTTCATCCCCGATTATTTTCTATTTGTAGGAATACACAATCTCCTCTTTATTTTGACGACATGCACGATTTGTCATGATGAATTCAGGAGGGTTTGCCGTCATCACGTATTGTATGAATGAAGAGAAGGGTGTAAACTTTTGATGGAACCACAGCTTGCGTGAACACGTCTAACACATCTGGAAAAACAGTCATGTATAAATCCGTAAAGTTATTCCGAACTCCCTGTACACTGAAGTTTTTCTCTCGCTCTCTCTCTCTCTCTGTGTTATGCAGGGTTACAAGCCGACCATTTATTATCCACGGGCACCGACGAAGGAGCTCTACAAGCGCCTGGTCACGCAGTGCGAGAAGATGGGCATCGCCTTCCTCTCCTACATCCCCTCCGACGTGAGTAGCCCCCACCCTCACCCATTCTGGCCAGCCCACTTTACCTAGCCTTGGCGAGGTGACAGAGTGGTTTTCAATCTCATCGATGTAGCAATCTTCTTTAAACCACAAGAGGACACGTTAAACATCTTCAATACCAACAGCAGATAGTCAGGTGGGAGCACAAATTTATTCTACTGGACCCAGTTACAGCGTGAGAAGAAGTAAGTTATTGCACCCCTCTAGAGTGTGAGACAAAGAACGCTAGTCAGAGCGTCTGGGGAATCGGGTTGACTGTGGCTTGTGATTTTCTGGAACGACATTACGTCACTTCGTAGTCGTGCAAAAGACTGAGTATCGATCGGGTACATCCGAACTTACTTGTGTTTGATGTTTCTCATGTAAATTCTCATCGTTTGTACAGAGTCGGTAGGTAAATGGAGATTGATCACTTAGTTTTCTTCTTACCTCGAAGTTGTCATTTTACCATAGAGAAGATTCACTGAAGCGTGTCATCGCTGGTATTTTGAAGTGACGTAGGAGTATTTCTTCCTAGCTTAGTGCAAAAAATTAGCTTAGCTGAATCAATGATTGTGTTTGAATGGCTCGTTTAATCGATTGCTTTTAGGCTCTTTTTATTTATTAAACAAATTTCGAAAGAATTATTCAGTCGTGAAAACGACCAACAGAGAGCATGCCTACTTTCTGTCTTGGCAGAAACTTTCCGGTTTTTGGCGTTTTTGTCCCTTTTCTGCATAGATCGCTTGTCACTTCGGCCGAAAATTCAACTCGTAATTTGACGTACCCTCTTTGAAACTTTCGATTGCCCGAGTCTCGGATTAATTTCACTTTGGTACATGCCAAATGTAACAAAAGCATTGTCTAATGAATCAAATCAAGTGAAAAGGATTGTTTTGCGTGTTTAACACTTTATTGTTCGTGTTTTCGAAAATCTCTATCGTGGTATAATGCGGGCGCTTATTGTTTCAAGATTTAAGCACTTTGTAGCTTCTTATCGAGGAAGACTTAGATTGCTTGACCTGTAAGAACTTGTGAGCTAGCTAGGGAGATAGTAGCAGTGTATCCCAAGGAAACATTACGATTTTTTCCAGCCAAAACAAACATAGGAAGGAAAAAAGAAAAGTAGACTTCGTTAAATATTAAAAGGACAGCAGTCAATTCTTTGGGATCTTGGGTAAGGTAAAACATTCGATAAAGGGATGCCTTGTGGTATCCTGCTGCGTAGGGCTGCTGCAGAAGCACAAGCTAGGAATATTTGACAAACTCGAGTACAAGTAAATTTCTGTCACTGTTATTTAGTGACGTAGAGTTACTTGAAGTTTTGGAGTAAAGTTTTCGAGGTTTTTTCTTGAGTGTTCCATTGGTGACCTAATACTCATCTCCGATACGACTATTGGTATTGCGAAGAAAATTTAGCGCAGTTTTTAGCGGTGTCGATTAAAAAGCTCCGACCAATGTGCTAATTGGGAAGACTAAAGGGGAAACAGGCACTAAGTATTCGTGGCTCGTTTACTTATGATAACCGTAGCTTGTCTCATGCCTGTCAACCCAAATTAGACGTGGTGAGTCCATGGGCTGAGCGTCCCGATGAGTGGAGTTGGCACGAGGGCACTGCCTATGGGTGTACTATGAGCATTGACTAGCAATTTAGCCATCATGTCACATCGTGTGCATTGTAACTGGCTGACTGACAATGTGCTGCAACCGTCATCTATGAGTGAAGCTCACACATTTTACTTGTTCTCATCGTCTGGCCTTTGCACAGAGTCACGGCATTTCAATGAATTCTTACATCTGGTGTCGCAAAAAAATCTTTGAGATTCGCAAAAATTTTCCAACACTTCTAATTATAAATTCTTCTTCACGTGGAATCGAATGAAAGCAACTGGTTGGCGTGTTATTGGATGGCTTCCGAAGCAAAGCCCCCAGGTCCTTAGGATCTCCAGGGTTTTTCCGGTAATTTTCGGAGGTATTCTCTGATTAATTTTTAGTCTATCACCTGGTCTATGCTTAAAATATACGAGAAATGCGGATTCGAGAATTCTACCTTTACTAGAAGAATAGCTGACTGAAGTATTTTAGATACTAAATGATTGTCATTACTGTCAGATTGCTATTTCGAAATTTAAATGATCCTCGAGATTGCATCATTTCCTTTCAATGGTTCTTTCAAATCTCCGTGAAGCATTAGTGATTTCCTTTAGGAATTTTAAGAAACTGTGTGGATGCACATGCGTAGTTTTTCGGAGAATTTAAAGGTTATTTTCAGTTCGTGGCGAATCAATTTATTTTCCTCCTGCTCCTTAGTGCCCAGCTTATTTCTCAAGCATTCAAAATGTCCGGCGCCGTCGGGATTACTAAACCCTAACCGACTCAAATGTCGGGCTATTAAAATTACATGTTCGCTGTCTAGGTGACTTAGAATGTGCCTTGTAGTATTGGTTCTACCTACTAACACAGATGTCTGCAGTATCACCTTTATTTCATACAAATGCAGAAAAAGTGAGCAAAGAATTAAAGTTAGATCCACTGTTAGTACCGCTGTGTAGCGGACCACCTCATCAGGACGCCCAGCTCATCGAAGTCCACCACACCTTTCGCCTTGGTACTTATCGATAAGTCGCAATCCTGGGGCATACACACTGCGCAGCTGTTTGTTCACGTCTCTACCGGACTCTTGAGGAGTAACCGTCTCCCTCTTTAGTACCCAGTTCCGTCTTTACTTAACCTAAACATTAATGGGAACCTGAAATAGATGCTAATTACTCTGTTGCAATACCTCGTAAAGGATATTTTATGCAGTTATCATTTGGCCTAATAGTTCGTGCAATAGATCTGTGGCGCAAAATCCTGTAGACTTCGGTGGTTTACAGAGCTGGTCGTTATTTCACTGTCGAATGTAAATATCCCGACAGGTTTCTCCTCTCCCACTTTATGTCATCCTTTAACTATGGTGATTATAATAACAGCTCCAACTCCCTCCCTGCTTTCTTCCTCTCCATTGATTTGTCCAAGCGTCTAATTAGAATCATTTCTTGGTTACATATTAAGCACAAACGCACAAATCCATCTGAAACGAAAAGACTTCGAACAGTCGGTCTTCAAAGGTCGAATTCTTTCCCTTTAGAGAGAAAAAAACCCTTAAAGAAGAAAAATCAACTTAAATAGAGTCCGCGCTCTAGAGTCCGTGGTATTCGTCAAACAAGGAGTGGCAAAATCGCAAACATCGGTCACTGAAAACCGCTAGTCCGTCTGATATCTTACCAAGTGTTATTATTTTTCCGAGATTATTTAATTAGCGCGGTTTCTAACGCTTTGTAATCCATTAATAATGAGAATGCGGCTGACTTTGTGGTCTCTTGTCGTTGATTTTCGGGTTTGTCTCTTAAATGGAAATTACTGTTCGAAGAAGTCAAGAATTCCCTTTAAATGGGCTCTTTTTGATAATTTTGGAAATGGAATGGGAATCAAGTTCAACAGATGGCTATGTAATTGTTACTTTGATGAGACCGTATGAGTAGCTAGTATAAGCGAATGTATATGCAACTAGAAAGCGAATCATGATGTATTAACATGTTCATTGACAAAATGGATTGACAACGCTGAAAAACTATAATGTCGATCAAGCTGCCTACCTTACAAGAGAGATGAAGTTTTGAACTCTTTAATGCAGGCACGGTACTATGTGAAAGGTAGATATTCATGATACATGTGTTACCTATAAGATCTTCAGTAGACGCCGACGCCTCGGTTTATCTCCTACGGTCTTTTAATCAAATTGTGTGGATGTCAAATTATTGCTCTGCTTAGGGCCAACTCTGGTCGTAAAGCTAGCTTCCTGTCGAAAAAGGGCATAACCCTGATTCATTCCTTTTGCTCATAACATTTTTATTCTCTAAGGCGCAAATCTCATACTTCGCAGGACTATACCTAAACCAGCTATTTGCATGGCACTCACTAATTTCGCCTCTCGAGCATAGATTCATCACTGAAAGTTGACACTGGTGTTTTACTGGCGCTATTATATCTTAATGTATTTGATGAAATACTGCCATGAATCTAAAGAAAGATGATCATTCCTTGTGCACTAAGCTAACTCAGAGTTTGTGAGAATGCTGCGGTTGAAAGACAATATTAATAGCTGTTAAAGGGAAAATCGTTGTCATACATGTCATTTTAGGGAAACATGTATTCTTCTCCAGTTAGCGTTCTTAATATCCTCCAAACTCTCCGAAAATAGGTTTAATAGGCTTTTGACTTCTAACTAACCTCACCTTTTTAAAAATGTTTCTTAAAATGACACTTTTTGCCCTATTGATTCATTTCCACTCTGCCGCAAGGGGCAGAGTAGATCGGGGCTCAAAACAACGGAAGCGCATCCACTATTGCCTCGACCCTTTTCGCTCGCTCCAACGAAGTCCTGTTTATGGGCTTCATCTCAAAATAATGACGGTCCCTCCACTGTCTAGAGCCTACTGCTTTTCCAACTGTGAACATTTTAATTTATCCACATTGTATTGTGATGGACATTGACTACTGCTTCCCGAGACGTTCTTCCAAAAGATGCAGAAAGGAGTGATTCGGTTTACTTAGCAGAGTGAGAACTTGATGTTGTCGACAAGAGTGTAAGTTTCGATGGGTCCACGAAGAAAGTGGTGATGGCAAACCTACTAGATCTGAGTAGGATTGAGTTTTCTCCGGCTAGATGTGATGCTATGTCTACAAATGCTACGGAAAGGCATTTAAATCAATCTTTCTACGTCATGAAAATAGGACAGGCAGGAGAATCTCAATTAATGAAATCTCTATGGGAACTAGGTGGGTTACAAAGTACAAAAAATTCCGCATAGACTACTGCTAAGTTGAAAGGCATCGAATATCCGAAGTAGTCCTGCGTCGTTAAAAATAGAGTGACTTAGAGAAAAGTCGCATAGTTAAGCGACGGTCGCCCGCATGAGTAGTGTTTTTGGGTGCAAATAATCGATAAAACTGATCGACAATCAAAATCAAGATAAATAGTGGGGTGAGGTATTGATTAGGCGACACCATTGGCTCAAATGGAGGGATGAGGAACTAATCAGTGGAGTCCATTCGAGTGATAGTGTCAAGGTCGCTTTTTGAGCCCCAAAACGAGCCGTTGTTTCACTTTACAAATTAAATCATTTCATCGGCTCTTGGATCCATGTAGGCCTCGGAACCCATTAGCCGTGCCCCTCATGTCTTTAATGTTTCTGATAGTGTTATGGGTAGATTATGCACTTAAAGCCCTACTAATCAGCGATACTGAACTCCGCGAAACCTAAGAGAATTAATGGGTATTGTTCGACATCACCAAGTTAATCGGGTGTTCGTTGGCTACACTTCAACTAGGATTTGGGGTAGCATTCTTGACGGGTTAGCGTCGTGCACTCAGACTGCATGATGTAAACACCTCGTTGTCGATTCGCACAGGTGGATTTTTTCACAATAGGTGCCTCTTCGTTTAGGCGAAAATTGTCGAATCTTCGTACGACCTGATCGTGGACGCCTTGTTCGGCTTCGGCTATCACCCACCAATGAAACCGGACTTTGTTGAGATTGTTCAACGCATCGCCAGTCTCAAAGTCCCGCTGGCATCCATTGACGTTCCATCTGGTACGTTTTACTGATTTTGGCCAGAAATGGGCAACTTTTCATGAGGTGCATGGGAAGGAAAAAGGTCATAAATTTACGCCTCCTATGGACCGTTAAAATGGTTGGGTGTTTAATCCAGTCCACAGGAAGACTAACGGTTAGAAACCTGGTAAAGTTCTCTTCGTAAAGCTCGGCTAATGTCGTGAAATGTGTTCATTAAAGTCTATCGAAGCTTTGACAATGGGACACTTCGACGATTTGACCTGACTCAGAGGCTATAAACAGCACAATAAGGCAGATGTTGCTATTTTAAATATTACATTGGTCATTGTTGTCAAAATGTGTCGAATTGTATTTTATCCAGTACTGTTTAGGGGATCGTGGAAGTATAAACTGTCGGACGTTGTTACATCCGCCAGAGGGGTCACAAGCGAGAACCTCTCTTTGGGTCAGTTTGTGTCATAGTATCATCATGAAGTGTTTTCACCCTTACTTCTAATTGTGTTTTCTAAAGACGGCTTTTGTTTGATGTCGTTTACGTTTGTATAAATTTGCTGTATCGGGCAATATAAGTGGAACGCAAAAGGGAACCGTGGAGAAAGTTACAGAACAGATTTATGACTAACCACTAAATAGCTTCGAAATCTGTCGATAAGTCTTATTTCGCTTGCAGAATGTATCAAGGCAGAACTGTCATTTCTAGTTTTCCGTTCAGGCTGGGAAGTGAACGAGAAGACTGAAAGCGAGGATCTGCTTCAGCCAGATTGTTTGATTTCGCTCACTGCCCCCAAGCTCTGTGCTCTGCGTTACAACGGGCGATACCACTTTCTCGGTACGTTGTCTCACTTATTGCTTAAAAGTAGTCAGTCTGTCAAGAAAACGTAACAATCATTTCTAGAAGTGGATTTCGTTTCAGTAGAACTACTTTTTCACTTGTTTCATTCTCTACAGTAAATCTCAAGTCTCGTTTTTGAGCTAGCTTAGTATACATTGATTTGAATTGTCAAGACTACGAAGTTGGGGATATGAAGTAGGAAGTCCTTGCTTCCTGGGGACATTCTTTGGCAGGAATTCACCGCTCTCAGAGCCTATTGGCTGCAATCGGATGGTTCTATTATCCTATGGGACTTATGACCTTGCAAATAGGTCAGGAAAAGCATGGCTCTTTTAAGAACTGTGTTTCATAATAGTTTTATTGATTGGGCGTATTGTCGGGCTAAAGTTAGACTGGGAACAAGGTTTATCGAGGAGATTAGGAGTGGGGCGCATTAGTGGTTGTTGGTCTCGTTTTAATATTGGTAAGTTTCGCGCTTTTGCAGGAGGGAGGTTTGTTCCACCGATCCTGGCGGACAAGTACAACCTGGGTCTGCCGCAGTACCCCGGGGCGTCGTCCGTGGTAATTCTGAAGGGGCCCCAGAGCAGCGACTACTCGACGCCCCACAAGTAGATGCCCCGCCGCCTACTCCGAACCCCCTTAAACCACCCCCCCTTACGCCGTCTTTTTCGTCCTCTGTTCACATGCCACTGTGGTTCCGATTCGAACCCACACAAAGCCATCCTCACCCTTTAATAGTGTCATTGTTGGCTTCACGTCGTGTGTGCTATTACACATTGCTGCTTTGGTTCTGACTTATTTTGATCTCGGGAAGCAGTTGTCAATGTCCATCATAATACACTGAAGATAGATTAAAAATATCACATTTAAACTAGTTAAAACTTGTCAGAAACTTCAACCGGCGATGAGATCTGGAGTTTTCAGTATAATCCTGAGTCCGAAAACCGACAGTCAAAGCAATTTGAGCCACCCACCCGTCAAGGCAGGGGCCACAGTTTTCAGGGTGGACTCGGGGGTTTGATAATAACAAACGACCTTGAAGATCAACGAACAGAAGCCTACCATGCTTTGATTAAAAAATGAAAAGGGGAGCAACTTCATGGTGGAGTCCGGCTTCATCATGACTAAAATGCACCATACTTCGAGGGCTGCGACGGAAGATGTCATTCGAGAACTTCACTGAGAAGTGTAACCACTCATGGACCATATGAGTATTGTCCCGATTTAGTTCCATCAGACCTGTTCCTCTTGCCAAATTAAGAAACCTCAAAAGAACTTACACTATTGACAGTAGGAGCAAAATAATGTGCCACCCCCTAAGAGGCCCTCCTGGATTCCCAAGAGGCTGACTTCAAAAGTGGAAACATGTTCTTGCTAGCGCATTAACTTGGATAGAAACAATGCTGAAAAAGAAGCTCGTGTAAGTCCGCTGTTGCAAAATCAGTTCATCTCTCAAAAGATTTGCAGACTTTTGTTCCATCTTCGTAATATGTAAGGAAACTGCGACACTGTAAGTTTACGAAGCAGATCCCTTGCCGATTGGTTTCTTTCGGAAGAGGTGTTCGGTTCCGCTAAGGCTGCTGGCATTTCAGCATCCTGGTTGACAACACCTATCTAGTCGTTTGGTTCTAGGCAGAAACCCATCGTCTGCCCTGACATAGTGCAAGGAAATGAACAGGTTCACGCGCCTAGCTCAATCACTATCGTAAAAACCAAGCAGTCCCATGGAAGAACCGGATGCCTTCGTTCGCTCTGCGAAGACATCGTTTGTGCTATTGAAGTAAAAGGTTGGTTCGCCTGGCTTACTGAGCAATGTCACAAAGCCTCTGGACATGCAACAGCTTAAGCAGCAAAGTTTAAGCGCATGTTTATCTAATAATGTAAACGCATAAGTACGCGTTAACGAGAGGGGCTTAGGCTCATAAAATCAACTCTTGAAGACTAAGCACCTAGGATTTATAGGGAGCGGAGCGCTTCGTTGTCGGCCCAAGAGTGTTTAAGAGTGGGAGAGCCATTCAATAGGCCTCACCAGACTGTCCTCTTCGTGGGGAAAGAATCAAACACTGAAACAGAATCCAGCACAAGCAGACTCGATAGATGGCGGTGCAATTTACTGGGAGACAAATTTGCCCCCGCAGAGATCGTTGTACCATTGTTTACATTGACAACCGACTCCAATTTAATCCCCAAGCGAATCAAGTACCCGACGGTGCAGGTGATGGACCTTCGATTGTAACATCTCCCAGAGAGTGCATTTAATCAATCGTCTCGGAAGGAATGCAAACGAATATGGAATTGCTAGCACATTTTTTCACATTTACAACTCTAGTAATCGCCGAACTATTTAGAGTACAATATCGTAGTGAATACATCTTACCCTGGGCATTTAGTTGACATTATAGAATTGCAAAATTTCGTAAGAATCATGGAGCCACGCTGTAGTAAATGAATGTGTTAATTTTATCAACAAAGGACTGAGAATAGGCTAAGCACATAGGTCAAGGGTGACGGGAGTGAGTTCGCTCGAGGGAATAATACAAGCATCCCCCGCTAACTGGGGATGGCGGGGTTGTGTAAGTGGTGTAGCCTACAAAAGAGAACTCAAGATCGAAACGAAACAGGGGGAGCGAAGACGGCGGTGGCATCTCGAACATATCAAATCAAGTAGGAAGTCGTCTACCGGTTCCTTTGAAGTGGGAGGAGGCAAGACATGCAAAACGCAAAAGGCTGTCAACATTGTTTATTGCGGAAGGAGCTGGCGGTGCAATCTTGTTCTTATCGTTTAATAGGCGTTAGCAAAAGGATGAGGTGGCGGAAGAAGACAAAAGAAGCAAGTCTCAAAACTCGGTATGCAAATGGAGTGAATGTAGGTGTACGCGGGACGGTGATAAAACCCAGAAGTGGAGGAGACCGAGAGGACGATAGGGGTTTTCAAATTTGTCTGATTACGAGGGGGCAGAACGAGCTCTCAAATGCCGTTCCGCGGTCGTTGCTGCTGTTCTTCGTCATTAAGCGTCTGGTTTAGCCTCTTCAAGGCAGTGTGAACGTCGTCTAGAGCTGCTCGCTCAGACTGCATCTGGGCTCGCGAATGCTCAGCCTATTCCAACAAAATTCAGCTTTAGATTACCATTGGATTAGGTGCTTTTTGAATTCTGGATGACGCTTCTTACCGAGTCCCGCAAAGTGACCAAGGGCATTTGACCAGCAGTTCCAGATTCAAACCCACTCTGCTCGGGTAGGTGACTGAAAACCTGATCCTTCCGTCGAATCGATGAGGCCATCTTATCTGTTTGTTCTTTTACGCCCCTAGCTGAGGCCTGTTTCAGTAAAATAACCGATTAGAAAGTCATCACGAATTTAAAGCCCTTTTTACCAACTGACGTAGCCGCCAAACCACACATTTTTATTTGAAGACCCAACCACTGGAAAGTCTTTCTTTTGCTTAGTTCAGTACCAAATATCGTGCTCAGAAGACGATTCTAAGCTTAATTTATCAACGATTCATATCTTCACTAAATCACTTGAACAAGAGCTATTCAAATCTTAATACCTTGCCATTAGGACCCATTCTTTAGCTGTCTAAATGTTGCATCAACTAAGTGTTAGTTGCACGAAATTGCAAGACAATTAGAGGGCGCAAGCGCGGACTTTGAACGTAAACAAGTACGTCTCCAGCTGCCTTATCGAGCTGGTCAGCTTGCTTTCTCTGTTTACACCACCGCGATGACTGAGAGGCAGCTGCATCCTGTTTCCTGCACGCGAGCAAACACCACGCGCTGTGTTTATACGTTCTCTCAGGTGAAAAACCACGCCTGACACCACTACCACCACCATCACCACCAAGAGTCTGTTTACCTGAATGGAAGTCATGTTTGCCGCAGTTACGTGCCGATTCGACTGCACTGAGTAGAGCAGCTCGCCTGAGGCGTTGGCCACCTGCCTGACCGCGTTCAGCAGACGCTCCCGAGAGGGCATCACGCGGGTGGGGTCGTCCACAGGGGCCGTGTAGGGACCCTGCGACCTGGTTTCGGCGCAGATGCGTGTCAGCTCGCACAACTGCTCCGTGGCCATCGCTACAGCCAGGTTCTAATGAAGAAAAAGGCACCACTTAGAGCCAGACCTCAGTCGCCTCTCTTAACGAAGCTGGCGTACCAAACGACCCAGGTTGGCAGTGGCTCGAGGGGAGAAGGTCAGCTGGACGGCTTGTATGAACTCCCGGCATGCGAGAGTGACGGATCGTGTCATGCTGAGGATCGGTTGAGTGTGGTTCACAACTTCTGGATTTGTTGAGTCTTGCATGCTCTGTAGGATCAAATGAAACGACTTTACAGAAGCCATACTACAATAGGGTAGGGAGGCGAGCACGAAGGCACAAAAGTAGACGGAAAAGACGATGTGCTAGGCCCAACGATGGGAATATGTTCGGTCACTGGTGCGAACTGAGAGTGAGAACACACAGCACCAAGTAACCCAAACATATCTCATCGGCAGCAGCCTCATTCTGGGAAGCAAAAACGGCGGACATAATTAAGACCACTTGCCTTCTGGAGATCGGTTTCTATGAGACCAAGAGACACATCAACCCGTCGATTGGCTTCAATGGCCGCCTCTGGGCCCTGCATTATTCGCCCGGAGAAGTCGAGTTGTGATTGGAGACAACTCACATTACTACTCATGGCTCGGTGGACGTCATCTGAAAATAGACGACACCGAAGTGAACAAACTTAGTGCCCCCTTAAATGCCTTTAGCTGGGTGATATTTGATGAAGCACACACCAGGGTTACTGCATGGTCCATAGTGGTGATGGTAAGCTATGTGACGACCGAGATACTTTTCAGCCACATCACGCCCTGACAATTGAGAAAAATTGTTGAAATACCACAAATATTTAAGTAACTTTTAAGGAAAACGTCGACTCACATTCAGGATTGCTGACTCGGAAGTACATGACAAGTTTGGGACTATCTAGAAAGCGAAAAATATAACTATTGGCATAGACAGTCAAGTCGACTAACCTCGCATCTTTTCAATGAGTTTGGCCATGTAATTTGAGAGGGAGTTGATTCTTGCGACTGAGGTGGTAACACGATTACAATCGTCGGGATTAGCCTCAATGACAACCTACCGATACAACAAATATTAACCGAAAACTGTAAACAGAAACCATAAATATGGTGCCCCTTACGCGTTTGACAGCGTCCAATAGTTCGGCTGTTTCGAGAACGATTTTCCTGGCAGCATTGCAGCTATCCTGACGAAACTCCTCCTTGATGTCCTGCTGCCTCTGGAGATTCTGAAATCGCAAACAACTGGGGCCTCTTTATCACATGTGTACACAGATGCTTCACTCTCATTGGTTGACACCTGACCAATGGTCTTGGAGCATCAGTTAGTATTCACCAATCGATTTTCGTGCAGTGGTTGAATGTTGAATCTCATTAACAGTGCAGGCATGGTAGTAAAAGTGAATTGAATCTAGACATATAAATGTGATAGACACTGGCCTAGCGCAGCCTTGGACACAAAGAACCTCATATAGGCAGGAAAGGTTTATTAATCAACCAGATCTGAAGATGAGGAAGATGCATGGCAGTTAGCAAAATTCAGCGATGTCAATTTGTCAGTATAGTTGCAAATCCGCCATTAAGCGAAAAATGGGTAGTGAGACTTGAAGCCTGATGAACGTCTAACTAAATGGAAGGCCCGTTCATCAGCTAATCATCTCAGAGAATTAAACTAAACTGCTTTAAATGTTTTCTCACTTAAAAATTTTACGATTAATCAGTTACAATGATTCGGGTAAGCTTATTTCCATTATTATTCCCATTCTTTCCGTTTAATGTTTAAATGTACCATTCCCGCCTACTTTATATGTAATTGTTGTAACTCCAGAAAATTATATTTATAATTTTCTGATTATTTCAGACTATAATTTATTCTGCATTTGCTATTGACTGTAAAGTATGTATAGTTGTTTATGTTGTTACTAGGACGCGTTGCACTTCTACGAATACATGTTTTGGGACGTTACGCATTCGTTTATCCGGTGGCCTACTATCCTAGAAACAGAACGTAATATTATTAATCGCATTACTTTAGATAGCATCAATATCTCATAAATATATATTAGTAATAAAGGCAAAATGAGCAGTATCCGTTTTTAAATTCAAAGGAGCATATTTCATAAATGTGGATTCCTGGAATGCAATATTTGAGTGTTTAAAGGCTTTACATCTCTAAATCGATGGACGTCACCAGTTATATCTATTACCGGCAATTAAATATAAACAAACGGGTAGTGAAACAATGGAGAGGACACGAAATGCCTTCTTTTTATGCGAAAGCTCTGAAGCATAAAATTTCAGACGTTGGCAAAATTTAAACAAGGATCCTAGCATGGCCTCCAATGTCCTTTTAATGGCCTGTCTGTTACCCATTTTAGCGTTTATCAGGTTGGTACAAGCAAAACGGCTTCAATCAGAAGTCACTCAAATTGAGAGATTGTTGTAAAAATTTTAAGTACACTTTTTAACTTCAAAGTTTTCGACAACTGATAGAATATAGTATTTTAAAGATACTTATTACCTCTTAAAACTTCACCGAAGTGTAACTGGGGTATTTTTTTGAAACCTCCCCAAACAACTGCTACTTAAGACTAGAACAGTAACATGTGTGTATCCCAATGAATTCAATAAACATTTCATTTTCGGGCACCTTGCAGGCGTTAACGAGATCGAGCATAGCGTGACGCGCGGTGTGGGCACAGGCGAGGGCGTCGTCCTGGGTGCGCGCAGAGGCGGCGGCGAGCGCCTTGTTGACGGCGGCTTGCAGCGGCCCCTCCGCCACGCGGGCGAGTTCGTCGGGTGCGAGATAGCGCGAGACGAGGCTCGAGGTGGTGGAAAGAAGGGTGGTGGCGCTGCCCAGCTCGTTCAAGCTGACCGCCGCCGGACCCGGGGAGGTGGCGGGTGAGCAGCCGGCCAGCTGACGGCAGAGATGCACGACCGCCGTCAGCGCCTTCACACCGCGCGTGGCCTCCGTGTCGATCGCATCGACAGATTTCAGTAGACGGTTGACCCCGGTGCCGACGTCCTAACAGCCGGAGAAGGTCATTAGTAAGACCCTCGGAACAACAAAATCGTCAAGTCCGGGGGTGTAGCTCAACCACTACCACGTTGGTGGTTTGTACCAGGATCACGCACGCTACGCTTTCTTCTTCTGAATCCGTATAGGCAGTGTTAACCAGCAGAATGAATGTCAGTATCCCACCTTAATCATGCAAGAGAACAAATTTTATCATGACGATTCGCGCTGGCAATCAAATTAAGGGGATCATGGTCGCTGATCGATGCCCGCTGAACACTGCAAAAAGTAACATAATTGACGAACTTATGGCAGCAGACTCCCCGAAGGGTTTAGTTTGAATTCAGATGCCTGTGTGGACTCGCTGACTTCTGTAGTTAACGAAGGTATCCAATCGAAGCCCATACACATAGTAGCAATGTGATTCGGAAAATGTCAAAAATGCTTGTCCGCCAATTTTTACGACTACGCCAATTTCATTGTTGAGCCTCCGAACTCTCCAGCTCTTAACCCGCTGATGAACCACTAATCGCTGTGCTGTCAGTGCTACAAACCCCCTCCCAGTTAATCGATGGATTGATAAAAGCAGTTTTCGAACCCTTCCTCAGGAAAATTGAAAAATCAACTTGCTCCAGCCCCATTCTGGGATACTTCAAGTCCAAGTCGTTCCAATGGCTTCATGATCGCCAAAGCCGACCCGTCGATGATCCTCTTTCATCTCAATACTTTTATGCCGCGAGAGGACCTAATCAACAAAACCGACAAGAATGAGGGCAGGTTTATTTAACCAGGCCCAACTGCAACTAAAGTTGAATTAGGCAGATGTGGACCTCAGTGTGCACCCCGTATTCTTCGCAGTATGAGCGGGCGCCTTCCCACTAGTATCCGGTGTGCGTTTCCAGAACTTAAGCGTTATAGTATCGATGAAATCTAATCGCAATGCTGATTGGATAGGAACATTCTAAAAGCTGATGAGTTGAGTCATGGTGAACTAGTGTGATCGACCTGCTTGCTGGTTAGGCGACCGTGTGGAAGCTTGGTCATTTCGTAAGGGCCTAAAAGTGTGATAACAACAGATAGCGACGAAAATACAGAAAAACAGGGGAGAATGGAGCTCACCTGCTCGTAGTTTTTGGTCTCCTTGAGAGCATGATCCTTCTTGGATTGCCTTTTGACCTGCGCCGCGGATTGGAGAGTGCTTCTGAGGGCGACAGCCACCTCCTTGGCTGCCTCCAAAACGATGACCTGATCGATGCGAAAATTTGAACAGGAAAAGAACAAAAACAATACAATCAGCACCGCCTTTGCCACCTCCCTCTTTTTGAAACTCTTTTTACGTGCAGATAGAAATACTTCACCGACTGCAGATTCTGGTCAGTAGGAAGGGATTGAGGTTATAGATGAGTGTTGTTCTGTGGGAAGTTTAAACCAAAGGTGAAAGAGTATTTCACGAGGAGAGGGGGATCATGCTAAGAACTAAGGTCGGAAGATGCAGGACTAATTAATTGGTTTTTGGGGAGCGAAAACATGATGGGCAAAGCTACGGCACCGCTACAGAGGAGCACCCATGCGTAGGCATTCGCGCACGTAACATGCGTTGGGTTGTTGTTTTCGTTTGCATTAGATAGAGCATGAAAATGCATAAGTTGTAGGGGTATTGGAAGCACGCAGTCACAAACACATACAAGGACGAACCGAGAAGATGGTGACCAGAGACCACAACGGAGTGATTATAGCGAGAGATAAAGAGAAACAACGGTCAGACTGTTAATGGCACCAAACAACATGAGGGTTAATAAAAATAGACTGCGCTTAAAACCGACTCTTGTAGTGGTGCCGTTTATAGCTTTCCCGTTTGTCGCAAGGGGGAATATAGAAGACTGTTCAGCGAGTGCGTTGGTGACAAAGGGACCTTCAAATGCCAAGAAGCTTGGCGGATGGAAGGCTGACGAAAGAGGGGGAGCAGAAATGTTGTTCGACTCACCTGGCTATCAGACTGGCCAGGACCAATGAGAGCTGCGCCTTGCTTCACCACATCAACCAGTTGGGAGATGTTGCGCACCGCCATTTGCGTTGAACCAGCCAATCGGCTCTGGTTTTCGCCAGCGCCCATAACGAGTGACCGAGTGTCTTGCACCAGGGCATCTGCTGTGCGATGGATGCTCTCACTAAAATGAGTAGACGATATTTCAGAAACTACGGGGTGTTAAGAGTAAATTCTACATTTAAATAGGTGATATCAAACGGAAGAATGAATGGGAACCGGAGCCTCTCACTTGATTCAACTTGTAAGAGAACAACCTGTAGCATCATAATGATTCGCGTCGGCAATTGAAATAACGCGGAGAGAGTAAAATTCCCGTTCAATGAACGACGACATTTAATAGTTGACCAGCGGAATTCCGCAAACTTTGTCCCCGCAAGAATGGGATATTTCAGCCTTTACCGGGAAGCTTCCACCAATTCTCTACTACTATTCATAGAAGCGTTGCAGAGACGAGCTCACGGAAAAAAATTATTAGCAAATTTCACGATTTCGTCAGTGATCCCAAAGTTGGGGCCCTGTGGAAATAACCAACTCTTAACCCATTGACCATTGTGAAAGACTAATCGGAGCTGTCCCGGTACTGCAAAACCCATACTTTTGGGAAAAATTTCAAATCAGTAAGCTCCAGGTTCTGTGGGGTGGACTGAGGCTCTATTAAAGATTGATAAAGGCGATCATTTTAAGTATACCTATTTGACCACTTCCCGCGGCGTTTGGTGAATTTCCTTTAGCCCTTTCCCCGATGTCTGTCGAATTCATCGCGAAAACCCCGTAGGTAGTGCTTAACTAGATCCACAGACAGACTACAGGTTCATGAAAGGGTTTTCATTAAAATTCAGTACTTATTCAAAGCTGTTCTGGTTTGTGATGTTGGACTGACCGAATGCTGATAAAGTTGCACTGCGTCTCGCGCCCGAAGTCGTCGAAACCGGGGCAAATACTGGAGAGACGCTGCTGGGACTCGAGCTGCAACATGTCGGCGTCGCTCCGAATATGCGGATAGAGGGTGCCAGAGCTCGCGAAGAGAATGGTCGTGTCTAGATCGGCAATTATGCCACTCACGGTGCTCGCACCCTGCAGACAGGCCTGCGTCCCCGGCCCCTGGGCCTCCAGAAGTGCTATCAACCCACGAAGCTACAAACCGAAGAGTTGATAATTTATATCTTAGGCAAATTAACAATTAACATGGTGTCGGCTCCGTGGGTCAAACAGATTCAGCTTACGATTTCCCATTTAGGTAACATAGAGGACAAAATTACTTAGCACTCAACCCGTAGGGAATGACAAATTATTTGTGTTCGGACAAATCACTATGAGAGCCTCTCATTAAGTTATGATTGTGCCTTTGGAGGAAATTTCTGTTGATCATTGTGCACTACTTAAAACCATACTACTGCTGTGAACTACTGCCACGTGTACCCCGATAATCCAGGGTTTTGGCCAGTTTCCGTGGTTCTTTAGTTCAGAGAATGTGAACGAAAATTCTCCAGCGGAGGTGAATACTATATAGTTTCGTTGACTCAACTAATCTAAAAATGACTCAGCCAGGTTTTTTGCACACTCGAATAGCTTCACAAAAAGACGTGAAATTGATGTCTTCTACAGGCAAGGAGAATCTACACATAAAAATAACAATAACGAATACATATCTGACCTCTTCTCTGCCATCTTTTTTCCCTTCCACCTTCTATCTTGCCTCTTCCTCATTCCCGGCCTTCTCCACTATTTTATCCTGTACATAATAAGCGAATTCACATTTGGGAAAGGAGAAAAAGAACCCCTAATGGGGTCAGCTAACTCGTAAAAGGGAGCCTACAAATGATTCCTCTAGTGCAGCCAGCCAAGAAGTTGAAACCTAGTGATCCAGGTGAGAATCCTCACAGCCGCAATCTAAGTCCCACTTACCCTATCTTTTATCGCTCCAGCACAGAAGTCCAGATTGAGCATGTTGGAAGGCTGCTTAGAGCCGAAGCCCCACCTCCTGAAAATCGAGGCCTCGGGTTTCGCCGCGGCGACGTCCACGGTGGCCAAGATAAGACCGCGAGTGCTCTGGCCGAGGTTCTTCACCGCCCAGCGCAGCTTCTCCGCCTCGTGAGGGTCGGGCAGAGCGGCGCAGGCGTCGCGCGAGATCAGGCAGATTTCCGCGTAGTTCTGTGCCAGACGTTGCACCAACCCCGTCACCTCCTGGTTTGAAGACTCCTCCTGAGGCGGCCGACGCGCCGACCTCACCGTCGCCTCCGTCTGCTGCTCCATCAGACGCGCCAGCATCAGCATGCGAGCCTGGTAGTCGGCGAAGCTGGCGTCGTGGGGTAAGCGGCCCGGCTTGTCCACCTGACGCAAAGGTGAAACAGGAGTTTGGCCACTTCTTCAGGAGTACGCCGGGCCCTACTTAAGCCCCAAACCCAAGCAGATGTGTAAAACCAGTTGACTCATCGTCTCCGACAATCAGCACGTAGGTCAACGTGCTCCTTCCAAACAAACTAACGCACCAGTGCCTATCAAATCAGCGTTTTGTCTAAATAGCAGACACACTCCGGAAGCAGCGAGGAAAAGTGCTGAGACGTTCGCCTACCCACTCCTACTGAAGCTGCAAACTGGTCTGTCCGAAAGATTTGTGTCCCCTCCTGCCTACCTAGTGTTTAATGGGTTGCTTCGTGGTGTAAAGATGGGAGTTTTACATACGACGGCCATTGAGACTCCTTAAATAGTTTGGCCAGCACAACTTAAAGATGACTTACGATGGCCTGCGATTCCTCGAGAACGGCCATGAGTTTGGCCATGAAGGCATGCTGCGACGAGACATTTTCGATTGCTAAAAGCAGTTCATCGCACGAATCAACCTGGGCTTTCATTCCGTCAGCAACAGCTTTCTCCACACTATCAGACTAAAATGGAATAGAAAGAAGAGTTTTTGTTAGTCACTCAATCAACCAATCTTCCGCTGAGTGAGTTTTTCGAGTCTGGCTTGAGGTATATGCTCTTGCCACTGGCTCAAGCACTTTGTCATGGACTAAACTAATTAAAGTATTCATTTTTTCTACTTACCACCACACTAACGGCCCTCTTGTGTCTTGAAACATTTAACCCTCTAATCCTTGCCCGATTTAAACTCCCTTTGACTCGACTGCAGCTGGTTCTTCAGAGATCAAAAATAACGCCTCACGCTCCGCCCCGACTCGAGAACAGCCCTATAGCCAGGTTCCTTGAAGGAGTATACTAGCATTAGGCAATGTTGTAAAAATCAAGTTTTTCCTATGAATTATTGAAAACATCATTTGCGCCTTATGCATCCCAACTCGACTAGTGATAATTTGTTGTGACATTTTGTACAATTTAACCTTGGGCTTACGAGGTGTTTCTTCTGTTAGCTCGAAATAATTTGGCTGGCCAAGCTAGTCAAGACAAGTGACAATTCTGAAATACCACACTTTCTAATGCGTTTTTTCTAGAACAACACAAGTACAACCGGACGATTAGTGATTTACGTGGTTGCAGATATTAAAAGACAAAGGCACAAAGAACAGTTTGTATATAATTTTCCACTTAGTGAAACTGGTGAAACAGGTGAGCAGATGTCACCATCTAACAGCTTTCTAATCCGTTTTAGAGCTCTATTTGGCTCTAATACATGGTCAATGTTCGTGGTAGTCATAACAGAGCATCATTTCTGGATCTTCAGTAACTTTTTTTCAGCTTGAAAGTTGACAAGCTCTCTATATCAAGGGATTTGGAAGATTCTACAACTCCTTTAATGGGACTTCAATTTTGTATAAACGCACTTCTACCAAGGTTCCCAAAGGGTGCAACTACTAGTAGAAACGAAGATAGTTGTTTTCCAAGACGTGGTAAAGATTCCCACAAGCACCGCACTTCCCCTACACGTTAAAATACCTCTTCGTAGCACATACACATGATGACTGGAACCCAACACCTGATTCAGCGTGGAAGAGATGATGATTCACTGCAACTACTAAATTATGGAGAAGATTCTGGTTGCTTCTCAATGATCAGTGACACTAAATACGGAAGACTACGACGAGGCTGTGAGAGCTAGAAATTAGAAATCTAGTAGCAGATGATGTGAATGGGCTCGCACGACTTGACACTGTAGTTAAGCCCTGAATAACGAGGACAGCTAATTACGGGACATGTATGGCAGGAGCAGGAGTTCCCTTGCCCGTCAGCCAACTTTACGACCACACAGGTCGTCCCAATGTTTGGCCTCCACACTCCCTGGAACTTAACCTGTGTCGTCGATAAAGACATTAGTCTCCACTGTGCTGCAGTACAAATACCGACATAATCAGTTTTTGAGGAGGCCCTTCCTCCCAAAGAAAGTATCAAACCATCTTGCTTGCTAGCTCCAGATTCCGGGTTGCTAGACTTATGGCTGCGGTGTTTTGAGTAAAACTCCTTTAAGACAATAGTGCCATTAACTTGTCTATCACGTTTCGTTGAAATCTATTAAAATTGGTAGTTCCCACACACTATTTCTCCCTTACAATGAAATTGTCGAATTTCTGCCTTACTCATCGTAAGGCTTACCCTAGGGTTCCCTCCGGCCTGCTTGGCCTCACTGATGAGTTGCTCGACCGACTCGAGAACCGTGCGGGTGTGCTCGAGGTAGGTGAGTTGATCATTGGAGCTCGTTGCCCTTGAGGCGGCCCCGAGAGCAGCAGAAACGAGCCCCGGCAGCAGGAGATCGACCTCGCGGACCATGTGACCCAGACGCTCGGCCTCGGAGGTCGCCGCACGTCCCACCTGCGGAGCCATGTCCCGCAGAGCCCTGGCACTCATGCTCAGTTGCTAAAGGAAAAGAAACTGCGTTACGTTTAAAGAGGCGAAAAGGAATATCCCTGATGAATTGATGTGCTGTGCAGGCTTAATCATCGCTTCTGCCATTTGGTGATGATAGGAAGTTGAGATCTCCTTCATGTCTTGAGGATACCGACTGACCGAGAGTCCTAGAAGTCAAACTTCACTGTTATTTAGAGAAAGGTAAAAACTTTATTGCTAGATTCTCTCTATGAAGGTGTGATGAAGAATGCATGAGGATATCAACTGAAGTAGTGTCTAATTCTGATTTTAAGCGTCATGAAAGTAATGGGGTGTGTGGGGTGCTAGCGGACTGTGGGATACTGGAAACAGCACAGTAGCATTCGCGCAGGGGCCCCAAGTGGCTAAAGGTGATACAAAGGAGAAGGAAACGATTAGATAATGCGGATTTAGAGTACCTCGGGTTTCCACAAGTGTTCGAAATGGGTCTGGATTGTAGGATTAACATCTTCATAGGGATTCACCCCCATTTTCTGTTCGTTTGATTTCCTATTTTGCCTAATTTTCAGTGGATCCTTCAGAATTATCCGTCCGTGCATGAAACAGCGCTGTCCCATTTTTAGCTCAGTGAATTGACTGCCGTTCGTTGACTCTTAATTGGCGGCTTATCTCTCAAGCTCTAGTGCTTTAAAGGAATAACTTATATTGATAAGGAGGTTGGTATTTCTAAGACAATCTCCTATACTTCACTGTGATTGCAATAAGCGTAGCTTATAGGTAAATGGATCCAGAAAGTAAAGCCATTAGAACCGTGTATGATTTTTAATAAACGAGTGCTGTTTTTCACCTTGAAGTTTAAATAACTGAGTCTATGTCTGTGACTTGTTTGACCCGCGAGTTCCTAAGATTAAAGACTCAGCCAATTCAAAGTATTTGCATGATACAACTTGAGCAATGGGGAAATTCAAATAAGCTTAGGCATAGATCATATGATGGACATAAAACATGCCACTGAATTATTATTTCCCTTATTCTGCGGTAGAAAAGAGGCCAAAGGTTAATTCTTAGCTTAGTCGAACGGATTATTTTGAATTATTTCTGCTAGAAAACCCAGAATATCAAATGACATTTTATAACAAGGCTCAGCGCACCATAAATTCATAGTTTAATAAAGTAGTTCTAACTTTGTTAATGTATTAATAATATATATATACAATATTGTCATATATTACAGATGCATTTCTTAAATAATGGAGATTTCGCTACGGAATTCCTAATAAACAGAGGAAGTGAAAATGAATTTCACTGAAGATTTTATAATTTAAACATGGTTTCCTTTTACCTCTGTCCGAGGTTTTTGAATACCCAATAAAACCCATGAACATATCGAAAAGCACTGTAACTACGAGCTCTGTGAAAATTCGCTCCAGTAAGCTGAAAAAGTAACCAGGACTAGTCTAGTTTTCAGATTCGTCAAGTGGAACTAAATGGGAAATGAGCGTGGTTTAGTTACCCGAAGGAAGCCCTCTTCATTGCTGTCATGTCGAGGAGGGAAAGCTCCATCCATCAAGGCCATCTTGTCGCGTTCAAGGTCGTGCAGTAGACGCTGGATGTTCAAGAGAGCTCGCTGGCACTCGGTTTGGCCCGGCGCTTGGTTACTAGGGGCAACAACGGAGGATCGGAATTAGAGCTAAGCAAGAGCACAATTTCACTAGCGAATCGGACGATGAAGCGTACTTGAGAATTGTCAGAAGACGCTTAGTGTTGTCAGTGAGGTCGCGACTGGCAGCCATGAACGCGGCGAAGGCACTGTCGGAGGGTTTGCTGGAGGTACCAGTCGTCTGGAGCATGTGCTTCGAGGCCAGAATAACGCCTTTTCCACTTTCAATGCAGGACAGACCGGCTGAGCAGATCGGCTGCTGAATCTGGTGAGGCAAAATAACTAATAAAATCAACAACAATTAAACGAAAAAAAGCTTCTAAATCAAACCACGAGCCCATGGCATAGTTAAAAAAATGTTTCACTGATTCTTTGGATTTTCTAACTTTAATTTCAACATTTTCATTTATAGGTTACTGCACATTGCTCCAATCTTTACAAATTCCGTTTTTGAACAAACTCGGACTTGCTTTTTCGAGTACGGTGTTAACAATGGCACAGATAATGCCTATGTAACTTAGGATTACGTTAACCGAGTCTAAGATCTTCACTTCGAGGGCAGCTCAAAAGCAGTACCTGTTTATCAAATTTTGCAAGTAAAGACCTTATAAACCTCGGAATCTACTGCATTCGATGACGTAAGTTAGCACAGCTGTTTTTCCCAAATAAAATTGATGTAAAATTGCAAAAGTACTTGGTTAAGAAACTTTACCCCACTTTGCGATAGATAACCGAATAGCTTAGGTATAGTAAATAAAAAGGTGCATTCAGGAATCGTTGTTTACGAATGAATTCAGAAGGATTCCCAAAGGCCATTATTTTGACAAAGATAATTTTATACTTTTTACGGTTGAAAAAGTGGCTTGGGGACCTCAACTGCATTTGAATACACAGCTTTTACTTTGAAATGACGTTAAAATATATTTCACTGCATTGATGAAAATTTTAACCTAGGAAAAAAGTCAACGCGAGTGCTTACCTCACGAGCCTCACTGCTAATAATGGAAAGTTCGCCACCAAAGTCGCTACCAGAGGTGAGGAAGGTCATAAGACGATCCATGTTGGTGTTAACTTGCTGCGCATTGGCCTTAGTGACACACAGTCCTTCATTGGACCAATCAGCGCTGTGCCGGATCAGGTAGCTCATGCTTCGGACGCACTCACTGGATAGAGTTTGCAGTTTGCTAGCTGCTTCTCTGTTAGTTGCGTGAGCACAGATCGAGCCGCAGGTATCTCTCAGAGTGCGCACATTTGCTGTCATATCGTTGGCTAAATTAACAACCTGGTAAAACAAAGTGCCGGAATTTAAATAGAATTATCGTTTGGACAAGGTACACCAATTAGTTAGAACTGCGGTAATCATTAGAAGCGCTTTCAATAGATTTGTGGTTGCGGCTTTGCGTCAGCCCCAAATTTAAACGGAAGCCATTCGAATAATCACCCACGAAACAACTTACACGTGCACGATCCTAGAAAGCAAACCACTGTTGAAGCACTTCTCTAATTACTTAAGTAGAAAGTACATTAACAGGAAAGTTAGTAACGGACCTCACGCTCCGTAACCTGGGGACTTGTTATGGCACGGCAGATGCTTCTGACATCCCGCTGAATTCTCTCAAAGAGAGCCAGATCCACTGTACCAACTCTTCCAGGCTCAGAGCTGGGATAAGCAACGCCGAGCAAGTAGGCCGCTTGAGAGGTTTCTTCCACCAATTGGCACAACGAATCTGCAACCCGCCTCACGTTGGCAGTAAATATGTCAGAGTTATGCGACCGGACGCCATCGATAGTGCCCCGAATTCCATCAGACAGGGGCTAAAGGAAATAAATAAGACTTATGGACAAGCAGAGGAAGAGAGGATGAGTTTCTACTTCAGGTAGTAGAAATAGAGCCCTTCTCCCCCATAATGAGGGGTGTGGTCTACTGAAGGGTTTATACGAACGTATGATAGGTATACACCAACCCTTCAAATGAAAGAAACACTTACGATCCCGATTCTACCCACGCGAACTGCATTAAAGGTCGATATGGCAATGGTAGAGGAACTTTAACCAATTTCATCTCAAGATATGCTAATTACTTAATCAAGTAATCAATAAGAAAGGGAGCAACGAAAATGGTAAACTCACAGCAAGCGACTGGGCACACGAGTTGACACAGGTTTGATAGGCATGTTGATTGGTTGGACGATCTGGATTCTCCAAGAGTGAACGCATGGTTTCGAGTCTTCGCAAGGCGGCGTCACAGTCCGCAGTTCCTGGAATCACTCCGGATGAAGACACGCTCAGTAGATGTTCGATACTGTCCGTCACTGACCTATTTTGGAAAGCAAAAGAAAAGCGACGTTTTGATGCCAACTTACTGCCTCTTCATTAGTCATAGGTGCTACGAGAACTTTGAGTCTAACCACGGAAAACAGAAGCATTTCAACAAATACCACAAAAAACTCGAATTCCACCTTCATTAACTCTTGAAATATTTATGGTTTCTTTAATTAGATACTTTGAAATCCGTTCCCAAAACTTAGATATCATAAAGAGAAACGAGCAGAATGAAATGCGTACTGCCCCTTATCTTACATCACTCTGAATAAATTTCTAAAGCCCATTCAATATAGGGGAAGCCCATAAGAATCACGCTGCAGTTACAAATCACCTCCATATATATAGCCACGTTCACCTAATATGAAGTTCAGGAAACACGTTTTCACGCCGACCATAGTGATCTAGCCCTTTCCCGCTTGACCATCGTTGTAAAAAATAACTCAGTAGTGCATTTTCTTACCCGTCATTTAGCACTGAACTACCCTGCATGGTTTCGCTTACAATTGACTTCCGTCTGGCTTTTTGCTCACTCTACAAAACTCCCCCCAAGTAGTTTTACACCTTTACCTTGCACAATGGCTCCTACTGTTCTTGCTATTAGACTGCCTTAAGAAAAGTGAAACAACAGTTAACTCGGTGTATGCCAACTAACCTAGCGGCTGCGTGTAGGTTGTGCCTCAGCGGTTCAGACTGGGGTTGTCCACAAACCTGCTTGGCACTCTCCAGCATCAAATTGCTTCTCTCGGACACTTCCACTAGCCCAGAGAGGATCTGCGATCCATTTGGGCGATCCCTTGTAGATTGGCTGCGCGAGAGTTCGAGACCCCTATCAACCAGCGTGTCGTAGGCTCCAGCGAAACGCACCGACATCTGACAGAAGTTCGTGGGCGTGTAACAGCTCGTTAGATCCGCTGTGGCCTGGTTCAAATCCTCTGCGGCTATCGTGAACTCCGACTGGGTCTTATCTACCCGAATTGTTTCGATAGGGTACTCATGGACTGTCGTGCCCTCCACGAAACGAACGAGCTCCTTTCTTCGTCTTTGAACCAAATCAGATGCCTCAGACAACTCCTTCTGACCTGGGAAAGTCTTGAGGAGGCACGCAGACAAGGCCCGATCCAGTTCGGCACCGATGCGCTTGCAATTCGCACTGGCGTTCTGGTTGTTCTCCAGGATGGTGCTCTGCTGATCGGGGTTGGTGATGGTCGATTGAAGGGGTTCGAGGCTTCTGGAGTCACATACGAGCTGATAGGCCATTTGCGTGGCCTCGCGAACAGAACTGGCGGCGTTGGGGTCGATGGAGGTGGCGCCGATGGCCAGGCAACTGCGAGTGGCCCGCACAAGGTCAGACATGGCTCCCGCAAGTCGATTGGCCGAAGAGCCCAACCAATCCTCGCTCTGGTCGCGGCTGGCACTCTGTGAAGCGTAGTCTTGGGATAGGGCGTCCACAACGGAGACAACCTCGCCAGCTGAGTTCTGCGCGTCGCGAATACTCACCTTCAGGGCGGTTTGACCATCTTCCTGCTAGCAAGTGAAATAATAGTTAGAGGACAATACTTTGTGGTTTTCGTAGGTGTTAAAAGTGTTCCCTTATAAATGATTGCTAGAACTCCCCTCTGAGTCATAATGGAAGACAAGACCTTAGCCATCAGGCTGAAGTCTCTGCTCATAGAACAGCGACGTTGTAGAAAATTAAAACCATTGCACGACTCATGAGGTGAATAGGTATGCCAAAAAACAACATTTACACGAAGACTATATTTCACCGTTACTGCAGATGCAAACAATCACTTCAAAAATCTACTTTATTACTTTTGGACAAACACGTGATTCAACGAATTAATGGAGATCTTTTAAAGGCTAACGTAAATACAATGAGAAACTTGATTATGGATTGAGTTGTTTAACAGATAGAACCGATATTCAAAATCCAATGAGGCAAAATGCAAAAAAGAGCTGTTTTCCCATATAACCCATGAAAACACAATCCATGAACGCATGACCGATTGTGATTTTTATGGCCTTTCTTTATGGACTGACACTTTTCCGAAAAATTATTACGACCAATTTAGCAAAATCGTTTTCAAATATTTACATTCGAAATACCATTTTGCCCATCCCGGCAATGCATAAGTTGCGCCTAGTACCTTATCATCCGGAAGAGCAGTGAGACTTCCAGAATGAACAAGTTTCTCCAGCTCCTCGGCCTCATGAATGGTTCGGAGAAGCGAGGCCAGAGCGCCGTCCATTTGCAGCTGACGCGTAATCGGTGCTGCCCGGGCCATGCAAGCCTTCAGCGTTTCCACAGCAACGACCATCTGAGAGGTGGAATTGTCCAGAGCATTTTGCAGAGCCGCGTCACTGATGGTTGGCACCATTAACCGACACGAACGAGCCAATTGGCTGCAAGGCTGAAAACAACCAACCGAAACACACGGTTGGACTCACTCACGCATTGAGGCGATAATAGCTAATTGCCCATTAGCAACCAACCTGAACCGCGTGTTCGCAGCTGCAGATCAATTCCAATTGTGCCAATGGATCTTCGGGGTCAAGGCGGATAGATTTAATTGCACTAACCATCTTTGGCAGCAAATCATTCAGCACTTTCTCATCAGCCATAACCTTAAGAAGAAAGTATTAATAATATAAAACAATTCAGTAATATATTCAATATATTATCTCAGCCTAATGGGGTTGAGAGCTCCGCCTACGTGGCAATTGTTAGCTAGCGATTTCCTCGCGGCGCAGTGACTTGTCGTGATGAGGTTGTTTGAGGCGCTAACAACGGCTCTTGCTGCAGCTTGAAGACTTCTAATCACACGAGCATTCAATAGTTCAGCTGCCGAAGCATACGCCACAACAACGAGATCGTCAGCGACGTGTTTCAAATCTGCCTGCCTGGAGAGCGAGTCCGGCTCGTTCGAGCAAATCTGCAAAGCACAAGAGCGCGTAATAATGCTACTCAGTCCAAAAAGTAGGAGTTTTTCGAGGAAATCCTACTTTGGCTTGGTTGATGAGATCAGTGGTATAGTCAGCTAGTTGCTTGGCAGCAGCGAACAAACGTGTTTGACGATCGGGATCTCCTTCCACGTTCTCGGCTTGAACCTTTAGGTCGGAAATCATCTGTGCCGTGACCTGAGAGAGACGCCTAGCAGCGGCAACCAGTCGAACACCGTCTCTCTCCTGTTGTATGGCATCGTAGGCTTGCTGGAACAAGTCCAAAGTGTCGCCTTGGTAAGGCTGAAAAGTAGAACGAAATATTGCTTGGCCTATTGGCAATTGACAAACAGAAAATGTGGGGATGAGTAAAAACGGACTCGGACTGAGCACTTTAGCAACTGGGTGTTAAGACGGTCCAGGGAGGTTCGGACGTCGGTGGCTGCGTCCTCCACCTCCACGACGGCTGTGTTAATTTCGTGGACGTCTTTGTCGGACAGGTTAATGGTGTCGTGGGCAGATTGACCGGCGTTGCGAGCGATGCGAACCACACCATCGACCGAACTTGACACCTCGCGAGCAGACCCGGAAAGTTGCTGCTGGCATGAAGCCTGATGAATCGTCGGTGCCAGAACCTATTGGGGAAAAAATCTCAAACCCGATAATGAACTAAGGCCAAGATGAAACCCTTTAAATTCCGTTCCCAGGGCGTTCGCTTAACACACCTTTCCATGTTCAATTTAATAAACTGTCCCGTTATTTTCAGGAAATATCATTGAGATAACGGTAATTTCCTCACGTAAAACAGTAAAATGTGCCTTTCCAACTGGGATAGTAGCGTTGGACCAACTAACATTTGATGATATATGTGCGTTCTTCCTTACAAATTCGTGAAAATTGCAACAATATGGAATCGTACATTCCTTAAACTCTAATGAAACACATCTTGGAAGTTTAAATAAGTAAAAATGTATGAACTCAAAACCGAAGAAAGAGTCAGTTGTACAAACTCCTAACCTTATTTTAACATAAAACTAATTGCATTGGTGATCAAATAAATATCGCGTGACCAACATCTAAGGTAACAACCACACATCCAGATGGCCAACCAAATCGGACTATAAGTTGAGAAGGAATACTGTCAATGCGGAATTCGTATAAGCTGTCAAAAATATCCCTCCTAACTCTATCTGCTATTCAATAATGTCGTATGTACCGATTGGGCTTTAATGACGTTGTGAAGAGGCTCAAATCATCTATAGGAGCAAGCCACTGCTTGGAAATTTGATTTAGTCGATATATGACAAGAAAAACTCACCTTTGTACAAGCGATGAGTTGGCTTGTGCAGAGCCCAGTGTTGGTGGCAGACATGACGACAAGTTGTTGGTGATCAGGATCCAAATTGGTCTGGGTTGCTAAATTCTTTGCCTTGACCACCAAAACCGCCGTGGAATTCGCCACCTCCTTCGCCAGTTCCAGTAGCCTGTCCTGTAAGACGAAATGAAGAAATATCCACCAGTAAAATGCAACAACGTCACCTTCTGACAGCTAGGTGAGCATACAAACACACATTGATTAAAGCACATCAAAACTAATCAACAAATTTACACGCATTGCAGATTCGTTTTTTGTACTTCTTCTAGCCAACTAACCTCATACGCCGCCGCTAATTGAGCCTGTAAAATCGAAATATTTAAAAATAAAAATGAACAAAAAACCTCTCCTTAAACCATTTTCCGCAACTCCTGAGGAGTTAGATGAAAACCAAACAGTAGCAGGAGGCAGACTAACAAGCAGCATCAGTCTGCACAATAACTGCCAGAACTAAGAGGAAGAATAACATTGGAACCAAATCATAAAGAAGGCTATTCTTTACTGGAGGCACGAAAAAGAAATACCTGAAAAATTAGTTCATCGTGTTTGGGAACGATTTCTCCCCCCATGACGTCGGTGTCCTGCATAACGTAGCGCAAAAAGTCATTGCTGGCTTCTCCCACACGATTGGCCGCCTCAAGAATCGCCTTTCTTGATGAGCCTTGGACCTGTGCTCCCTGCTCCGACACGCAGTTCACTGTGTCAAGACTGTAGTCAGTCTACAACGATGCCAAAGTTAGTGTCTTATATCACATACAAGGTCATTTGCCATAAAGCCCAGACACACTTGTCTAGTAGTGAGTGGAGTAGCAGCTTTGAGGAGTTCTGTGAAGCTGTCTGCGACAGTTCTCGCCGCTTCAAGGAGATTTTGAGCATTCGCCTCCGATCGGTCCACGATGTCTATGCGAACTTGCTCATTTGGCTCGTCCTCAGCTTGCAGCAGCCCGGACTCCCTTCTCAACACCGCCACGCGCTTCACATTATCAACGAATGTGGGAAAGTGGACGGTGACAACGCGGAAGGACTGCTGCATTCGCATGAGTTCATCCGCTGGATCGGTGCCCTCGGCACCACTGAAGGCAGCTCCGCCATGGGCCGTCACGGCGTCGGCGCGATTAGCGGACCGGACGGCCTGTGCCACAGCAGCGTTCATGGCTCCCATTTCGTCGGCGACGCGAACTTCGCTCGCGCCCATCGACTCATCCAGCCAGCGTCTGGAAGCTTCATCGTGGCCCAGGTTGGTCAGAACACGCTCGGACGGCGGTCCGATGTCTAGACGCTGCTTGCCCTCCTGAAGTGCGCTGATGTTCTCCTCGATTGTCACGTGTAGTGCTCTCTGTGCAGGCGTCATGGTCTTGCAAACGAGGTACTGTGTCTGAGAGCAGGAAACAGAATTCAATTATTGACATTCGATAAAAGGTCCAGTCCAAAAAGCGTGACCCAATAGAACCAAACACACCATGGTAGTAAAATTAATAGAATCATCGGGAATCGAAAAAAGATTCACCCTTTGATTACTATTAGAATTTTCGTTTTTCGTACAAAATCTCTACCTTATAATGATTATTTTAATCACTCATTGAGCGTAAAACTTCCACAATACTTCAACTCCGCAACGCTAGCTGAATAGACCAGATTCTTACTAAGAGAAAATATTCTTTGAAAAAAACGACAATGCATACAGATAAGTGGTCTTAATAATACGACCTGTTATTTTCTTGAAATAGAAACGAAATGGTTTCTTGTAGAAAAAATCGTCAAGATAGCTAAATATTTGGCTTTTGTAATTAGCTAAGTAGGTCCAACCGGCATTGCTGGTGTTCATGGCCTTTTAAGGACGGCTGATAGCTTGCTGATATTGAATTTGAAGTCGAAGCACAAGGTGGGATTTATCTCACAAAACGGCTAAATGTCAACAGCCACCGTCACACACTACAATAGTGCAAACGGAAATAACAAACGCTCACCCTCGTTAGTCGTATAGCGTGCAAGTTCATGTAGGTCTCAGGCAAATAGACACTGCTTTAAGAGGGAGGCACACCTTTTTTAATTTCTGGGTATAGCTATTCTCACACTTAGAGAATAAGTCGATTTAAAGTGGTTTAGGTGTTCATTCGCATCAATAACTAAGATTCATGGAAGTCCGTACCAAAAACTTGGGAAAGATACAAGTACTTCGTGAGAATCGAAGCGTCTAGTGAAACGTTAAATAAATTATTCACTAGATCACGAATACGGGGTTGGCGTTCGCTGGATACAAGGAGTCTACCAGGTTGCTAAAATAGCAATGCTTAGAGAAGCTGTAAAAGGCCTTAGTACATTGAAGCAATATTGTATCCTATATTGCAATGGTAACCAAGCGACATTGCAGACTGAGTCCCAAACTGAATGAGAGCAATTAACGAGCATTTCAGAAAGGTCTTACGCCCTTACTTCTACCTTAAGGGCACAAAGGCTGGGTTTCACTAACTAAATATATCCACACTGCACATCTCGAAAAGGGGGTAGACCCCATTATTGGTGGAGGGAAAAGTCCCAAGCTTCCAAGTGCCTTTGTCTGATTCGTGCGGGACATGCCCGTGTATAAGGTCTACACGATAAAACTTCTTTCGTTATCTCTACATTTCGAACATTTTTTTCTCTCACATGGCACAGTTTATTTACCCCTAGTTAAATTACAACAATCTGGGCAAGATAAAAAATTTAGCATTAGAAGATCATCAGTTCTAATCGTTGGCAAGTGTCTGTGATTTCGACGCGAAATATTCAAACTTGTTGACTGTTAAATTGACATTTTTAATTCGGAAAATCCATTCTCAGAAAATCCCGAAATACCATGTACAAGTGTGAGAAATCCGAAGCCAGTCATAAACGCGTTACTGTTCGTCCTTGTAATCAGCAAGATTTAGCACGCATTTTGGCCAAGTATGCAATTTAAGAGTGTGGTAAAAGGTAAAATCAGTGTAAATAAGAACTCTGGTTGGCGCTGAAATCGAGTGGCTCCAAAACGTCTTAATTGCAATGTTTCGTCGATGCCAGTTTAAACACGGGAAAGTGGTTTGTAAACTGTAAATGATGATTGGCCCATTTAAAAATAAATTCAACAGTTGACGACTACAAGGATAGTATTAAAAACTTTTGTATTCTAGTACATTTAGGCGCCTATAATCGCTGTTAACCATTTGATATCACGTGATATTTTAGTTCGGATGGCTAACGGACCAGTCTACCAATCAGAGTTCCGCCTATGTTACTCATAGACGCGCTGCAACCTCCAAAAAATACTATCGATCATCGAGGACTAAGCATATCTCTGATAAAAACTACTTTCCACCATTTGATGGGAATGCCAATGCACTCAGCCACCACCAATCAGTGTTCCCTAATAAAATTACAACTAAATTTGTGGAAATGTAAAAAATGCTTACACAACTTTTATACGAAATCCCGATCTTGTTAGTTTTTCCCAAAAACCGTTTTCAATCCCACAGCACCACGTTTCTTGTTGAATAAAATGTCAAGGTAAATAGAAAATGTCGGAATGCACAGTGTTGAAAGGACGGAGCAAATTGTAAAAATAAACAAAACAATTCTGAACGTGAAATGCGGCTTCCGTAGCTAGATAAAGTTAGGAGCAGGTCGAATCAAAGCGGTTTCCGGTTAGTATTCACAAAATACCAGAAACTGTCTAAGAACGCCTCCTGTACAAAATAATTTTACATTTGCATCTTTCGTCAAAAGTAATAGTTCATTGAATCCTTGTGAGGAAAATAAGGTAGACTTTCGCAATATCAGCATTTGTTTCGAAATGGCAAAGAATTTTGTCTAGGGACAAGTTCACTGAAATGTAGTTTAACTGTTCTGTAAGTTAAAGGGAAAAAAGCACTATGGTCCACTCTAAGGCGATTATTAAATATTTACATACTATTTTATCTGGTTTGTTAGGCATCTAAAAGGGCATTGAATTCATAAAGCTACCTTTTAACACCATCGCTGATGCATTACGACGATGTAAACTTGCACAAAATTGAGAAGATTAAATCCTACTCATGCTTTCGATTTAATAGAGAGCCTAGACGCCGTTTCAAGCGATTGCCGCCACTTTAAAACCGACGAATTAAGCTAGGCAGACGTATCGATTAATGTATGATAAATCTTTTCTACCTACTTCTCAAAAACTCTCAATTTGGACGAGCTGCAGTACAAAACCACCACAAGCCCAAGACTTTCGCAACTAAGGCTAAAGTTGACTTGATTCACAATGCTTTTCCATCGCTTCGAGGAAGCTTGCGTGAAGTGACTCATAAGCCAGCACGAACGGGTCGTGCTTACGTAAACGGTAACTCCAGTACTCCGACTCCAACTCACACCAGCAGTGATGAACTCATCCGAGATCTCACAGCCCTTGTTGCGCGCGTTGTCGCTGGAGATGATGGAGACGGAGCTGGTCTGGATGTAGCGGAGCTCCGAGATGCCGGTGTAGCCGACCCTGTTGTCCTCCTCCTCCTCTTCTTTTTCGGCCTGCTGAGCAGCACCGTTCGTGAGCGAGGACAGCAGTGGCATCTGCTGCTTGTTCTGCACCCGACGCTGTTTCTCGATGATCTGCTCCATGATCTCCCGCTCGCGGTCCGCTGGACCCACCGACCTGCGCTCGTTCTGGATGAACTTGGCCCTGGAAGGGTCCGTTTAAAAGCGAACCGATTGAGACCACTATGCTTCTGTACAATCATTCATTAGCACTACATCTATTCTCCGAGGATACTAGCAGATGAAGTTTAGAACTTGTAACAATGGTGGCCACTTTAAATTCACTTTTGTATTATAACCAAATGTTCCATAACGATGCCCCATCAACTTATTGTACTAAGCCCGACTAGGATCGGTGAAGCAATGCCCGAAAGACCTCAAATAGGATACTGACTCATCTGGCAACAACCTTTGGAATTGCTCATATTACTCGGCCATAATAGACATGTTAGTCTAAATATCCACTTCGATCTCCGTTCTAATTCACCCCCTTGGTTTCACAGACAAAATCATTAAAATCAAATCTACCACTCTTGGTATAGTTTCAGATTGTGACGTGACGTCCGTGACGTCCGAGTTCCAGACCAATCAGGGTGTTTAAAGACAGGAGTTTACGATACAAGAGATGATAAGTCTGCCAAGAAGACACCAATCAAGGCAACACCACTGCGCTGCAAACAGGAAGCAAAAGCCACAAACATCAGCTCCTTGTAGGCGAAATTAAATGCCACAAGATTCTTAAACCATAGTTTGCTATTTTACAGCCAAGAACGTCTGTTGGAAGGCTACCGAAACATTCTGCTACTTGTTCAGTTCCAAGGGCTGATATACACTTCTTCCCTCACTATCTAGCACCTATTTAGGAAGGGTTCGAACACTCCAAGCTATGTGCTTACCGTTCAGCTCGAACGTTTTCCTCATACATGGCGGATTCTTCGTCGCCTTGAAGGCCCTGGTGGTCGCGGGCCTTCTGCTTCTTCAGGATGATGTCGATATAGCCGGCGATCAGCTGCGATATCTGCTCACCTTCTGCCGTCTGAGCAGTGTAGTATTCATCTGGAGAGTATTCCCCAAAATCCTACCAGAAGAAAATACCTTAACTGCGACGTCGTCAACATTTTTTCAGATGCTCAGGAAGTCTCCTCGATGAGGGCGTTTATTCAGTGGTCACATCATACCCCACACAGACACGCTAGAAGATGCGAACGACAAACCCCTGCTCGACCTCCCAAGAGCCAACCTACAGCAACTGCGACCTCTTTCACAAGCCCATTCCACACAAAAAAGATTAATCAATATCCAGCTTCACTAATGGCTTATTCTAGCGGAATCGCTTTTGATTTCAGTGACTTCCCGGAGTTTTCCCTATGAAATTATCGAGTAACGATGGACAAGAACTAAATTTGGCTGCAATTCTACCTACCCGTTTGCATCCCCGTAAAACCCGCTGCATGGGCAGCCCCTTTTTCACCTAGTAGACGCAGGACTATTCCATCACTTCCCTTATAATGCCAAACTTGGCAGAAGTATTTTTTTCACCAAATTTAGAGGCTTACTTGTTTCTATGCCTATGGATGGCATTTTAACCTCAAGGACTGGCGGGCTTCCAAAGTTCTAGGTATATTCGATTGTAAAGTAACTTTTAAAAATTTATCAAAAATATTTACCTGGGCAAGTTAATAATCTAACTTGACCTGTTTGGGAAATAACTTAACGAAAATGCTTACTAAAGTTCCCCTTAAAAGCCTCAGAGATAGCTCTTGGTACTTCATTCTGAATTCCGACCAAATAATATGCCTACCAATTTATCGCAGCGCACTCAACACCCACTCATCTTCCATAGGACCGGCCTTGTTGCATTCCATTCTGGAATGAGGTGATTTGTTTCTCTTATAACATATAGGCCTTTGTTCTTTAAGAAAATCAAACAATAGCAGAATTCTTGCATAGCATACTCCATTTCTTATTCAGACGACCATAAATCAATCACTACCTGCGTTTCTTTGTCTGCCGACGAGTGTAAAAACTTCCCACGAGGGGGTGAGGTCCAATGAAATCTAAAGAGGCAGACACTCATCGAGGAAAAACAGGCATTAGGGACATTGTGTCTCCAAGTACAGATTGCTTTCATGCACACACTCCTCAAGGAGTAGGTCTGTGCAGCCTGACAATTACTAACGGCGCGTAAACAACGCAGCAGACCCGCGTCTGTAGATGAAGCATTTCCACCTCCTAGGCATAGAGCAGTACACCTTTAACACCTAGTTCAATACGCAAGCGCTAACTGATGGTGCTTAAATGGACATTAAATGACCGTTCACAGCGTCTTATGCCCCACAAGGCACATTGTTTACAGCTGGACGAAGCTTAAGGACCACAGTTATCGAACGACCGAACAGCCATTTCCGAGCATCACACGGAGGACGGTGCTGTCCGAACGCTTTCGCGCTCGTGTGGGATGATTTAAGTGGGTGGTGGTGGTGGCGCAACGTGTAAGGAAAAAATCCCCTTCTGTATGCGCAACAGAGGTTGGTGAATCATTACGGAATTCTGGATTGCGAAACGGTAATCCTAGAAAACAAATTCACAGTTCAAGAACCTATCAGACATCCTAAAGAGGTTTTTAATTGCAGGTGCTATTTAACCGGATGAGTTCTTATGCGAACAGTTATGGTACTAGGTTAATGGGTGCTCACTTGTTGACCAGTATTTTTTTCCGAAAAAAAGACATTTCAATCCAATTTTTCCACAATTCGCCAACGATAGCGGTTGTAGAGATATGCTTTATCTACTGGTCAAGTTCGATCAGTATAGCGACAATTTTTATCACAAATAGGCCGTGTAAAAACCAAATACCGATTAGAGCCCCCTACCCCAAAACTACAGGCATCTTAATTATGAAAGACAAGGTAAATAAAGGAGCACGAGTAAAACACACTCGATGCGGATTTAAGACGGTAAGAAATCTGGCGCTAAGCCAAACAAAATGCTTCAGTGCTGATTGGTGCAGCCAAGAAAGCCAATAAGCAAGCGACAAAGAGTCGTCCAATTGTGTCATGAAGGGAAATTTAACAGCGACAGGAGGACAAGAATCGGTGGAAAGGTTTGACAGCTTGTCATTTGCCCAACCTGAATAAGCACATATCCGTACCTAATTTTTCTTTACTAGACAAAAAAGTTGCAGTATAATATTGCGTAACCGAGTAATGTTGCGTAAGTTGCGGTTCATTTACCGACTGCTAGTAGGTAACATATAATGACTCACCAAGAGACACAAGGGAAACATTAGAGAAGCAGTAGCAGTAGGAAACTACGTTTTCAAGAGGAAAAACTTTACTGAGTTCGCAAGTGCACGTTATCATCGAATAAGGCTCTGCACGACAAGGCTAACCATACGAACACGAATCAAATACTGGCGTCTATGTCAACAACATAATATCTGCGCTTTATTAGCATCAAAGTTGTAACCACCACACTAACCCTGAAAGGGCTTTGAACAGGAATCTTGTTCGAGAGATATTGAAATCTGCCTTTTTTATCAAAAAAGCTGCTTGTCAAAGAGCGTGACCCCGTGAAACATGCTCCGGCAGTCACGACCGCGCTCGGAACTTAATTTCGTCCGCTTAAGTGGATTTTCAGCAATTTAATCTAATCCGTACCCACAGACCTCAAGAGGACGGAGAGCACACAAACCGGAAAGCGCAGATCTGACACACGTCTAATTCATTACTTTCCTGACGAACATTTTCCTTTGAAAATTATGTATCGTACCTCCAGTGGAAAATTCGAACAGTTTCCTACGTTTTCAGGTAAAAAGGGACCTTCGTGATTAAGACTAAAAATTTAGCAAAAGTGGCACAAATTCAGTAACAGATGGCCCTACTACAATATAAAATAATCATTTAAGGGAGTTTAAGTCTTTCCAGGAGACATTTAACAACAACCCCTTGATCAAGTGAATGTGCCTCAGAAGACCCTGGTGCCTAAGAGTTATTGGGTGGTAGCCTTCTGACATAAACTCCTGTAGGAGCATAACCGATGCTTACTCCTTTGTTTAGTGTTTTGACTGATTATTGGCTTTTCAGCCATGTCTATATCGATTCCTTTCAGCCACTAACGAAGGCATAATGGAACGACGATTTTTCTGAGTTCCGTCCGTTTCCTTCCGGGGTTTCTCGAAATTACAGTTTTTCCGCTCCAATAATATCCATCCGTTTAATGATCTTCCAGTAATACTTAGAAAAGCAATCGGTAAGAGCCCATAAGGCCTACCTCGAAAGAACACTCATATCAACAGAAAAGCAGTATTGAATCTGGGATCCTGACTACATAGAGATGCTTGGCCTTGCCTTGCAGCTTTCAAAATTACATCACAACGTCATTGAAAGAAAGTATACTGACCATGGTAAATGCGTTGGGAGACGCAGCCCACTTGAGGATGGAGGTGAGAGGCCAGACCTTGACGACCTCCTTTGTTTTTTCATCCAGTCGTACCACACTATCCTTGGTTATACCCAGCAGTCGAGGGATTAGCCGGTTTTTGCCCTTCATTTTCTCCTACAAATTCACCCAAAAAATAATTTTAGGTGAGGATATCTAACCGAAGGGGCCATGTACCCTATCTCTGATGATAGATGTAGAAATCCAACTAAAAATACTGCCAGTAATGGAGCTCGATGGGAGACCAACCGTGATTTTGCAATATCTAAGTCGCCTTGTGATCTGTGAACGAATTTTAGATGCGCAGGAAACGGACAAATTTAGGTCTCCACTTGATTACTTTTCATGATCGACCAAGATTCGCCATATGAACAGATTATTGTCACTGGTGACGCAAGTGCCTGCATGACGAATATGGGTCATATTTGTCAACCGTTATTATAGCCCCAAAACTTTAGTCAGGAGAAAAATAAATAGCATAACCAAGCATTTAAGTAAACATTTCGCCACGAAAATCTATAACACTTCTTACATACCTTTTATTTTGTACCTTTAAACAAAATAACCTGAAATGTCCGAAGCTCTATTAGCTCATTCAAATCAATGATTAATTTTCAATGAAACTAAACAATATGTCGTATAAAGTGCTTGGAAAAAAACATTTCCGGATATTCGTTTAAGAGCTCGATGTAACGTGTTTGCTAAGCCAAGTCAGCAACAATGAACGCCCTGTCGGTAAAGAATGAGTTTGGTTTTACCTTTATGTTTAAAAATTTACTTCAAGGGTAAATGGCGGGCGGTAGGTAAAAACGCGTACCCATGCACTTCAACTCATCAAACTCCTCCATTTTTAGCATATTGAACGTAGGGATTTAAGACGATAGAGAAAAACTGACTGCTAAGGCCAAACACGTTAATACCGTATAAAAACTAATCAACTGGTTGTACCCACTCAGCTTGTGTGACCTACACTTCAAGACGTCCAGTTTGTAAACAGTATTTAGCTTCTGGCTGAAAGCTGAAAAATACTGGAGGCTACCCATCGTGATAACAACCAATGTCAATCAACAGTAATACCTGAGTTAGACTACTAAATACACGGAAAAACCTCTACTAACTACCAACTACGCTGGTATGTGGGGAAGTTGGACACAACGCACCGTTTCTATCGCTTTAAAACTGGTTCACTTCAGTAAATTAACTCTTCTTTAATCTAGCTTTTTTTTCTATCAGGGATGGATAAAGGTTACTTAGCACAGATCACAGCAATAACAATGTAAATCTTCGGTTTTTTAGTATGATTTATTGCATTTAAAAGTCAGTTCTTTAAAACCTTTGCCTTTTGACTTAAATTAGAAACAACGGCATGAAATACCTTTAAAGTAGTAAACCAGCTAAAATGTATTCCCACGCTCCGGTTTTTATTCCACGGCTTGGTCACGATGGGCATCAACATACCTTGACGAGGAAAAAAGTGATGCCATATGTTTTGAGGGAGCGGCAGAAGTGGCAGTATTTCACTCTGGCCTCAATGTCTGAGAGACCACTCAAAGCGGCGTGCTGCTGGAAGATCTTCTTCTCAACGTTCTTGACTCGAAGAAACTCCTTCGGGAGGTAGTCCTTGAGCCTATAGGGAGAAAAAACGATTTATTTTTCGAAAAGTCCTAACAGCAGAGCGCAATGTGAAGTAATATTTCTTTTTATAGAAGATATCAATCGACAAATGCTGTCTGGTTTGTTAACACCATCACTTGACTTTTAGGGTTATTATAAATCACTTCCGATTATCGAATGTAAAAGGACTTTAATGAATATATTAGGGATGTTTTTTTCAAGGACGATTGAAAAACTACCAAAGAACTTATGTAATCTTTAATAACGTAGATTAATTACGTCGATAAAACAAGGTAATACTAGGTCCTTCCGGGTTTATCTTAGCTAAAAGCTGGTTTACATTCTGATTTCTGCTTGTTTTGTCAATGTGATTTGGTTTAACGACAAAATAGAAGAGAAAATGTACATTTCCAACCTAAATAGGTTAAATTTATGGGGTGGTATTTCATGGTTATGAAGTCATTATATAATCGAGCAATACGACCGTTACCCATGTAAAAGGCCTAATTTTTGTATGCATTATATCGGTATTTTTTACAATATTAATTAACAGAAGTTGTGTTCAAAAAAATTAGAAACAGCAAAATAATAGTTTAAGCCGACCGTGTTTGCTACCCAATTAGAAGCCATATTTGTCTTATGAAACATCCTAAAATATCCTAATAGCGTATAAAATATCAATAGTGAATAAACGGCAAACGAAATCCCTGTTCGCAATTGATTTGACTTTCGAGATATTCCAGTTACCGTGTTGCGATTTGTCTTATTGGTGTGTCTAAATTTGTATCACCATAACAAGATTATGCTTTTACCTACCCTACTCATGCAAAATATAAGAAAATCCTAGGGGTTATTTCCAGTGAATTTGAAATTGCGTGTTATTCAAAAACGGCCATAGATGCAACACACAAAATAGTGGTTCGAATCTCATGACGATGCTAAGGAATTTCTATTTTGACCACGAATTTCGTTATTCACAAAACGTGAGTACACAACTTCTAACAGGAAAATTTCTGGTATCACTTTTGTTGAATAGCCTATTTAATGATTACCAATTCATTTCAGGCAGTTCCCCAAATTCTTGAGGTAAGTGTTCACTAACGGGAAAGTTAGCGAAGTAGCCAAGGTCCCCCTTCAATGCTGAGATAGAAATTTCCAACTTTATCATAAATTGAGTCCTCAATCACCTAAATGGAATGTGATTGCCAGAACCTAGATAAGGGTATCGATGCGGACTTCCGGAAATTACATGGAATCACACAACAGCTGGGGCGTTAAAAGTCTGAAGGCACGCAGCATTGTGGAACGTTACATCGCCAAGACTTGCTGGATTACCCTTGGTATAAAATGAGGGGGTTTTACTACCGTTTATGTAAACAATTTTTTCATTTCCCTAAATAGTGCCAAACACCCAAACATTCACTGAAGGAGTTATGTTATAGTTTTGAAATCCAGGACTTTGATGATGGATGTTAAAATAAATTTTTAAGGTGTATAACTATGAATCTCCCCATAAATCCCTTAAAATACAATGGTAAGTCATTATAAAACTGATTGTTCCGATTCTAACAACTGTTCAATTTTTTACGTTGTTGGCTTCCACCTTTATGTTAAAAACATATTTGAAAGGAAAATAGACTGAAAGTCAAAATTTATGCAGCATAAAGTAATGAAGCTGGTTTCTTCAATAATTAAAGTAACAAATTTTTGATTAATTTAATTAAGTGATTCTAAAGTCATTACATCGATGGTTTAATTTAGAACAGCTAAGCAAAGAACAATGCGTAAGGAGTCATGGAAAAAAGTTTTGGAATCCAAAGCATTTTTACGTTGTACACAATGTTGAAATCTGTAAACGTTCCCATTGATAACATAATGCCCTCATGTTTCCCTTCCCAGAAACTGGTAGTTTAATTGCAAATACTAATCGACCAAAAACCTGCTTCAGCTCAGCAGACGACAGAGTCTATTTGCTCAAAATTGAACCTTAACGGGCAGGAATTCGCTGTTGTTATTACGAAGCTCTGACAATGTCAATAATGAATGTCCGTTTACGCATTCTTTCTTCAGTCGAAGCCTGATGAAGATCATACGACAGATCACAATCTTGAATAATAAACTGCAAGAAAAGTGTCTCCCGTAAAGTTACCTCATTCCCTTAAACCCCTTTGCGAATAAACCCACTTTCATCAAACCAAATCTGTGTTCTTAAATAAGTATTAGAATATATGCTTCGAACATAGAATAGGTCATTAAATCGTTGATTCCTGTTGCCCAGTTGCGATTTTTCCAAGTCATAGTGAACATTGAGAACTATGAATAACCATTTTAGGGAAGTTAACTTTATAGTAGAGGCTTGGTATCTAGGACGGATTCAGTTTATAACCTTTTAGGCATTTATAGATGAATGTATTTCGATTTCAAATAACTATATCTTTAAACAATATCTTAAGACGACAGCTGCTTTGATTATGGAATGTTTATTTTCAACGAAGAGCCAAATTTGATTACAATAAGTAATTTTCACAAGAACTACAAAACCCACAAATACCATAATTCATCTACCTAAGCATCGATAGTTAAAATAAAGTGTCTGAAATACAGATATCTGATTGAATTATTGAATTATATTTACAGATTGTACAACATACAATATACTGTATTATCCATAAGTTTATTGTTGGCAAAAATGTAACCATCACTTGAGGTTTTGAGAATATGGTAGACGAAATCTATTCCTGCATTACATGAATCACTGACTTAGTCAGACCGTATAAATAACTCGGTTCGCATATTAACTCACTCAAAATATCCCGGTCGGTACTTGTAGTTGCCCAATTCGACTTGGCATTGAAGAGCGGCCAGAGTCACTGCCTCATCCAAAGTTACCGGGTGAGTCCCGTTCAAGATGGCGTCTTTTAGCTGGAAATAAATGGGCGAAAAATGACAGAAGAATGAATCGCCAGTGGTTGATATGGGCCACTTCGAATGTTGACAGAAATTAAGGCAGAATCGGGAACCAATTCCATGGATAGTAATTCCAATGAGCAAAATCCATGGTTTATATTTATGACGGATCCATAATAGTATTATGCTTGTGATTTTTTCACAATCGCAATCTTCTTGATTGCAATGTACGCGTTTGCAAGCTTGTGAAGTCATCAAAAGTATGAACATGGATGTTAACAAAACTATGATACACGGATCCCTTTATTCCATCTGTCATGCATTAAAGACAATCTCTTTCGTGGAGAGCAAAACGTGTGAGCGGATGCACGGATTTCTAGATACAAATACAGTTTATCACTTCATATCATTTTTCAATGTCAAATCAATTTTGATAGTTAGGCAAATGCAAAAAAACCCTCAGCCTTCGAAATGGCATCCAATGCCAGACCTTGCCTTCTTCACACGTTAGTAAGTTCTCAAGGTTGGTTTTGCTCAAATGGAAGTGGAACAAATCTAGTCAAATAGTACTTTCTGTAAAGATGGAGTTCAAATTAGGGGATTAGAGTTTTCACCACTTGAGAACGACTTATTTGAAGAATTTTTGACTAGGGCACGTCAAAAATAATACTCTATGGAGTAATTTTAAGTCACAATTAAAATTAAGATAAAATGCAAGAATGCCCCCACTGAAAGTTAATATCACCTCCCGATGGCGACAGAGAAAACTGTCATTATGCGTTTTTAAAGCCTCCCTAACTGGATACAAATACTTTTTAGATTGATAACAGCACATGTCATCTACTTCACAAAAGTAAATGTTCGAACGTTCCTAAATTTTCGTTTGCGTTGTGAATCATAAATATCACATCTGGAAGACATCGCATTTCGGAAATAGGTTGCAAAGATAAATTAGGCCCCCAAAAGAAAAAAATAATCCATCGTATCTGATAAATAGGTGGTTCTATTGTTAAGTTAACTAATCTTACGAGCGCAGACCGACAGAAACCTTTAAATAAACATAATTAACGTAAACTTAGCAATTCAAATGCCCGAAAATGCAGGTAACACGTCAATTCAGGGGTGATAAATGCTTACTATAAATCCAATCTGTGGCCTTTTTTCGAAGACGCTGCTATATTTTAATCAAGAATATAGATATAGTACAATAATTAACAGCGATATACCCTAGAATCAACTTCTTTTTGATCTCTTATTTACTTACAATGATGAGAATGATTGAGTAAACTTTTCTAGCTACCGGAGGTCAAGTTATTTTTGTCTCCTTCGATACAAAAATCTCTAATGGATTGATCACCACCCAACGATCATGTTCTTTTCGGGCTCCATCATCCATTGGTGCGGTATAAAAGAACGAGAGTGTTCGAGAAAATAGGTGCCTAAATTCATGCCCCTACGTTGCCTCGCCGCTAAATAACCCTCACAATAACTACCCTAAAAGTAACTACCCCTCCACTCTCGGTTGTCATGTTAAATAGACGCCATGTTTATCCCTATGAGAGTAAACAAGGCCCTACCAAAGGATTCACAGAGCTAAAAAGGCCTACAAAATTACTATTTGCCAAAAAAGTTTGAAGAACCAATCGCAATTGCAGAACTAACCTGTGAACTGATTGGCTACTGTGATGTTCAAGTGGACATAAGCGTTTTTGCAAAAGATAGCCCACCGACATGGGAACAGAAGATACCAGATGCGAGGAAAACTGAAGTGGCTCGATACATCCAACGATTGGTATTAAGCCCCGATGCACTGCTGGATTTACCTTTTGCCATGAAAAACATGACAGATTTTCCGAACTAGTAGAACAAAGACATTATAATGAGCTTTCAGGCTCATTTACTATGAATAAATGGGTAAAGTAATAGCGAAACTTGAATTACTTCCAAACAAATTACTTTGCATTCTGCATAAAACATAGAACATAAGTACTGACTTCGAACATTTCATTCTCGTCAAGTTGAATGAAATCATTCCTTAGGCCCTAAGATAAATGGCCGATAAATTGTTTAACACTCCAAGAGTTTGAGATGCAACTAATTCAGCATTAAAGGAGGATGCCAAAGAGAAAGGGATCTTCGAAACAGGAGGCCCAGTTCATCGACTAACAGTGCCTAGTTTTTGGCTGCCGGGTAAAACAGCAAAGCTGAATACTCATTCTTGTCCCAAGCTGAGACTGTTAATCAACGATAAAAGCGTTGTGGATAGCACGGGCTTGTTCTCAACCTAGCACGGCTTTCTCCCGACTTGTTTAGAGACTAAAGCAAAGGCTAAACTCTGAACTGCGACTGAAGAACTTAAAGCACCCCGAAGTTTTCTAATTTCATATCTACCGGAAATCCTTCCCCAGTGAACTTTTCCCCTAGTAAGGTCTGCTATCACTCACATACCTGGTTGGTAGAGACCCCGTTTTAAAGGATGTTTGAGCGTGTTACTGGGTGCAAAGCAAGTGAGCCCCAATCGCCCCGTTTTTCCAAGTCGCATACACACTAACGGTAGGCATAATAACCGGGCGTTTACAGACACGAAATCAAGAGAAGGAGCCATTTGGAACCGTGGTGGCTTGTTTCGCAGTCGTGTTTGTCACGCTCACGTTAACACTCACACGCCCAGGAAATGAGAAAAAGAGCAGGAATCGAAACAGCCACATGCGCACACACTCAAAGCGTGGAACGTGTTAACACGAGCGAGTGCCTAAAATGCGGACTCGGTGATTTGAAGTGGCAAATGGATTCATGTATCTCAGAAGTGTGGGCCATTTGGAAGACATTGTGAGAGATTGTATATAAATGAAGAGTGCCATAAAACGGGAATGTTAAACGCCCCAAAGCATGGCAATTAGCCCTCGGTATGTGAATAAAACATCGTGGGCTCGCATTTTCACTCATGCAACTTGGGGTAATACAGGGTTGCTGCCTTCGTTCAATCCGACCTAAGTCAAATAATTACAAGTTCATCTTGACAAAATCCTGCGGACTAATTCTAAAGTACGTAAGTTAAATTGGCCTGTCGTTTTGATCTTGATCCAAGCACCGTTTGGTGTATACTTTCTTGACGGGACTTTGAGCAAAGGAGAAGGATTTCACAAGCCAGTATAAGTACTACTGTGCTTCCCATAAAAAGTAACAAATGCACTTTTATCGAGGTTCCACTAGTAATATACTGACTAAAACTTGTACTGATAAGAATTCATTAACGCAGCGGAGTAAACTCAACTAGTATTTCGATGAGTGAAGCCTAATACGGAAAATACGCATTCACACCTAGGTATAACATTGTGTCAAAGTGCATACGAGGAATCGGGTTTCCATAACCCAGGGTTTCGTATTATCCTCCGGAAGAACACTTCCTTGCGTTTCTCAAAAGCGCTCTTTATTGTGGAGGACGAGAAGTTAGGCATGCATGATAATTTCTACTTAATTCCACATCGAAGCATCGAATTAAACTGACAAGAAAAAGATGACATAATTAGCCACATAACAGCACTAGTTCAAACAACTGCCCACAGATTAATGCATAGTTTCGATAAATAGAGATCGAAAAGTGTACACTAAACGGAGCAGATTGAAAACTCAAAAATTTTCATGTATTTTAACGGTTCAACGATCCAAGCTTATTCGCTTTTGTGAAAGCGTGATTCGGCATAGTAAATTGACTTACTATTTAGATGTAAACCGGCTACACACATTAATCTTTCGCTTCCAGACTAGAGAAAACTTCAGTGTGATGGGAAGGAATAAAACTCTCGTCTTCCCAGAACCCCATCACGCTTTTGCACCACGAATGTCACTACCTTATCCAATCTTGACATTGAGCCCCCTATTAGGCATTTGGACTGCAAGAACAAACATCCGACGTCATTAAAAAGTTCCACAATGTTTGCAAAGAGTGACTGGGGTAAATTTCCAGAGTAAATTTTCCCAAGACCTGTGTCTCTGCCATTGAATTGGTGAATAAATGTATCATTAATGAATGACATTCCTCCATCGTTCTCCAATTGTTTGACATTTGAACTTGAATGCCATTTACCTGGCCCACTGTCCGTGCACATGGGGTAGACACAAGCCTACAAGAACGCCAGATCTCTCCTGTTAGGAGGTGGAGTGGGGGTTTGTGCAACTGTAGGAATGACCAATAAGACAACGCCCCTAAATGCGAAGTCCATTCACTCAACCACATATACACAAGTGCCAGGCTTTGCCAGATATTTGGGAAAACGTGAAAATGTTCCACTGAGCACTGAAGATTACCTATCTAAAGTGAGATAAATGGTCCCCTTAGGTGTTTTCGGTATCTCAACCTCTAAACTCTCGTCTTTTTCAAAGTCGACTGTTCCCATTTCCGATGTACTTTTAACAAACCTTTCAACGTTGCTACTTTATAGCAGCAAATAAAAGAACGCATAGAATTCAAGGCTTCGATTGAACTCAAATTTCTGAGTGGAACCTAATCGAAAGGAAACACTAATCTAAACATTTTGAAGAAGAAAATGTTTATTCGAGTTGGTGAGATCTACGTAACAATAGATTACGGAGAGCTGTATCAGTAGGGCGAGCATACCTGAACGTAGAGGAGGTTGAGCTGAACGGGATCCCTAGCGTCGACGTTCATGTCGGAGAAGAAGTAGCGACGTCGAAGCAACAGAATTTCCTTTTCGTCGATGCCTTGTTGTCGCAGACTTTGTGCCGGATTCAGCCACACCACTTAAGGGGGAAGAGGAAACCATGTCTAGAGTCACTTGCCTCATGTGTGTCAAGAGGGTAGGAGGCTAACCCGAGAGGGGGTACACGTTCTCAATTCAAGAGCAAGGAAGGCTGAGGGTGCATAAGATCTTCGCTTAAAGCACAAAAGTGGACCTAGGGATGTGTCACGCGGTCGACATTCACATACACAATCAAAGGTGTGAATTAGGAAGTGTTTAGGAAAGAGTGGAGGAATGCGGATGATGGTTATCCAACTTCCTTGAATTCAATGGAGATAATATCGTTACACTACTTTTTAATAATAACCGTAGCCTGAGCACTGACTTAAATGATCTAAAATTATTTATTTGGTTCGCTCTCATGACTAAAAAGCATCCTTTTCGAATATCCGCCCCAATGAAGAGGCACAACTTTTCAATCGAGGCTGTGGGAGCTTGAAAAACCGAAATACGCATCCGCCATTTTACGACTTGAACACCGAAACAAAGCACCTCTGAACTGGGACGCCGAAACTTTCACATAGTCGTATGGTTTTAATAGTGGCCATTCGAGTGGTACTTACAACTCCATTCAATGAAATACCAAGTCAACTTCGAGCAGACTATTGTTTGTATTAACCCAGGGAGATTTACGTCAATTGCGAATATATTGATGAGAACAGAAAGGCTATTTCCAACCTGTTTCGAACGGAAGTAGCAAATCCGCCAGTCAAAACTACAATTGACGGATCCATAATTTCAATCCTGAGCCAATGTTATTTCTCCATAGACATTCGGAGATTTTGTTTTCTTATAAATAAATAAATCACGTTCACAGTCGCATGACGGTGAGCACTAGCGCTAAATACGAGAGCCCCAATAATTACTTGGTCACTGACCCACAGAGTGGGTATTATAAATAGGGCACTTTCTCCTGTAAATTCCAGATTTTGATGAAAAGCCTATCGAGATGTATTGCAAGTTTGAGCCAATCGCCACTAAACGTTTGTGTTTGTACCAATCGCTGCACGACCTTGTGCCAACTTATGAGAAGCGTGCACACATGCATAGTTGATGGCACACACGCACGCATGCCTGGGTTGTGAAGTAGAAATACTAAAGCATGGAAAAGGTCGGTACTAATTAGTGGGATATCTCCTCTAGTATTTGCATAACTTGACTCTTGACGGGAAATTGTCTAATTAATAAGCCAAGAGAAATTATTGCGCTTTTGCTAGAAGGTAGGTGTAAATTGGAGGAAGATACGCACCTTCATCATCGGTATGAAGTTCCTTCCGGAGCTTCTCCATTTTGTCAGCATCTCTCAGGGTTCCAGCCAGGCCCCCCGACTGGTGGTGGGCCCTTTTCAAGGTCATACTCCGCTCTTTCTCAGCCGCCTCAGTGTCTCGAACAAGGAGGTACTCCTCGTAGTTGTAGATGCCTACATGCAACCGAGAGGTCCTTGATTAAGCCATAATGGGGGCAAGAGAAGGCGGCGGCGGAGTAAAAGCTACGTCTAGTCCCCGCCGAGGGGCGTGAGTCATAGAGAAGGGGGAAGGAAGACACTACTCGATTCCCACGCTAGACATTAATCGCCTAGTTGATCTTGGAAGTGGGCTTTGTTTTCAAGAAATAAGCATCGAAGGATAAACATTCATTTTTCGACTCTTGAAACGTTGCAATAGTTAAGCGTGAGTAACTGTCGGTCTTGCTTTTACTTTAGTAGCTGGATCCAGATAGGGATTAGCCATTTTTGAAGAACTATTAAAACGTGCTATGCTGTCTAAACATTTAGAACTCAAAGACAAGGGAACAAGCTTGAGATGTTGAGGAAATGCATTTCTATGGCAACGAATGAACTTCGTGAAAGTATATTGTTTTAATGACTTATCGACCAAGCTTCATCAAATTTGGTCTTGTAAGAATTTAATCTAATAATGGCCCGTTGCAGTAATCCTGTACTGTCAAAGGACATAAATAATTAAGCCATAATGAGAAAGGGGCGTGTTATTACATGTTAGTAGTTTACATGACCTTCTTAAAATAATTAGTATTATGAGAGGAAACAGATTTTATCACCCAAAAATCTAAATTGAAATTTCAACTGATAAAATTTCTTAAAAGTCTACCATTTATGGTGGCAATTCTTACCCATTTTTGTGCAGATCGGAAGCATTAGCTCAGTTAGGGTCTTACTGTCGTCGACTCGAAGAGTTTTGCGCGTACCATCCATGGTTCGAATATACAGCCATCGAAACCGGTACTTGTACTCGATCGTGTCCTGAGAAAGATGAACGTAATATCTTGTTTGGAACACCCATCAAAGTCGGTAAAAGTAACCCTACCTGGGATTCTGACGCATGCTGAAACCCACATTTATGAGTTTCAGTGTTACATTTTGATATTATTTAAAGCAGGTCCATCGAGACATGTTCAATTATAAACAGCCTTATATCCACATTTGGTGAATTTTTGCGCCAAACTCGTCGTTTCGACTAACAAAATCATAGCGAGGGAAGCTATTAAACGCAACTAGAATCTCCCCACATTCCTCACAATTAAGCACGTTGGGCTATGCATTCCAATCGTGCCAAATTAGCAACAGCAGCTTAAAACGTTACATGATAACGCACAGTTACTACCGAACACAGAATGCTGAATCTGAGCTTACGATTCAGGATATCACCTTAAGGAACTAATAAGACCAGATTCGGGGAATTTAAAGAGAGTGCACGTTTATGAATCACATTTCATTAATCTTGGTGTTATGATGGCGATTTGATGGATGTCGCACTCATAAAAAGGCGAATGTATCCTGGGAAGTTACCAGGAGAGTAGCAAACAGCTCATAAAACTGCCTCCCAGCCTGCAGTGATAACATTTGCGTATCGGGCCTCTACTAGCTGTCGTCCAGTTGACCTAATATCCCCTCAAGTTGGGAGGTGTGCTAGAGGGACCTATCCACAGCAGCTTTTCATCAAGTCCTACCTCCACCCCTCGTACCTCTAACACCGAAGTCAATCGTGACCTCATCCTCTGACTCACACTCACATTCACCTGGGAACTTGCAGGACATCCGGGCCTGCCAGAGAAATGCGTGCGTGTGAATGTACTGAAGGGAGCCCGCTTGTGCAACGCAAAATTTAATTACCATCGAGAAATCGCAGGGGGGTAGCTTGAGAACCTAAATGTTGGCTCTGCCATAGCGCACGTCGTAAGCTTGGCGCAGGTTGCATCAAGGGTAGGGCTTCATTGGTAGAAATCAGGTAGAAAAAAGGTCTAGAGTAGGGGATTATGATCTTAAAGCTATTCAGGGGGCAAGGTTGAAAGTCATTTTGTCTTGTCCAAAGTCCCATCAACCAAGTGAAGGTCTATTACATCTCTAGCATCTCCGTAGCCTGTAGTAGAGCTACAGTGAGAACTTATCCTATATAGTAATTAATCCTGACCCCAAGTTTTCACTTTCCACTTCCTACCGTCGTTTCTGTTTTTTTTTAATTTTTCTTTTCGGCAACAATTGCCTTGACCGAACAAAGGCCTTTTCGAAATAAAATACACTAATTTATCCCAAACAACAAGACTTCAAGATCACAGTAATTCTAGAAGATGCATCTACCCCTGCAAAAGCAATTCAACCAACGCTAATGGCAAGAACCACGCAGGTTGTTTGGCAGCTAGGGGGTTGTGATTGTTTCAAGGACGCATAAACGGCCTGGAATTAGCTAGGGGAACTTTAATCAAGCTTGTACCTGTGTTCTTTTAATCTTCGTTACAAATCGATAGGGATCCGAGGGCTAGCTGTGATACCCAATCTGAGCTTAACAAAGACATCGACAATATTCCCGACAAATGCTGCGAAATAGAGTGAATCTTATCATCAAAATGCCTTACATTAACCGTGTTTTCCGATTTAATGCAACAGCAAATTTCCATAGCATAATCAGGCTTGTACCGGGAGTATTGGTCAGCTAATTTAACGCTAGACAGACGTAGAGGAGTGGGAGAAGGTGGGAAAGAGGGCGAAGCGAAAACAACAAGTGATCGATGCAGGCAAGAAGACTGAAAAGAAGCCTTCCTTTGCGGTGCCAACTAGTGCACCTAGTGCGGACAAGTACTGTACGCCTATGGGAGGGAAGACTAGCTTTTGTCAGTCACATGGATAAGACCCAACTAAATAAGCATTCGTCATCAGTGTTTGAACTGGACTGAGCTATCTTAGTTCCCTAGTCTCCGTATTATATCCGAGCCTAATCTTAGAAATTGATAAAGAACACGAAGCATCTACTAGTCACCCCGTTAGTCTAACAAAACACTCGATTCCAGTAAAAATTCGTAAGTATTTGCAATAGAATTACATCGAGAATAAGCGTAAAGACAACTCACCCCATTGCGTAGGATGTAGTGCTCCAGACTGCGAGAATTGTCCAACCAGAGGCCCTTCTTGTTGTCCTCGTGCGGAAGAAATAGTCCATAGTCTTTGGCTGGGATTGAAAAGGTTGGAAATCATTACAAAAGACACTTCAAAATCACTGCAAACGCAATGGACGGATGAAGAGCATACTCTATACACTGCATTTATTGCCTTTAAGCAGGTAGGATGTACTTGCCGTAAACCATAACGAGGCCCACCCAACGAAATGAAGCATAGGTAGTTTAGTCTTTGTCCGAGAGAAAGTAGACTTTGGAATCGAAAGTGGTACATATGACAGTAGGTGTGCTGGCTCAGTTTGTCTTGAAAACAGGCTAGACTTGAGGAAAGCATGGACGAGACAAAGCCTCGAACCCTTTTAATGCCCCTTGGAGCATAACCATGCATTTTTTCCTAACGCCCATGGTGAAGAATGTCACGAACGCTTATAGTTGGAGTCAACAAACAGCCCCTTTTAACCACGTCTTGACGCTTATCTGAAATAACAATGTAAAAACCATAGTCAAAGTAGTCTTTATTCTTTTTTGACGAGACAGATTTATAAGAGCTACCTCATTTTAAAGGTCAAGTATTTTGGATGCTTTTCTAAGCGACAACAAGGGATCTGGTTCACATTAAAAATTAGCAGAGATTATTTGGACCTATTTCGACCACTACAAAGCAATACGGGTAGGTTTCCCAAGAGGTAGATCAGAAAAAAGAACATAAGGGAAAAAGAGTACATCCAAGTATTTGAGGCCTCAACTATATTTGAAGAAATAATTCAGAAATGGTCAGGGGTAGTTAGCTGAATCTACAAAGCCCACTCTGAACTCATAAAACTAAATTGAACATTCACCAAAGTAACCCAAGGATTCACCAAAGCATCTCAGTGATCTGCGTAAGAGCTGTGCCGGATGGCCAAACATGGCAAAAATCAGACAATCCGGAAGTTCGACTTCAAACTTTCTTTAAATATTGTTGGATCTCCTAGAACTAAATGCCACAAATTCAGAGTAACTTAAGAATTTAGTGAAGTTGGCGTCAGTTACTTGAACTGATATCCATAACGAAGTATAATGGCGATATCCAGACTTAAGATGTTCCAATTCAAACATTCCACGTAGAAGACATTTAGTAAAGTCTACAGGGTCAACTCCAAAGTCACTAATGTAATTCATGAACTCAGCGAGGTTAGCACCTCTGTGATCCGAATCAGGACTGTTGTCCTCTGTCAGATATGCTGACTACAGTTAGTGGCATCGCCCAAATTAGGAAAACATGGAGCTTACGGTTGTCGAGGCCGTCAATTTCGCGGATATGGCGGCGCACCTGTTCACAGGCCTGTCCGACTGTCATGAGAGCGTCAAAGACGAGGGCCTTCGTCACGTCTGCGTCGGGCACGTGGATGCGCAGCGCCAGACGTCGACTGTCACCGACCATTGGGGGACTGTCATGCAACAAAAAGGGAAGCAGTTAAACCCACTCCCACGACACTACTCAACACCACAACGCACCAGGGTTTACTTTTGAGCGGAATACCCCCCTTCAATGCACTACGCAGTGCTATTGCCCTCGAGTTTGGCCTACTGATAGGCAAGTCGCTTGGTTGGCATTTAGAGTTACTAATTATTCTTCCTCAGGCCGTACAAAAGATTCCCACATTCGCCAGGCAATAAACCCATTTAAGGTTTACATAAGGACAACTAGACCTACTAATAGCACTTGAGTCGTAGTGTATGGACCATAAAAACCCCACTAGATGGTATGATTTTCCACTAGCCTGAAGATGATAGTTTTCTTTCATCCACACTACTTCACTATTTGCCAACCTAAAACAAAATTTTGTTGAGTCAATTGACCAGGTAAAACATAAACCTGAATAGGCGAAGATCGGGAGCATGACGTGTTCAAGTAAAATGTCCTCAGAAAGACGACACTGGGCATGCAGTAGGGATTCGCTCTTTGATTCTCTGCATTTCATTGCAAATTTACACCATCAAACGTAATGGTGTGTGCATATATATACACACAAGTCCTCACGTGCATACATTTTCACGTGGATGGTCGAGCAAGGCGAATCCGATAACAGAAGATCCTATCAGAGCTGCACAAGCTTGTCGGGACCCGAAAAGACCGGTGTTAAAAAACAAAGTGACTCATCACCTCAAAGACTACAGTAGCCTGGAATTCGGTGCTGTTGATGGCCCATAAAAGCTACGGTATTAGAGTACGTTGAGAACGCTCTTTATCGGATGGGAGAGAGACAATTCAAACCCTAATTTAATGTTTCCAGGAGTTAGGAAACTACAGCATGCAGAAATAAGAGGGAATACGGCGAATGGAAAACCGGGGAATCTGGTTATTTGCATGTTGGGGAAATGACGATATCAAAAATGCGGATGAAAAACAGGGTTAGACTAGTCCAAACTCTGCGTGTGCCGAACAACATGCAGCCGAATAGTCAACTCCCACCGCCACTAAATTAACTCACCCAGCAGGAAAAGTCCAAGGCATCCTAAAGTGAGTGTAAGCATGACAGCGAAAGATTAAACAATATGACAATTTAAGGAGGCATTGCGACCCATAGAATAAAAATTATAACTCAAAAAATGGGAAAAAAGTAATCTAAAGAATGTGTACTAGGCAAAGCATTGTCAAATCTTTAAATATGGCATATAAACCAAACAAACAACACGAAGTAGCAATGGCGAGTGATGGTTAACATTCTATAGAAACAAAAATTGCAAATTTTAGCTAGCTATTATCAATTCCGGATGTAAATCAACGAATAAAGCAAAAGAAGTGAATTAAGGCAACAAGTAATTAAATAAATGCACTAATAGGAAGCGCTATCTAGGAATTATGACCTAAAATCTTAGATTTTATACCAAAGACACATGAAAATAAAAAATCTAACTGTCAAGGCACAAAAGAAAACCATGAGTTCAACGAAACCCACACACCTCCGATACGAACAACCCGAAACAGAATACACCGATAAAGTAAGTCAGAATCTGGTACGCTTAAACTAGATCTCGAGGTTATTAATTTTACATGATTTTCTTGTTCAAAATAAGAAAACGAGAGTATGTTGTTTTATAATTTTTAAATGTACTGTATCGTTTTATACTTTTAATTTTTTAAGGCAATACAGCTTTGTTACTCAATACTATCTCTACAATTTCAGATAATAAAAGGTATAATAACAAAAGAATAGAGATCTTGGTCTGTGCAAGCGCTAACACTTGCTTTCCTTGTACCAGTTAATGGCAATCTGTGATTGACTAGAACCATGTGGAAGAAAAGTGGGTGTAAAGCTTGCCTAATTAGGACATTAATATTCGGCTTTACTTTAAGATTTGCTGTTTCGGGTGTTATAGTTATGCACTTTATAGCCCTTCGTAGTACGTTATACATTTCTTGAAAACAGGCTAATTTTGAGGTAGATATTCAGGTTTAATTTTGCATGAGTTGGCAATTATAAATATAAAATTTCGAATGATTTATTTGAATTTTATTATCTTTGAGTAAGGATAAGGCTCATCAAATTTAATTTAGATTTTCCACAGTTTACTGGATGAAAGCTACGGTGAACAAATGAAGTCTAAATGGAAGATTACTTAAAAATATTTGAAAAATAGCAAGGCATTCGTTTATCTGGTGATAGAGCACTTATGAGCCCAAGGAAAGTGAAAAATGTCTTCATTTTCTACACATCGTGGTTTGAGTAACTCTGCTGTAGCTTTCGCAAATCTGAGCGCTTTGTTTAATGTATGCTTTTTATGAATGGGATGTAATCCTGGCTTATCGAAAGTAAGATAAATCATTTCAGAACAGAAATTATTAGCTCCTGATTGAGTTCTTTGGCTCTCCCTGTTATTGGTAAAAATGTGTAGCGCTTTATGCGCTGTGCTGACGTGATATTTGTTCAAGGACAGGACGCTATCGGCATGAGCCAATCAAAAATCGTTTAGTGGCTCTTTGTATCCTGTAACGAGAATGAGTCGGCACACCGCCGTACGACGGTGTGCTGTCAACACCCCGGCTCTCCTGTGCTAGTCCGTTTCTCCTAATAAAAGTTTACACTTCCATCCTGGGTCTTCTCATGCCTGGAACGTATTTGGAAGTCTTTAAAGTGATAACCACTTTAAATGCACCAATTTGCCACCCACTTTAGAAGTTTTCGACGGAAGCATATTTACGCTTCCGATATTAGGTAATTTTCACCTGCTCCTAAGATCAAAATTGGGCTTTATATTCCTTTAGAAGACTTAGGACTAGAATGACTTACCGCTAATGCAAAGTTCCCAGATTTTGTAAAAAAACTTCTTTTAACTGAAATTCGATTTGGAAACGGCGGCCGTTTACGAAAATGATCGGTTAGTGGATGTTACTTAACAGTTTGAGTAGGCCGTCATTAATTACTAGGTTATTTGACTAAAAATATCCATATCCGGTCTATAACCTCTCCTTCATGCATGTAGCTGGTATAGCGTTTTTAAGGTCTGGGGATGAGAATGCCCAAACCGTATAGAAGTAATGCTTCTCAAATGACAGAGAAATCTAGAAGTGCAGAGTAATCAATCAAGTCGCAATGTTATTATAGTAGGTAAAAACTGATTAATACTTGGATCTTAAGCAATAAATCCCAGATAACTGGACATTTATTAATTAAATCTTAAGGCAGTAAATCAAGTCTACCAGCGTAAGCTTGGGAAATACTCTGTGGTGTTGTCCTAAGCTTTCAGAGCTCAGAAACAACCAAGCACCAATTTTAGGACATTTCCATTTTATTGAAGCCAATGGATACTGACCATATGCATGGAATTAATTTAACCCAATCTTAGTAAAAGCATGTTTTTAAACTCTTGCAATAGAGTCAAGTGTCTTAGTGGAATAAGCTACACTTAAGTTCTCTACAAGATGGATTTACTATCCCTTTAAGCTCGTCCCATTCCCGAAGGGAGAAGAGAAGGGGAAGCGTGCGCACCGGAACGTTTAATGGGGAGCTTGCGTGTCTCACTTGAGGCAATATGAGATATTGAAACGGGACATGACTCGCACAATTCGATTGGCTACGGGGTGTCCGGTAGCTAGGTTTGGGAAAGGCTTTGTGTGAGCCTGAGAAAATGGTATCGATTAAATTGTATGGTCCGCCAAATGCGTCATGTCGCCACACCAGCAATCAGCAGAAATTTCTGGCTCGAGGTTCCACTATCCTTTAAGTCATTAAATGTATACATATATAGATATCCAGATATTTTCAGAATTTTAACTTGATTTTTTTACAAATCAAGGATGAATCAATAAATAAACTGGCGAAAACATACATTTTCAACTTATTCCCTTGTCAGAAAAGATGGCTTGTTCTTAGTAAGCAAGTTATAACTATATTCAAATAAATGGGAAAGAACTACAACAAATTTTTGATTAGTTTTGATGGATGAATGAAGATGGAAATCAAAGTGTGAACAGAGGGGTCTATCGATATGGGGGAGGGGGGATGACCTTGGTGAGAATAATGTCATTCAATCGAAAGTCTTTTGGTGGATCCAGACTAAGGATCGGCTCACCGACATCATTCCAGAAGGGCGATTTGACCCTGTCGCCGCGTCTACGTCGAAACGCCATCACACGGAAGGCGTTGTTGAGGTAGTCCCTCAATTTCCCTTGGGAAAATTCACTTCCCGGTAGCACAGAGTCCCCCTTGCCAAACTGCATCATTGCCTGCTTGAGCACCGCCTTCATGACCACTGGATCAATCGGTCTCTTCTGTCGTGATCCGCTGTAATTGTGGCTCACCAGGTACCTTAGACTGAAGAGTGACTGGAGTAGGCAGAGGCACAGTCTGGCTGCTGGACGCTTCTGCTCCCTCCCAACCATGTAGACACACTTCTTGTAGGCCCACACCGGCAACCGTACCTTGGGCTCGCCACCAACGAACATTTCTCGAGGCTCAACAGGATTCAGGATGACCACGGCCCGGTCCTTCTCACCGAGAGAGTTGGGGGTGCCCCAGGTGGGTTTGAAGTTGCTGGCGGCTTCCAGCTGAAGAATGTCATCGAAAGCGGGCTCGGAGACGAGGAGCTTGCTGTCGGAGAGCTGAGACTTGTGGAATAGGAAGAGAGGGGAGGAGTTCTGGGGCATCGGGGGCGGTGGAGAGAGATTAAGGCTACTGGGGGAGGTTACGAGGTCGGATACGGCTCCGTCACCCATCGATGGCTGGCTGCAAGTTGGTCGTGGGCGAAGCAGTTCACCAGGCTTGGAGGAGCTCCTTCGCGAGTGTGTAGCCAGGTCCAACGGCTTCTCCTGAACAAAATAGACAAAACACTGCTCAAAATTGACACTTCTCACCACCATCATAAGCAGTAGAAGAGCGTGAAATTCTTGCTGTTTATGAAAGCTTGAGCCAGTGTTAGCTTTCTTCCTCCACTTAAGTTCATATAAGTATCGTAAAATGTACTCGCAAAGGCCACTTCTTTTATCCCTGTTATGGTCATTTTGCATTCAACCTTTCTAGTTATGAGCCTGTATCTTTAGGCAAATGGAAACTGGGAAAAGAGCCGTCGTAGGCCAACTGAAGTGCAAGCAAACATTCTAAATAGAGGGAATTCAGTGGCTTGAGAAGTAGATATGGACCCATCCAAATGTTTTAATCAAACAGGTTTAAGTGTTGTCGAGGTTACGTCGCTATTCACATTGGCCATCAGTGACTCATCCTGTCCTGTGTCTAGACGCAGGTGCGACGGCTGCTCCCCACTTCAAATCTCTTAGAAAGCTTTCACCCAAAATTAGACCTAGCATTCTTCGATAAATTCAACAATTTGAATGAAAGAATGCGAAGAAAGACAAGGACAAACGGTAGCGACTATCGGTGAGTTGAGAGACTCATGCGGATGTTCAAGTGTCTAAAAACCTTCGTGAGAGCGCTCCACGCGAAATTCCTCGTTAGTTTTCGCCACCAGTCTAGAACTGTAGTCAACAGTCTCGCAACATGATTCCCAAAGAATACTTCTATTACAGAGGCCATAATGAAGAAATGGAACGACCCAGTTGTGAAAGCAAATGTTCCCATCCAGGGCGGACGCGAGACTGCATTTTCTGCCTCAATTCTCGTGGTTGTGAAAAGCAGACTAGCGAGTGGCCTTTAGACCGTCGCATCCTCCTACTCCTTTCCCGCCTCTGCTTTATTTATGGCACCAGCGTGAAGAGGCCTCATTATTTTCACGCCGTTTCTCCTCTCACTGGCACACCTACAAAGGGCCTGCACCTGTTCCCAGCACTGACCCGCACCGAGGGGTGCCCCTTTGAAATGATTTTTCCATGTGCATCCACTTTCTCGGACTAATACTAGGAATACACTGATCCAGTCGGGCCGGAAATAAACTATTATTGTGAATTATTTGTTATTTACATCTAACAAGTCTTTAGGAAATTCATTTAAAAGGAGGCAAGGTAGCACGATCGATAAAGGGAGCATCGCTGAACTTCTGGCTTAAGTATTATACGAATCTAACGTTTGGTATATATATATATATAAAACCAGTCCAGGACTTATTCGCGTATTTCATCTCATGCCCATTACCTATGAACCTAATCAGAGTAGTTGCATAAAGTGATCACCGGGGTCGAAAACAACATAGCACAAGGAAAGTATTATTTGCAAAAATGCAATAGCGTCATTACTGAAATATAGCTACGTTAAAAATTACTTTTCTTCGATAGGCAGATTCAGTTTCTTATTAGCTAAATATTGTTTCATAAGTAAATGGAAGTATTTGACAGTTATGCTTTTGAAACTCTTACCACTATTTCTTTTAAGTTAATATAATTTATTTATTTCAAAAGGTAAATAAATTTTACAGTCAGTTATAAATTCAACAAACCATCGTTTAATTGTTGGCTTTCTTGAGCATTTATTCTAAGTTTAGTATTTTAGGAATATTAGCTAACCCAAATGAACCGAACGGAGTATCCAATGCTTACGATTTATTGACAATTAGTGTCAGTTTGACAAATAACTCCACGGGTTTCCAGCCCCAAAATAAGTGTTCCCCTCTTCCGCTCACACACGACGCACGCTTCTTCGCGGTCTCGCAACTTTTCTGTTGTTGTGTTGTTCCCGCATTCTCCTTGTTGATAGCGTTCCTTCGCCCAAATACTCTCCTTCCAACTAGGATTACATTAATCAACCCTGCCCCCAGCATGTTATCCTCATTACAACAATTCTTTCCATCAGCACTAGTGGCACGATAAATTTCGGCCTACTAACCTGCAGTTGCTGTGGACCAGCGGGAGGTTGCATCTGCTTGTTTTCCAGGTTATTCAGGAAGTAGGAAACGTAGAGATCTAGTGGACTCTGTTCCAGCGACTTCGGAAGGCCCGTCTCCTCATCCTGCTTTTGGCAGACGTCACACTGACAGGGGGCAACGACATTCGGGTTCTTCATCTTTCCATATTTTGTTTGTTCACTGGAGGATCCACGTTCCCTTGAACTCCAGTGTCGTTTTCCCAAACTTTGTGGTGGAAGAAGGGATTGATTTTGAAGTAAGAGAGGTGGGAGAGTCAGTGGGTTCGTTGGGGGAGGAGGAGGTGGAGGCGATGTGCTGGCCAGAATCATGGAACTGAGTTGCAGAATGGCACCAGCAAGCTCCTGCTGACTTTTCTGCACACAGAGTAGTTGCCACTTAAGTTGAAGCAGTTGTGGAGTCGCCATATCCCCCATGAAATCGAAATTCGACAGAGGGGGAGGTGGAGGAGGCGGGGGTATAGGGTTTGTCGGTGGCACCGCTGGCATTGGTGGCGGTGGTGGAGGAGGGAGGTCTTTAACGATGTTCTCTATTTGCATGGTAACAATATCTCTGGTTGTACGTGGGGAGATGGGAGAATACCGTCTCGGCTAGGGGTTCTTATAGGGTGCAGAGGGCCGGGCACACCTGTGCACGTATGCAGTCGCACACTGCCAAAGGGGTAGCCAATGGGGGCTAAGTTACCCTCTGTCCACTGGACAAACCTTTCTCCCCTTCCCAGAGCTAGTATTACAAGGGTAACAGCACCAAATTAAGAAACAATTGGATTGAAAAATTTTATGAACCCCACGAAGTAAGATTTTGCTCGAATTTGAACATTTACATCGACCATTGTTTTAAACAGAGGAGAGTTGAAGGGGAAACATTAAGACGATAACGGCCGAACATTCCAGAACCCAGAAGAAAGATGTGACATGCCTTCTGGGAGCACAAGAACATATTTGTGTAGGCCTAAGTTGATTGATGAATCTCAGGTTAGTAAGCACAAATTGATAACAGATTATGATTTTCAAAGCTATTTTACTTAAATGACCTTTAATAGATTTCAAGTTGCTATTTAAGGACCCAAAAGTCTTCTGTGTCCATTCGTAATCAACTTATTTCCTTGACATTGTTACCGAAAATTGACTTCATTCTTAACCAAAACTTATCAAAATTATTCTATAATTCAAACTATATTTAAGATGCCGCAAATGATTATATTAAGCAAGGAAGGCGTTAGAGCTTACTGAGCTCAATTTAGCCAAAAGTTTTATAGTTAACTCGAGTCTACATACATACCACTACAATACATACCACTACCATCAATTTAGTCTTAATCCTGTGTTAGCTGAATTCATCAATATTTTGAAATCAATTCATCGGATTGGAAAAATGTACAAGTGCTCGATAGAATGGATAGAGTAGGATAAAAACTATGTTTCTTGTACATTTATTTGCACACAAAAAAGATTAGTAGTTACCAATACATACAACGAAGCCTATGTTTAATCTAAATCGAAGATAGGGCAACGTTACATAGGATAAGTTATTGTTCATGATCAGTAAATTATTTCATTATTTGCAAACGTAGTTGAAGAAAATAAAGTACAAATTAATGGGAACAAAGCGCTTAAACCGAAATTAATATTTAGGCAGACTAAATTTGATTCTAGCTACTCAGTTCATTTCGTCTGAAATAGAAACGAATTAGGCATGAGGGATCCCTAAAAATGGATAGGCTGTGGGGTAACAATTTTTAAGGTGCTCAAGGACAAATGTGGTCAAACAAGCTCAATGACGACTAAATTTTCTACCTTTTAAGAATAAGAAATCAAAGTAACCATTTAATTAATGTATATTATTCAAATAGTTTATGACAACTGATCAGTTGCGCTAAAGTTGAAAGATCTATTTCTCTGGAAAACCACATTTCCTTCCAGTAGATCTACCGAAGGCTAAAGCTTTCCATAAATTACGATTCTTGAGTTGAACTTAGCCATTATTTAGTGGCAGGGGGGAGGTATAATTGCAAAATATAAACGCTCTATTTCACACGTGTTAGAATGCGTATTTGGTCATAGCAGTTAATATTAAGGAATTTCATATTTCTGAATATTTTAGGTCCGAGAAAATAGTACCAAATATTTACCCAAATTTTGAAGCGTGGACCCCAACTTTATTCAACAATTATCCCATAGAGACAGATATTGTGCATTCAGATCAAAAATGAGACTTCTTTATCTCCCTAAACTGGCTGAATGTCGAAAAAATATGTCCTATTGACGTGAATTGGGTGTCATATCTGTTCCCCTAATTGCCTCCATCAGTTGTCAGTGAACTTTGCATTTTTCCCCTATCAAAATTCAGCTGTGACATTCCCCAACTTGCCCCCACCCTTGTGGTATGAGGAATCATCTAATTATGATGTAATTTGACTTCTAACAAACTTGCCGCCAGTCGCCCTCGTCGCCTCATTAGACAATGCCTGCTCCGCGAAATTAGGCTGTGCACCGTGTGTTAATTGCACTCACACACACACACACTGATCTCCTCCTCCCCCTCCTCCTCTTAGGAGCCCAATCTTTGATCTCGCGTCATACACTTTCAGTTGCCTTTGGTGCCTAATTTGATTTGAATGAAATGTCCCCACACATCGACGTACACGAGGACGCACAAACACGAAAATTGATGCTGCACATCTGTCAGTGGTACATAGAAGTGGCTTTTATTGACATAATCGGTGAAATTGTTATCTATTTTTATACGGTTAAAGTTTCGAAGACGGTCATTCCCTAGGAGAATAAACAACGTCTTGAACGGGTCTAAAGTTCATAGATTTGTCTGAGAATTATGTGATCTAATTTATTTTACTTGATTTTAAAGGTGCAGTCAGAAGCATTGGAACTAATCATGTAGCATCAATAGCACATTCCATATTGTTTACTTACGTGATAAGATACTGATGTTGGCTTCGTTTTCCGACCTAGAATTGCTTCAGCAGTAATTCTTTATTCTACTTGCAAACCTAGAAATTAACCCTGTTCGTGAAACTTGAAAGAGTGAGTGTTTGATTTTTATTCTGTAGTTAAAGCGTTAACTCAGTCAGTTCTTCAATTTTAAACTAATTTTTGGTTTAAACAAAAGCTCAACTGTGTTTCCAAGTCAGTTAGTATCAATGGTAATGATCTAAAATCTTGGGAAAAAAATTAGTTTTTACTCCAATGTATTGAGCTCCCGTATTTATTTGAATCCCTACATAAATTATTGATTAACACCCTCCCAAGTGTGCTCTTTCAGAACCCGTCGTTCGTTACCTTAATAAAAAATTAAGCATTTTTTATATATTCACAAAACCGCTGATTGCATGAAACCTATTTGTAAAATGTGTTAATGCATTGGCAGTAGACCGAGAAGTATGAAACTATTTTAATGTAGATACCAATAAAATCATTTTTCTAAATAGGGTAATCATGTAGAAAACTAATAATACCACAATTTTTGAAAAATTCTTCACTTCTTGGGCACGGCAAAGTATCGTTTCTGGGATCTATCTAGCCCACCAAAAAAATGCATTTTATACTCCTATATAAATAACTCTGGAAGATTCCCCGTAATGAGATCAAAAGCGCCCGACGAAATATAAAAAACCACTATCGACTTCCTTAAGGAGTTAGTTCGGTGGCCACAGAAGCCAGTGGGTGTCAAATTCGTCATCGGTAATCGGGTAGAGGAACGAGTCTCTCAAGACCCACCTATCCCTTTAATGACCCATTAACATCAAAGGAAATGCTACTATAATTCAATGTTATTTGTTTCAGCTGCAAGATGTTCTAATCAAACTGATAGGAATGGTCAGTTATCAATGTCTAGCAGGCTGCATAAAGCAGCATTAAATCAACATTACTTCATTATACTAAGTAAATGACTCTACCGAACACTGAATGCCATGTTTTCGGAACGCTGTTTTCATAATTAGGCAAAACTGACTTGATTTTGGATCGGATTTTTTTCTCACAGGCGTGTTTCCGTGCTATCTTTGCTGTGAAATGTCGCTTTCTATCTCACGCCTTGGAAAATGTCACTTTCCTCCCTTTCTTCTCCTCCCTCACGTGCGGAAGCATTCAAAAGTGCGCTTGACCAACTTCATGGAAATGTAAACGCCAAAAAAGCGAACGAATATTCTCACGCATTAATAAGCATGCGAACATGATTTCTTATAGCGCAGGGTCCGTAAAAACCCTGAAGAAAAGCGCATAGGTATCGTGTCTAGAAATGTAAACCATCTGGCTATTTAAAACGTTTCAACTCACTTTGACAATCATTACACTGAAACCTGCAACCTGGGGTTAAATTGGCATTCACTGATGGTTTTTCGGGATTTCAAAAGTTTGAACCTGTTTTAACCTACGTGGTTATGCTCTTGAATCGGTAGAAAATTTATATTAAATGCAAAGACAAACCTGCGCTGCTGACGACCCTTTTGTAAGCAGTGTACAAGTGTACTATTTTTAAGGATTTTGCATGGGGATTAACTAAAAAGACTGCAGAAGTAGAGGTACTTAAGTATTTGGATTCCTTCAAAGCGCCTACCTTTCCATCTCATGAGTGATTATCTTGGTTCAGCCAGCTAGATGGAGGATACCATGGGGTGAAAGAAAGCGATCATGTTTTGAGCTCTAGATTGATAAATCTTCGCTTTTGCCGCATACAGTCATTATGATTCAGGTCGTAGATCTGCAGTGACCAACTTTAGTTACAGCTCATCCTTTATGCAAGTTACGGTAAAGACAAATACTACGGGCTTTTTCTCCACTAACGTCTTGACCCTTGCCTTTCGAAGACCATATCATCCTTTATCATTGCTTGGAGCTAGGTTTGCACTGCCTCTCAAAGGATGCATTCACCACAGTGTTCTCCGGTCTCGCCTCTTGTTGCTCCTCGATAGGTTTGCTCTTTTTGCTTTTGTCTTATCCCCATTTCAGGATAATAAGTCACATCGCGTCCTGGTGATAAGTCTATAAAAAATTAAGCAAGTACTAAACAACGGTTCAAACCTCTGTCAAGCTTTCGTGTTGTGTAGAACGGTCATTACAAAGCAGGGATTTATTTTAGTCTGGAATTGAATAAAAAGATATCTAAAATACCAATGAATATTGGTTAATTTCCAATGTAATAGAGGTTGATTATAGCATTTAAAATGGCAAGGCCCTGCTGATAATTTCGGGGACTTCAAAAAGCTCGTTTAAACTGACACGGGCTTAGAAGGGTGGCCTGACTTCGTCTCAACCATGTTCTACTTCAGCCAATCTACGCCGTATTAGAAGCTTTAAAATTTTCCAACTTGTGGGCACGTAAACAAATCAGAAGGATGCACTTCTGTCAATTCCCTACAAGAGATTTAACTTCTTTTAAAAAATTACATCAATTTTCCTCGTTGTCTTGGATCCCATCTCTCGATGTGCTTCTGGAAAGCGTTATAATGAGGGTGGATTTATCTTCCAAGTGCGCTTGTAAAATGGTTCGGTGAGTTGTCGATCAGCTATCCGGTAAACACGCTTTCAACCTGTTCCCTGATTTTTTAAGGACAAGTCTAATACTTCGTTTAACAATAACCTACTTCAGTATATGACAGCCCTACTCAGTTTTCACAGTCACATGACCATAGAAAAAGCCCATTATATACTTTTCACCGCTTTTCCATTTCAGTAATCACGGGCCCAACACTTGGTACCTCTATATCAAGGATCCTAGGGGCAGACCAGCATCATCTCTTGATAAAATCCGGCTCATTACATTTTCTTCTCATCGTTTAGGGACAGGGATGTGGCAATTGACAGAATGTGAAATAAATAAACTATACCCTCGCAGACAACCATTAGAATCGTGTGAAAGCAGGCCCACTAAGGATGCATATTCGAATAATGGCTGGCGCCTCTGATGTATGTGGAAAAGCCGCCTTGCTTGAAACTCATTTGCCCTCTTCCCTCTGGGCCGTCGATTCGTCGTGGCAAATAATTTGCTTCAGTCCATGGAAATTATTAAATTTCCCTCCCTCCTCATACCTTGCGGCATCGGCCACTTGGGTGTGATATTTGTCCATTAACCTTTTGAAGTTATAATGGTCCATCATATGGTGACGTTAATCGACTGGTTGGTGGCAGTTGGCATGTGATAGCCAGCCAGATTGATTTTTCACATCCAAAGTTGTGAAGCTGTTGTAATTTACGTTAGAAGCGTGGTTACAGATCCTACATACGAAACAGACAAAGTGATACCTTCTATGATGAAGTTCTGATATCCGGCTTAAGATAGCCAGGCGTTTTCTTATTAGCAATGTGTGAAGTCGATTTATCGATGCTAAGAATATCTACAGGCAAGATTTCCTTTAGTGCTTTTCATCACTTTTACCCACATAAATAACCAAAGCATTACGGCTAAAGCACTGGTAGAAAAATACTGGACAGATGCAGTCAAATATAAAATTCACTCTCTTGGATAACGCGAACTTAATTAGGTACCCTTATATAGTGCATATTATCCTACGCCACGGCCTGATTATTGCCAGACGTCAGGTTATTTTAGTTCTGAAAACCAGAGCAATAATTTCTTTTCATGAAAATGGAAGTATTCCCCAATGATTCGGTCCTTTTATTCATATAAATGTTCAGGTTCTACACGATGGGAACAAATAGTCATAAAAGCTTAATTTCTCAATCCAAATGACATTACTCACAAAGAAAACAAAAATGGCTTTGTAGCTATTAATGCAATATAAACCGAATCAGAGTAATTAATTTTTTTCTCTATAGTTTGCTGAAGCAACCATGAGGGTAATGCAAAAGCTGAAAGCTTAATTTAGTGAATGTCAAAGCACAATTCTTTCATGTATACCAATAATTAGGTGTCCTGCATTGGCAAACTACAGCTGAGGAAACCCCTTTGTTGACTAAAAACTTCAAACGGTTAAATTAATCCGACGCCGCATTAGAAGGTCTTTTGAAGTAAGATTAATTACGTTGAGATGGCGCAGCAGAGCCCAAGAGTTGCAAATTAGGATGTCAAAACAATGTCAAATTAGATCGGCGTAGTCCAATAATTTGGCATTAAGGGGGCTGTGTGGACAATGCCATTCATCAACATACTGGCTGACGTACTTGGTTTAACCTAGCAGCATTGTGTCGGGAGTCTTATTTAAAATCAACTTGGTATATAGTTCTCATATATTGGATAATGTTTTTTCTATCTGTTTTTAGATAGGCTATGCATAGGGTTGATTATAATAAGCAATATTGTGCATTTTTGTGAATTTAAAAGCCTAATTGATCTTTAACTATCGCTTTTGAGCACAGGCAAGGTCAAATTGGTACCTGCTCCCTACTTTATCTTGGTATGACATAAGTTGTCTTTGTGCACAAGGTTGATATGATTGTCAGATTAAAACCTTTTTCTCGTGTGAACCATTGAGAGAAATGGTTTTTTAAATTTAGTATATTGACCTTTTTTGAAAATCACTGTTAATCTACCCATCTGGTACGATTGTTTAGATCGCATTTCTTGAGGGAGTTTTCAGTTTTCATAATCCATCAAGTAGGACAGTCATTAACGCCTGGGGATAAGTCGGGGATTGCTTAGAACTTGGCGTGCAAATGTTAAGTGGGTTATGTTCAAGTAGACACACTCAGTGATTGTACGGCCTTGCCGATGATGACACTCCTTTAAAAACCAATTAGCCCTAATAAATATCGACGCACTTGCACCCGCACACCATAAAATCCCAGTCTGTCTTGAGGATGGGAGGGGGAAGCCGTTGTCTACTTGATCCCCTCTCCTTTGGCAGTGTTCACCTGCCTTCAATTTTGCAGGTGCTGTTGTCAGCTTCCAAACATTGCCTTGACAACAGTCTAATCAATGTGAAAGTAATTATCCATTCTCTTCACCACATTCTCCGAATTCCATTAATAATTCAAGTCTCAAATTAGCAATCCGTTGGGGGAAATGTCAATTGACTAAAGGTTAAACTAATTTTTCACCTAACCGGTTATCAGTAACTCCATATTAAAAGGGAATATAATTTAAAAAAATTAATATGTCAATTAATATTAAAAGCTTTTGATTGAGGGCAACTTAGTGCCTAAAAAGTTTCTTCAAAGTGGCTTAATTTAGCCAAAATAATTATAATATTTGAGAACTAATAAAACGATCAATTTATAAAAACTAATCAACCCATTCATCAAATCAAATACTGTTTGGGAGATAGCTCCGCTGAATAACAACATTCCCATTCTCAAATCAAATCTTGACGGAATTCATTTTGGGGTTACCTTACTTATTTGATTTGATTAAGCAATTAGATCGTCTTAACTTTCGTAAAAAATAAATAAAATCAGGTGCAAGGGAAACAATTACATCGATTCTAAAAAGGCAGATTTAATGATTGGTAGACAGTATGATTAAAGCTCACACGGCTGCGGTTCCCAAAGCCAAGTGCTAATTAGGATGCGGTAAATGCATTTAGTTAATTAATAGGTTGAGATTATGCGTAAATAGTTTGCACCTAATTTGCGCTATCAAAGGAAGGGAAGGGTAATTTGCCAAGACCACTTCATGAACCATTTTGAGATGCATAAACAAATCTACGTGCGCGTGCGTACACACAGGAGGCCAGAATTCACACACTTACACGTAATCCATCAAGTCGAAGACCCCAAGAAATGCTGCTTCCGCTCTAGCAGCAGTGGGCCACAATCAAAAATTCCCGCAATGCAATACCCCTCACTCCTGGCGAGGGAGAGAACTTCCAAGGGGAGCAAGGCGGGAAATGGCTGCCATGCGTCTCTTAAATTCTCATAACGAAGGCGCGTTTTTCATCCCTTCTCTCTGGGTGATAACATTCCCGCTAAGGGGGTGGGGGAGGGGATGGGTTTATGGTAGTACCCAGATTTTCCCGCCAATCATTTAGAGACGATGGAGGCGTGTGAATACCAGGGTTCACTTTGTGGCGGAATAAAGTTAATAAAATCCCTTTCGGTCCTTTTCATCTGAGGTGGGAAAATAGCCGAAAAAGTCATTTAGTGTGATTCAGGTTGTTATTGTGGTATGAGTTTGGGAGGCTGAAAGACACATGGCACGCTACCCTGTTCATTTGAGAATGGTGCCAGAATAAGGGGAACGTTTTTCGGAGAAAATGAAACGAGTTGACCAATTAAATTCCATTTTACTAGGCTTAAAGCATCCATTTAGAAGCACGTCATAAAATAGTTCTATGGGTCAGTGTATTCAAATCACCGAAAGTGTAAGAAGAAAAATAGGAGAATCAAGATTTAATCAAAGACTGAGAAATTTGATGCAAAAACTACGGCTTACAGATCACTAATTCAATAAACGCAAGGACTAACGACTGGCACTAAAACAATCTTTATATCGCTTTAATATGGGTTGGTTCGGACCTCTATGACTATTTTATTTGCACTGCTATGGTTCCACAAAAGCTATTTGTAAATTTTAGATTTTCTCTAATAGAAATTCCAACGAATTCTTCAATCATTTATCATTTAGTTATCATAACTTTTAAATTGCCCTCTTCTTTTATAAGAAATAATTCTTTTGCATTCTGGTGTTTTCACTGGAAACTTCCTTTCATATAAGGCAATGTAAAAATTTCCTGCCACATTTACGTAACACTATAGGTTATAGCTTTTATGACTTTTCCGATCTTACTGCGTAGAGCATGAATGTAACCATGTAGCTACTGTTCATACATTTGTGGAAATAAGCGAAAATATGTCAAAAATTCGTCAGAAGGCAAAGAACTCCACACAATCAATAAATCGGATTCTTAGCCCCTTCATTCTGCTGCACGGTGAAAATTTTTATGTTCAATGACTTGCCAAGTTCCTTCTCGTTTTATGTGACACATACTCTGGTTTTATTTGGAATAGGGCTTTCATGGACTTGAAAAATCTCGATTTTCTGCTGGGTACAAAAATAGCTGTAAGCGCACCCTGCTCTCAGGCCGTGACCACCAATCAATAGTGAGCCTATGATGGATGCTAGTGGTTTGGTTACTCCTTACTATCACCTTATGGACTAGATTATCCGAAACTAAGACAATACTGAAATGCCCAGCCACTTTTTTACCCTTGCTCTTGGTGAATGACCATCTTCATCAACAATGAATTTTGTTCTTTTTCATAAGAGTTTGGTGAAAAGTACTCTGTAATGAGGCATGCACAGACACTCCATAAGCGTATGAAGGTATGAAGACGAGAACCTCTTTGCACATGGAGCTATTCCTTCACAACCCCGAGGCCCAATGAGGAGAAGAACTGAGCAGTCGTATATTTCAAGTAAAATTTGAGTTTAAAATGTTGAAAATTTAAGTCATTTAGGTTTTATTGTAAATAAATCTATTAGGGTTAGGATTAAATAACTAAAGCTTTACAAAGATAGTAAAAAATGAGTATTGAAGTTTGGCGTTTCATGTAAAACCTCAACTGGAACACCACTTCATGCAACTACTTAGACCTCGTCTATCTCCACACCCTTTGTTGCGGCCATCCAGTAGTTTTTGTACTATTCTATCTTGATTTGTATAAGAAATTGAGAGGGAGACTTAATTCGATACCTGGATAAAACCTCTAAGCGGCTTTTTGCCTTCTGGTTTCAGGTTAGCGTGTTACAATATGACAAGAAGGGTAAAAAATGATCGTTTAGGGAAGGGAGTCCTGTGGAGAAGTGTGAACAGATTCAGATGGCGACTTTATCAAACTTGCTCATATGACACATCTTTAAAAATAGAAAAGATCTTGCTTGCTTTGAAATGCCTCAGCCGTAGTGGAAAGAAACAGGTTTGTATGATCTGTAGAGAGAGCATGTATATTTTACCAACACCAGCTACAGCGTCAGCAGAAGTGGGTAGGTGTGCACCTCAGGGTCCGTTACAACCTCTATGGACGTGTGCGCCTGTCAGTATCTAGTGTGTGCTTCAAGTATTTGAGTTCTATCTAACAAATGTGTTGGGTAGAAATCAAATGGTGTGGAGGCTTAGGCCTTTCATAAGGTCTCAATATGTTTTCCAGACAAGCAGTATCTAAGTCGTCATGGTGGGAAACGTCGAGGCTGCTTCCATTGTGAGTCATAAGGATGGGAGTTTTCTTTCACGAAAGCATAAAATGCGCACTTGGTCAGTTGTGGAAGATTTCTCGGCTTGTTTTAAATCGACAGATTTTAAAGTTGTCAAGCCATAACAGCATGTCATCACTTCAGCGGTGGCGCATTTTAACATTCGAAAGTCGTTACGAGGCACCCATAAAAGATGCTTTACACCGCACACAAATGTAGCTCGCGGCCAGGGCTTTGAAGCGTGAAGTCGGAATATGAGGCATTAAATATACTCAGCACCGCTTCATTTCATTTTAACTGAGGTATCGAATGAATCCAATGCAATTATCGAATCTCTCTTCTGAATGGCACTAACATCATTTGTCACCATATCTTGATTTTGCCGAGAAAAATTGTTGGAAGAAACGAGAAAATTAAATAGAAATTATTTTACGTGTGTAAGTTTTAGCTCGAATGGCATATATTCTCCCAGAGTAATAAATAATCAAAGCAAGCCTAATATACATGAACGTCGGCATTTATTACTTCGAGAAGGCAGAGATGCTCTATTACAATTTGTAGTGTAGAGGCAAGTCCAAGGATACTGCATATAGTTGCACAAAACTCCTAATGTTTGTAGTTAGCCTTCAAACCGTTTTTTAATAGAATCAAAGAAGTTAACTGCATTTGAACATGCGAACGAACACGATCATTTTGTCAAAGCAACCCAGCACAGTTTTTAAAACACGTTCGGAGCCCTGTTGTTTTTCATCCTCAAAATCAGAACATTTTGAAAGTTCATTTAGCAAAGACAATGTGAACATTTTCAATTATTCATATGAATTTTGTTGCATTTCCTAATTAATGGCGTAGATTAACAAATTTTGATAAGTTTTTTTTTTCATTTGTGCAGCTTGCATAACGCAGTGAGGATTCTAGTTTTTGTGCATTGACTGCGTATTTGCGAGCGTAATATTTGAGCTCATCAATTGAAAGGAATAAAATGGAAGGTGATACTTTTTGGAGCTGATATGATGGTGCCGCCATTAGGTTTGTGCCTCTGTTGCTACATTTTACATCCACCCAACCACTTCTCTAGCCTCTATAACAGCCACCCTTGGGTGGTTAACTAATGCACGTCGAAAAGTGCAAATAAAAACTCGGGGAGGGGTGGACTGAAATTTCACCTCTACAAGCAGGCGTTTTTAATTTTCGGCACTTTTTCAGGAGTGAAAGTAGCCAAATTCACTGCTAGGTATACATGTGCTTGCTACGACTGTAACCTACCAAGGTGCTTCACAACAGATTCACTCAATACGACATTAGCGGAGTGACTTTGTAAACTGTGGGATGCGTTAATCACTTCTATAACTATAAATGTGCTGGGATTAGCGCACTTTGAATTCGTTTTCTAGAACCCGGCACCCTTCTGCTTAGGAAGGGGAATTATTTATTACCCTATAATATTAGAGCTACTGATTCTACCCTATTTTATATTTCAACTGTCGGAATATTTCACAAGGGGCTATATTTCCATTCTAGTATAGTCTTGTTTAATATTTAAAATTAGCGCCTAAAAACTACTTCTCTATTCTGCCTCTCCAAGAGCAACTGTTTGGATGAGCCAATAGACGAACAGTTATCGATCTCCTCCTCTCTAAAACACCCACTAGATGATCCACAGAGTAATAACGATAGATATAAGTCAGCACACTAAGTGAGCGCCCCCAGTGTCGTAGCAGCCTGTTTTGCCGTGCGTCTTCACCTTCATCGAGTTTGTATCCATTATTTATATCTTAAGGTGGAAATAAACTCTAATCAGGACATTGATCGGATGGAAGCATTCTGTGAGGTGGTTATGTGAATAGTGTTCAACTGGCTTGATTGATCTGCTTGGTGTTTGGGCGATGGTGAGTGGCAATTACTTGTTACGGGTACTAAGTTGTTCCTTCATTTTCATGAATGTCATGTTTGTAGTTGTTGAAAAAACGATCTCAGGTACGATAATTAAGTTTTATTAAGGATTTTCATGTAACATGATAGGCCAAATATTTTATAAACCCCAACCACGCACTCAGCACAAAAACCAGTTCATTAGCTGCCTATGTCTACCTCGGATTGCTACGTATAAAAATAAAACCATGCCAATTTTTTGTAATTTGGAAATATTTTCCTACTTTCACGTGCGTACACAGCAGGAATTCCGACTCTTCGACTCACGACCTCTAGCTTAGGTTACTAGGTGAAAACCCCAGATAAGTGTGCATTACCAATTCTAAACTGGTTGATCGCCCTTTGGACCTTCCTTATCAAAGTTGTGGGACCTTTCCTTTCACCGTTGCCCAACCAGCAGACAGATCAATTGGCCAGTTCCAATCGGTTTTCTGGGCTTGAGACTGTATAAGTGCTGGACACACTCTGGACACTGGCTGGGACACAGGTAAATATACATTAAGATTCACAGTAAGGCGCACACTTATCCAAACCTGCTCTGATTCTGGTCAAATAAACTTGTACTATCTTCTTTTAAAGATTGTGTACCATAGGTCCTCGCATGGCTTAGAGAAGATTGATATTAAATGGGAGGTGATTGACAACCGATTGATTACAGACACCTCCACAGAGCCTTTGAGCTTCCCGTTTCTTACAGACGGCTGGAGCAAATTCTTGGGGTGGTTTTATTTCTCCAAATGAGTACAAGGTGCGAAGAAGAATATAGTCGATGAATTCACCAGGCGTGTTAATGAAAGACTGGACCTTAACAAGCCGACTCCATTTCAAAAATGATCAAAATCTAGTTGGAAGATATTGGAGGAAAGGCTCTTCTTTTATCTTTCAGAGTCAAAGGATGTTAATTTAATGTACAGAATTCGTTCAAGAAGGGCAGGTGTTACAATGGCATGCATAAAGCGTATTAGCGAATCAACTAATAAGAGATCAACCAAATGAGGGAATCTAGGCCGCTTGTTTGTGTGATTTGTATTAAAATTATGCCGAATTTGCTGATACTTTGAGGTTGTACACATCATTCGAGAGCCCAACCAACCCTTTTGAGCAAATCAATCTCTGAGCAGATTTTTTCTGAACATTCTTATTACCACATGACCTACTCTTATAGCTATCTCTCTAGATAAGGATAACTCATCCAATGCATTGAAATAGCTGTATAATAATAATATTAATATTAATAATAGTAATAATTGTTGCAAAGCGAATCCCATAATAGGGAAGGACTTTTGAGTTCGTAATATAGTGAGTTTCTAGTGATCTGATTACGGAGTGTTCGTATCTTTCTTCTTGGTATGCCTTGGCTTGGTCCAAACTTGTTATAGACAACAATATTTTCTATTCATCATCCCCAGACGTGTTGAATACTACTTTGACTGTACTAGAAATATTACAGGCCTCAAAATCGTTGATGATTTTGAGCAGGGAATCGTAAAACAAATTAGCGCAGTGGATTTTCGCCTTATTGTTACATGTTGTTCCGTAAGCTTATGCTGAGGCAGTTACCTCACAAGGATACTACGTGCCCTAAGAGTTGAAATTAAGCTTGCAAATTCTGGAAGTGCTGTGAGAATAGTATGGGTAGGTAATGAGAATGATACACAGAAAACGGTTCTATAATCTTCTGAACTGCAACTGCATTTGAAATTATAAATCTACCACTTGGAAGGTGGGAGAGTCTTGAGACTATGGGCTTGGTATGGGCTTGACACAAGGGCTTGGTAAGGGCTTGCCAAGTACATATAATACAGCAGCTCTAATACTGCTTATAGGTTGAACTAAAATTGCTATAGCAGTGCATCTAAGTAAGAACAACGTACTAGTTGGATTGACCACGATTCAAAGCAAACAGAAGTTAGCTAACTATTTTTGTAATTTTACAACTTCCACTGTCATGCATGGAGATTATACTATTTTTAGAAGGTCAAAATAAAGAAAAGGCAAGGTAATATTATCTATACTTTAGTACACCTAAAAAAAAATTAAGTATTTCCGAAGATGCTCATTTGGACACTCTGGGGTTATAATGGATATTATTTTGTGAGGTTATGCTACTAGTAGTGATTCAGTAACGTAGTAATCAAAGTCACTGGAGAAACAATAATTTCGGTTATTACGAAGTATATGCAACAGAAGTTACATGGCTGTTAAATAATCTCTCGAATCAGGTAGTATTTTCAATATTCTCCAGACATTTCAACATGCACTTTAAAATGTAACTTAAGGATGGAAAAAACCACTTCTAGTCATAAACCCCTTGAGCTATATTCTACATGTACGTAATTTTTTCTCAAGGGTAATAATTAATTCATCTACATATCGGTACCAGATTTCAATCTAAATTTGAGTTTCTTTCTTATGGTATGTCCTTCTCAAAGTGATTTACGAAAATTCAATAAAATAGCAACATTTCGCAATCGGCATCTTGATAAGGCAACCTTAAATGTTGGTAACAATGGTCTCTGGAGGGTGTGAATCCCTAGCAATCTTGAGAGCCGCTACGTGTTACATCCATATCAATACCGTTTCACTCTACAAGGGTTCAACAAAGATAAAGTTATCTTAGATATTACCCCTCATTGGTGAGACTGTATTCACATTTCGAATGTGAGTGCGGTCTCTTTCTTTTGATACACTTTGTATCTCTCTATCAGCCCGTATTTTTGTGAGGATGCTTTTGCAAAACAAACGATATCTAATTACCGAAAGACCTATTACTAGCCGTTTTCGGTCCTACTATTGCATCCTGATTTGCAGGAATTAATCAGCCTATTATCGTATGTCAGATTTCTTATGCAGTATGCGAACGACTACCTGGCAACCAGAGCAATGGAAACAATTATTTCCACCAATTAGCGCGGGATATCGTCAACAACAAGGCATTCAGCTGGTTAGCCACTTGCAGTCGCGTTGATTCATGGTATGACATTCCGTGAATCAGCTTGGAAGGTACTGCTGAAGGCAAATATTTGCTTCATAACTTTTACCTATTAATGCAGACCACGGGGTTTTTCTATAGGTTTAAACTCTTCGTCAATCATATAGGTGATGACAACGCGGATAATGGATGAATGGGGCCCATCTGATTCATCGTGGAAACGAATAACTAGCATTAAAATAACCAATTCCGCCGGCCATCAAAGTACGGAGGAGATGGTTGTTGTCCAATGGGCATTGACACGTGACACTATGAAAACAATCCGGCTGCATGAACTGGAGACTACGAGGCTGTGATGGCTGGAAGAAATCAGTATGACAGCAGACGATGGCGGATTTCCTCGAAATTCTACAGAAAATTTTATTGGACCCCGGTCTAGGAATTAAAGCACTTTATACGCACAAATGGAATGTTTTATCTAAGTTATGACCTGCGCTTCTATCCATAAAATCGTCGCACAGGTCAAATACCCTGCCCTACTTCTAGGGAAGGTCTCGGACTGTTGTCAACCATTTTTTGGACGACTACACCAGTTTCCGAACTTCCCAGATTTTATCCTTCAATGAACTGTTCTGTAAGGATGGGTACTGATGAGAAAGTCACTAATTACCAGTACTAAAAAAGAGCGGCTTTTCAACGAAAGAATAAAAGCAGCTTTTGAGGAAATCTTACTCATCAAGGAACATTTCAAATCAGTTTGCTCCATTTTGCAAGGCCGAATAGGGTCTGAGAAGGGAACTTCAACAATAGTGGATTACCTGTAAAACTATCGAATAAATCCAATGATTAGGTTAAGTCACGCTTTGACAACGTTAGCAAAGTTTTGACTCTTAACAGTATTGTGCCTGGTCTGTCAAAGGCGAGATAGAAACGATTAAAATGGCACACAACCCCTTAATAAAAGTTATTGAAGGTCTCAGCTTGTTCATAGCCGTGAATTACTAGTAAGTTACTAGCCTGTGTCCTTAAATAATCTACTTGACACGGTATAGCCAAACCAGTTTTGGCTTGACTGTCTTATTTACTCAGCATCAAATATCATGGCAGCTAGCTCAGATATCATTTAAAAAATAGCTTAGTGCATAGTTCAAGGATTGCCGCAAATATAGTATCGATTACTACTTGGAGTCTTGTCCAGAGATAAAATGGTTTCTTTCATACTTACCGCATAACATTTTAGACTGATTAAACCCTATGGCTCCTTATCGAAATCAAGCAGTTGCTGTTTTCCTTTATAACCACTGGAAAACTTGTTTGAAGATAGAAAATTGTTATAGTGTCAGGTTACCTTTAAGGATTATATCGAAATGTAACATCCACGACAGCTCTAGTTCTCCTACAAGAACCGAACATAACTAAAATTGGAGGTGAATGAGATTTTCTACGTGCTTCACTACTTCAAAAACTCCTCAATTACGAAGGAACAAATCCGTGTTCACTACTTATCCTTGTCTTTTTTCTTATACGCACGAAACCCCATGATCGGTGAGAGCATACCCGCTCTACTCAACATTACATTCTAAAAATTCAGAAATTGCCCAGCTTTTGCTCTACATGCAACTAATAGCCATTAGGGCATGTTTTAATCTGGCCACCAGAAAAGCCCACATTGAAATTTTTAAAGACTTGAAACAGCAGTATTCTAAGACACAAGTTGAATTTCTAAAGTTTGAGAGATTTCTTGTCTCCAATGGGCGACTTGTCAGCTCATATGTTGTTAATATTTCAGTTATACATCATCAAATGTCGATCATGAACCACCGATATGTCATACGACAAAATGATTTTACTTGCATTGAAGGAGTGAAATACTCGCATAGATGGAGCGAAAGAAAGAGATAGAGATGGGTAGGTGGTGTGGAAGAGAAACCTGTGCGCATCCATAAGCGAGTGATGGCAGGAGACACCGACACACAGAGCGCAGGAGGAGGGACACTTTTCTGTCACATACACGCACACAATCGCGCGGACCTCAAACTTCGTGAGCACAAACTCAACAATGTGAACAGGAGCCGAGGTACACGGAGGCGAGGGCAGGGCGAAGGGGGAGTAGAAACACACTCACACAGTCTGTTCTCAAATGCAAACATGGACGTGGTCAAGGGATGGGGACAGAAAAGACGTAGATGGGAAGGGGTGTTTCCAAACAACTCAACGCTAGAGAGTCCGCGTGAGAGTGAGTCACATGTTCTCGTAGGTCCTCCAACGGCCGTTGGCCTGCAGCCGCTTCACCTTGGCGCGGACACTGTTGGCGTTGCGGCGACCCTGCAGTTGTGAGTGCGCCATTCGCAGGCGCACCTCGTTCAGACTCGGACAGTTCCCGTTCGCAAAGTAGTCGCTAAACAACTGTTTCAATAAACCAGCAAGAAGAATCGGGCTAGAATTGTGGGGAGTGGGCGAGATGCAATGCTAAACTAGATTTCTCTAGCTCACCTTGACGACAAACTGAGTCTCGTAGTCATTGAAGAAGCGGTTCGGGGGTCCACCAACACCACCACCGCCGTCGGGAGCAACTGCGGCACCACCACGCCTCCCGCCGTTGGGGTTTTCCACGCTGGGGGCAGTTTGATGGTAGGCTCGCGCGTAGCCTCCTTGCGGCGGCCCCAAGTGGTGGGACTGATGATGACTGTGGTTGCCACTGTTTGAGGCTGTTGCTGTCGCGTTGTGGGAGTAGTAATCGTAATTACCTGAATGAAAGCAAGGCATAAGCTAGGGCTTGCAACAAACATACCAAGCATGTCATTCAAATGATGAAATAAAATGACCCCCCCACCCACCCAAACATCGCAAAAGAAACCTTTCCAACATAAATCTGGAGATTCTTATTCTGATGAAAAGGTATCAATTTTCCATATCAGCTCTGCGATTTGCACTGCAGCAGGAATTCCAGAACGGCTCATCCAAGACAAAAGGTAGAGATTTGTGGATCCCTTTCGCCGTAATTACTTCGAAATGTAAGATCGGACATGTGCGATTGAAAACATTTCAGAATACAAGCTAACAAGACCGAATGCTAGGCATGACTACGATAATTGAGATGACTGAAAGTATGATCCGTCTCACATCGATATTTTGGAGATATGGAAAATGCAAAATAACCCACAAGTAAAAACTGGACGATTAAGTAGATATCTTCATGAGCTTTAGGGGAGGTGAAAAAGCGTTGAAGATAGGCAAGGCACTTTAATGAGACTTGGTGCTTGCGTGAAAAAGCGGGCAAGGGGAGGGGCAGAGAGCTTTTACTCGATCGGTACCGCCAACGTAATGCTTGAGCCCTATGAGCCTTCGTATGGCAACGGTTCAGAAATCTATCAGTCTTCCCAAAACCACCTCGGACTAATGCTCAATAAACGGTTTTTTGATACTGGCTAAGTCACGAGCATATTTAGTTGAAAAAAGTCAGATTGGCGGGAGCAAGACTTTAACTTTCAAAGTGGTTGGTACTCTATCGGAAATGCATCTGGGCGCCAAAGCAGGGAAAACATTAGCACTCATTTAAATCCCTCGACCTCCCCCTGGCATAAAACAACCAAACCCCCATTAAATACTGAAGAAATAACGCGATGTTAACATAGACCCATGGATCATCGCCTTAAATATACCCCTATACCGGTAAATTGTTACAGTGCTAAACACAGGGAGAATATATACAGGTATCGCCAATGTTTATAAAGAAATTACTACTTTGTTCGACACATCGCGTTCCAAAGTTTTTGGTAACTGACGATTAGGATAGTGCAATGGTATTAAATACATTGACGGCTGAACAAGTAATTTAGATCACGAGATGCAAAGGAGATGATACAACAAGAACCCCACGTTTCAGGAGACATCCGAGAAAGCTGTTATGGGCACAGCTTATTCAGTGAACGGTTCGTGAGATTCCAGATTCGTCAATCGGAATTGCAGGCACCTAGGGTGGCATCGATAGATTTTCAGTAGTAAAGGGCACATCCGAGGTATACAACCGTAGTCTTGGTTGCGTTCGAAATCAACTTGCTAGATGACAGCACACGTACTTAGCCCCGTAAGTGTTTTGAGGAATTACAAAAAAGCTCCCTCTTTCTGCAGCCGAGCATGTGATTCGAAGAACTGTCACCACATAAATAATTTTACGACCTCGAACAGTACATTTTGGGTTTCAGAGACGGAGCAGTAAATTTTAGGTGCAATAATGGTGCGATTTTCGTGATCCAACCAAGCGCACCATCGGAGACGCCGAAAAATTCCCGTGGGGAAAGGTCATTTTAGTGTAGGGGTTTCAGTCACCGGGGTTCCGTGGAATAGCCATTGGACCTGGCGAATTCACTCACAATTTTTCAAAGGAAATGTAACTACACTTGTGCTACTCATCTTAATCGAGAGACAGACAAGGCTAAATTCACCAGTAAAACGGGCTGAACATTCGATGTGAAAGTCAATTAATGCAATCACGAAATGTCTCCTTCAGTGTAAATAGGCTAATGTGATTTAAATCCTAGCAAAGCAACCACACAAACAAGCTGCTTATCTGATTATATCATACACGGTGCTTCCGTGTTCTATTTTCAACAGCCACATAAATAAATTCCGTTTCAACAATGCAAAAAGAGATGTTTTCAATTTCAGAGGGACAAATGCATCAACTTTATATGAATATATTTCCCCCTCACCCACAATAAATCAGTGCTTTCATCCTAGCCATTTGAATCAGTTTTACGAAATTGGACGCTACTCCGTCAAAAATTCACATGAAACGGCCGTAGTAACGACGGTTTACTACTTAGTCACTGGGATTCCGTTGAAAAAACGCCAGACAGGAATCTGCGCTACCGCGACTGCTTACCTCAACAAAATTTAAGGTCAAAACGACCTTAACATCATTTCATGTGTAGAAAACTCCCAATCCAAGGATAAGTTTGTACATTCACGAGTTACAACCGTTGGTTTAGTTCATGAAGAATGCTGTGTATTGCCAAAAATAGTTTAGCGATCACGTAGCGCCAGTTTACTTGAAGAAATAATTCGATTCGCTTATGACGACAACAAAATGACAGCAGCCTGACTTCGCGAAATAAGTACCTCACCTTTACCCAATTTTCAGAAAAACCAAATTAATTATTGAGCCAAACTTCCAGAATCTAGGGAATAGAATAAACGCAGAAATCGCAAGATTGAATTTTAGCAATGTCCACCAACAGTTCTTCCAGGCAGTTGCTGATTTTGAAAATAGCTAACGTTAATCCCCCAACAACACTAAAAGGATAATTCAGGTCTCCGTTTGAACTAGCAAACATTACCCTCAAAGGCTAACACGGGACCTTATTTTTACTTTTATTTGATAAAAACGGGCATTTGATGCAAACTTTTCGTGACCTCTAACCAAAAATATGAATAAACGAACCAGCCTATGAGACGAGGAATCAACCGAAAGGTTTCTGATGGCATGGCCTCTTGAGAACCTTAACCATAAAAAAGTAACGACGCGATTGGTTGAGGCCCAGATAAACGCGTGCATGCATGTTTATTGATTCATCACTACCCCTCCAACGTAAGAGTAACATTTTGAGAGTAACATTTTTAGGCGAATGCAAATACGAGTAGAGAGGGAACGCACCACGGGAGGAGTCGCCAGCAGCGTTGACTGTGGAGTTTGAGGAGGGAGCGTTGTTGTTGGAAGGGGGCAGGTCGGCAATGGAAAGGTCATCGGGGAAGGACTTGGGGTCGGTGATGGGCACGATCTGCGTCAGCGACGTCTGAACGTAGATTGGCGCGTCAAGTGGGATACTGTTTATCCACCGCTCCACCGATTGCATTCGCTCCTACCGATCAAAATAACACCAACCATCATTCCTAATACCAGATTTCCTGCATTTGCTGTTTCCTCGTCTACGAAACAAGTGCATTCGGCTAGATTAATTTCAGAGATACTGCTGGTGCTATCACGTTAGACTTTCACAGGCTACATGGATGGAGTTATACCGGTAATGCGACCCAGCTCAAAGCACACACACAGTTCGAAATAAATCTGAAACTGCAGCTAATTAGATGAGTAGGCGAATAACACGACTTTATCGAGCCAGCGCACGAATTTTCACACGGATTGTGCGCGCACACACAAAGTAAATGTAATGGTTTGTGCCAGTCAAGGTAGTTAGGGCAGCAGAATCTCTCGTATAAACACGCATGCTTCGCCGACTATTGACCGGGGTGCGATATGGAAATTTAATTAAAAAGTCCCTGTGGTGACAGTAGGAAATATTTGGAGGTGAAACTGATGCAAAGCAGGGATGGGGCGAAGCGTCTACTGGAGCACAGAGAGTTCCCTCTGAATGTGATGAGAATCCCCCGAAAAGCCCTTCACATCGAACTGAAGGTACTGTAAAGGACCTGGCGATTGTTTGCAAGCCAACACAACTGTCAGTGACAATGCTACACAACACTATAAACACTTCAAGCTCCAAGAAGGAAAAAAGCCACTTATTTTGTAACGAGCACAATAGATCATAACAGTGAATACAATTCCAGACGTGTTAGTGGGGTCGCCACGTTGCTTCACCTCACTGACACAGGGGCGGTGGACAAACGACTGCTAAAGAAATAAATGCACAAGGCCTCCATGGGGGAAGAAAACTGGCTTTTTAGTGGCGCCTATGAACGACGTAGCTGTCAAGCTCTGAATCCTGTCATCTGCCACTACCAGTTCCGATTCGAGTGGGCCAATATTAAGACGTTTGGTGGCTTTTTTTAGTTACGACAAGTGGGAAAATGAGAGCGTGACAACACTAATGAAGACTGGTACGCGTCACAAGGATCAATGAAAATGGGTGACAATGTTTCTTTGAATTAACATCCATAACTTCTAATAATAACCTAGATTAACTAAGTGTTCACCACGTAAACGGAAAAGTGGAGGCGTAAATCACACGAGGTAACTTCTGGTTTAACGATCTTATGAAACCCTTTTCTTCAGCATATGAAAACCAAGTATAGGAAAGTATAAACCAAGTTCCGAGTAAGACCAAAATAGTACATTTTAAGACAGTTTTATTCACCTTAAAGATATAATTTAATGGCTGTCACCATTGAGTAAGCTTGAAAACGCTTTAACAAATGCACACGTGATTTCTTTAATTAATCTCTATGAAGTACTTTAAGAAAACTTGTGTACAGTATATTACCAAGATAAGTTTGATTAGCACTTAAAAATGCCGCCACCTTCAATTGGATTGATTCTAGGCTTCAGGTATTAACACGAGCAGCCTTAAAAGTACGTTGTTTAGCTAATTGAAATGCACCAAAACAACTGAATTATTTGCAACGAAATTCCAAACATAGAGGCCCGGTCATCAAAGTACAACTTTTCAGAACCTAAATGCTGGGTCGATAACGAGACTGAAATAGACAAGTTTAGTTTAACAAAAAGCCACGCAATCACCTATTTGCACATTCGAAACCAATTTTCGTGGCTTTTATTCATCGTTAGTATGTCCTTGGACACACGAAAATGAGAAGAGCTCTAGGAACACAGTACATTTTGCCTTTCAGTAGGCCAAAATAAATCGCAGCTTGGAAGAAGGATATCGGTTTGACTAATAGAGTTCACTGTGCCCGACGTATTTCGACAGGTGAAGCCCTATGTTCAGAATAAAAGAGAAGGGTGACTTACGGATTCGCGTAGGGAGGGGGGCAGCACAGGATGGGACATGGAGGAGAGAAGTTGTTGCGAAGAGGAGGCCGACTCCATGAGAGCGGCCTGCGGAGGCGGAGGGGCTTGTTGGGGAGCTACGTTGCTGTTGCTCTGCTGCTGCACCATCACCACTGCTGCTTGCGGGTCAACGCCGTTGGCATGGTGATGCTGGTGGTTGAAGCCCATCGACTGCTGCTGTTGTTTCGACGCACTGTTGGTGTTGTTATTGACGAGGGTCTTGTCGGACATGAGATTCATGTGCCAGTTGCCTCCACTGGCCGCTGTTCCATTGCCCTCCAGGTGACACGTTCCATTCATCTGCACACAAGCGCAATACACCAACTATGTTAGATGATTTGACTTACACGAGAACCAGCGAGTGTATATAGTCATTCTCGCATTCTTTAAAATCCCCTCAGGCTAACTTAAACAAAGATTAAAAGGCATGCTTTAAATAGAGTCGACTTTTACGTCCATGCATAGAGCACTTGTGGTATTAGACGACAAAACTCCCTAACGCTTGCACAGTGAGAAATGATAACTTTTAAAAGTAGGAATCGAATGGCATGTTTCTCGGCGCAGAAAAGAAGAATGAAGTTGATTAAGGGTTAAATTTGAGCCGCAATATGTAAAATTAATTACTCGATTACGCGCCTCGTGGTAATGGGAACTTTTTTCAGTTTTCGAGATCGCACCAAGGCAATCTACTTTCCAAATTACACGTAATGGGTGCCCGCTGTAAGGAAACATGGCAAGATATTTCCGTGTTCAGTCACCTGTATGGAAATCAGTCTCAACTTGTACACTGTACCACATTTTCAAGTGACCCGCGAAGGAAAATGAACAGTACAAAGCTAGCGAAATAAGTTTGACTTTAGGCCTGTATAAGTAAAAAGCATTCAGAATAAAAGCATGCAAAGAAAAAGCCGAAAACATACGTAATCGAAAATTCTTGAAATTATGATGCAATTTGCTAAGTTAGATCTGATTAGCAGTTGAAGAAACTTGAGAGCTAGTCGTGCTCAAGTATTATTCTCAACAGGCTTGATTAAAACTTACACGAAAAATCGAACTATGGTGCATGTGTAAACGAAAGGAAAAGCTATGCTAAGGAAAAGCTATGCCTTACGTCAAATGTGCCTGTCAAAAGAAATCAAAATTAATTCCTAAATTTAGATTACACTTGAATTTGAGAAGCGCCGTGCAAGTAAAAAGAAGAGACGAAGAGGAAGAATCGCGCCATTTTCAAAACAGTCTCGGATTTCAGAAAGCACTGGAGGAAAAGGGGCATGAGTAATAAGATTGGATTTACGGGATTTGCAATAGAAAATGACAAAAGAGGGAGAAGGCAAAAGATGAGGTCTTTTTTCGCACCTGAACTCCATTTGACCCCCCTCAAACACCTCAACTGTTGGTAAATAGGCCTTACTTTACTACACTTTAGCAGAGACCAATAAGATTAGTCTTTATTGCCTGCAGTTGGTGAAAAACAGAATCGGTAGATTAATATTTATCAGGGGTAGACTAAAACAGTTCGTTTATCAACAAAAGGAATCTATTCAATGCATACGAGAGATTACATTTAAGGATTAATACCATCAGTTTGGTGAACTTTTATACATCCACAATACTGGCTTATTAAACAAAATACCGGTTTCCTGGTGCATATGTGACAACAAGCCACACATTGATCATGCCAGCAAAGTCGTGAGGAGTCACATTGCTGTACCTGCTGCAAACATGAGTTTCCAGTTGACTGAGCAGAAAAATATAATTACCGCAGGTAAAGTCCATCCGATCACATGTTACTAGAAGTATTTCCTTCATACCCTGTGTCTCAAGCTTATGAAGCAACTACAAACTACGCAAACATCCGCTTTAAAGGAACCTCACAGACAACTCGGGCACCAGTGAAAACCACCTGTTAAAGGACAGGTAGTTTAACAGCCGTTTTACACTTGCAGTAGCCGTCAGGGTCGATATCTTCACCTCTACCCCCCCATTTTTTATTGTGGGAGGAAATTTGTGCACAGTTGTGCTTGCAGTGCACTGATCCAAATTTCGTAGAGGCTTATAATAATACTGCGTTCCACATCAAACAGATCGTTAATGGGTTGTGGTTTCGCCTAGATTTGGGCTAATGAAGTCAAAAAGTGGACTGCGAAGAACAGTTCCGCGATGGAGCTGGTTGTATCTGTTTACATCGGTTCGCTTGACAAACTGAGTGAAAGGTTCGCCACTCACTCTCTCGACCTCCAGCTGTATTTGGCAGACATGGAGAACACTTTGACAACGCTTTTGGACTAGGTATGAAGTTATCTGTTTGTCAGAACCTAATTGCGTCATCTTTAGTCAGGAACTGCACAATTCCACTTCAAGAATCCCTTAGTCTTGGTATTAAAATGGAGAAATATTGAGATCATTATACTTATCGGATATCGTTTATTTTCACGTAGCATGACTTTTTACGTCAAGTCAAGTAGGATACACGACTGCTCGCTGGTAAAAAACGCATCATTAAATAAAAACAGGAAATATATTTGTGTTTTAAGCGATGGTATTTATGCCACTCTTTGTTTAATTACTTTCAAAGTAAAAAATGGTGATTTTTCTGTGGGTAAAACTTTTGAGGCTGTCAGACTGAATAATTTAGAGCGGCTGCTGTAGGAATCAAATAACACCGAAACTCATAAGACTGGTAACTTTAAAGAAGAATATTTATAAAAAGCCCCGAAAGGGCACACCAAAAAGAGCTTCTCTACACTAGCGGTCATACCTAATCCTAGATAAACTGAAGTGCGGAATTCACCCTAATTAGCCAAATGAAACATTACAGAGACGACATCTGTGCCTTGCAGTTTACACTTTAGAAAATACGCTCACACACGACCTTAACCTGACTAAATGTGCGTCAACTTGAAACAGTTTTATTTTGCAGGCCTAAACATCCAGACCGTGTGTGTACGAAGTTTTGGATAAACAAAAGCCATGTCGGAGCTGACGGCGGTGGTATAAAGTGCACACGGCCCTAGAGCTTTCAATACCACTCCTGTATGAACAGAATATGAAGACGGCGAGAAAAATGCTTCAAACCCTCTTCTTGTATTAACGTATCCAGTAGTACCATTTGTGTTGTTACCTGTACACTGCCTCATTTGCTTGCCGCGAAAAGGTTCTTTGCCTCGGCACTCTGAAAGCCGAAACGAATCTGCTTGAAACAAACCAAACGAGACCACTAGGCTATTTGGAAAAAAATGGGAACAGCGCGAATGGAAATGTCCCGTTAATGCAGAATCAGCAGGGTGAATAAGCTTGGCTTACGTCTTAAACGGGGCCTAGGAACACTCACTCCCTCACACGTACAAAAAACTATGATGGTGGTAGAACCACGCACACTAGTGTCTAATTGGGTAGACAGCTGGCACTAACCCGATAACCATCCACCGGAATTCCGTCCCCCTACGCCGAATTCAAAACGACCTTGGGCGAGACTGACCCTTTTCATCGATCGTCACTAAGACGCAGAGACGAGGCCGACACCGACCACACCCCCGCTAATGATAGTCCCTGAGTCGGACAAAGTCCCTCCGGCACACGAGTGTAACACGTCAGTCGAAGATGAGGGTGCTTTGGAGTCACAGGCACACGTGAGTATCATGGCTGAATGAGGGGAGGGTAATGGTAGAAGCCTCCGCATATGCAACGCGTCCTAGCTTCACACTTCATGACTCGTGTACCTCATCTGCGCGGATATGTTCATGTGCACGTCTACGTGGTAAACTTAAGTCTCCATTCGGTTCAAACCAGCACATCCGAGGTTCACTAGGTCGATCGTGAGGTGCTGCAGTTATGTTAATCGAATTTATCACCAGAGCAGGCTTTCACATCAGCGTAACTAATCATGAAGAATGCAGTTGCGACTAATGCTTCTTCACGTAAATCCCGACCCGAATCTTGGCATCAAAGTAAGAGTTCGAGGAGAGAGGGCGATGAAGTATTGATTGAGGGAATGGGTTAGAGGAAAAGTACTAAAGTGGGAATAATTTTTTTGCAATCTGATTTATCTCCCGCTCCCTGCGTCTTGTGCTAGCTAGCTCCTTTGCTCTGACACATACGCAGCCTCACTTCCATCCTACCGCGTTATGCGCGTGGCTTTGACCAATTACGCTTCGCTTCTGCCTACTCCTCCTCCACCACCACCCATTCCATGTTGCATTAACCTTCTCCTTCCCGTTAGAAGCAGTAGCTAGCTAGTTGCCTGGCTGATTGGCCAGCAAGCAACTAGGCAAGCTCGTTCACAAAGCAAAACTGAGGCGGAAAATAAAGGCGTCTTGGCAAACAGACACATCATCCCGCCTATGCGCGAACGCATGACAAAATACGTGCACAAACATACACAAGGGGGAATTTTGGGCTAGGCAACTGCCCTGAAACATAGTTACCCTTTTGAGTCAAAGATATAGTCTTCCATAAAAATTTGATACTTGGTTTTCAGCAAGCTACCTAGGGAACTATGAATTCTTGCCACCACCCATGGGAGAGGCCACGAATTCGAGATTAACACCTGCCCATCTCCCGTGGAATGGAGATCTATCACGTCACATTCTTGCAACCCTCCCACTCGTGTTACTTTCATGCAAATAGCAAATAGCAAAATACAAAAAACAGCCTCCATGTCTCACTATCAGAACCCCAATGCATTATACCGCCATTCAAACACAAGACTGATAACGAACCTAAACAAAGTATCTTTGAAGGTTCGTACCACTTAGATCAGATTTAAGACTGCAAGAACAGTTGATGCAAAAGCTAACAAATGTGCATTTAACATGAGTGAGAACGTAGCGTTGATATGAATTCCACGTCTTGGGGTTTGGGAACATGAAAAACGTTCCAGTGAGTGGCAGGCCTACGAGGAAGGAAGTTGGTATATAAGTTAGAAGGAGAGATTGATTAACTCGAACTAGACAAAGTGACGCGCCGTCATATCGTTCGTTTATGAGAGATAAACATGCTCACTAGCGCCCACCGACACCCACCTAGAAATAGCATAAATTTGAACTACCTAGATAGAGCAAAGACCAAAGTAATAGGGAAGAGCCTAGCGGTTCACAAAGATGCCAGCAAGCATAGCATATCTGTTCAGAAAAAAATGACGACAATAGCGCATGTTTTCTTTCACTTAAAAGTCGATCAAAGTTGGGTAAGAGAGTTCAGGATGTTTTCGCAATCGGAGCATGTAGGAATGTATTCACTCATGTACCGGTTAGTGGCTGCTTTAGTCGTCTTATTCATGTGATTGCGCGCAGCCGACGGCTGTGTATTACACTTAGCGAGTGTAGCGAATGGCTAAATCACCACCGCAATTGAGACAATAACGGGGCCTTATTAGTCGATAGGACCAGATGCTATATTTGAGGGAGTAATGAAGTTAAACTTCGACCTCTACAAAAAAGGTTATCAACACCATCTGTTGAGAAAAAATTACAAAGCAACTATATGACCTTGGTTTTATCTCTTCACGATGAAGTTTAGAGTTGCAGGGCAACAAAACAATTGGAGCACGCTAACGACTACCAAAACGATGTAAGGACACCACTGCGAACATAGCTGAAATACACTTTGAACGTAAATACTGACACAAGGGTCTCAACTCATCATTAAAGGTAAGAGACATGAAACAAATAATTAGAATAACTTACCCGCCTTTTCATTAAGCGGTATCCGTCGCAGTCAAGATCAGATATACGGCGACGACCAAGTTTCACAGCCTCCATAGGCACCTATAAGCAAGTCGGTAGCGCACGGGGCCTGTTAAAGAGACAGGAAAGGCAAAAAATACAAAGACTATCCACAACGACAGATGGGGGTGTAAGGGAATCCCTAAAGCAAAAAGAACGATTGAAAGTATTTACATCAATTCAAAGTGCGCAAAGGCACTGCCAACATAAGCCACTTGGCATTGGCAAACCATATCAGCTGACTGTGGATTGGTAGCCTGGTTGACACAACCAACCAATGGGACTGCAACACCATCGTACATATAAAAACTCTTAAATACAGACCTACATAGGCTTGCAAATATACCTATGGAGGTAAAGGTAAACATAACACGTCAACAAAATAAATACAATGCAGCTGTGTCGAGAAAAAACCATCAAGAGAACTTCATATATTGCCTGGGGTTTACGTCCGGATACATTCATTAAAGGCAGACATAAATGCGGTGGGAATGCTGCAAATACTAAAAGGATACAAAAGAGACTTTACGTTAAGCCAAACATGAACTAGATCAAATGAGTTCTGAAAGAATGAAGTTCGATAAATTTGTGGAAGCGTAGCACTAGGACAAACTAAGGTTTCAAATGCACTAGTAGCAACTCAAACAAGGAACAAAAATGCAATTTACGCTGTTAGTCAGGTTGTTTGACATACCTATGATAAGTTATGAACCAAAGCAAATATCTGAATTCAGATAGTTCTATAAGTAGTAACACACACATCCGAAATACAATTGTAATTTAGTAGGAAAAGACGACTATACACTCACAAATCGAAAATGATATAAATTAAAGATAAAACTGGAATATGGCATTGCGTTTTAGGTGATAGTTACGTGTTTCAAAATAACAAAGGAGAGAATGACCGCAACAATACCCGAACTACAAAAATAGAAAATACTTCGAAGCTGCCTGAAATCATCCACATATCATAAATTTCGGACACAAAGCCAAACTAACATATTTTGGTGTCTTATACTTAAAAGTAAGTATGAGCTTACGCTTGCTTCCTATGAGACAGGAATTGCGAAGAACCAAACAAAGCCCCGACCACAGCCGCTATAAGTAACGCGGAATCGCAAATGACAAGCTAAACAATTTGAGTACCAAAAGACCACATTTATTACAAGCGTGTTGTATAAACTACATTTTATGTGCTTCTCGTCATATATTTATTTGATCAGTTAAAATAGAGTTACAAATTCATGATCTCACTATTCGTCAAATACAGCTTTTTATTTGTGTTTATACAATCCTGATAATTTAATATACTGGTACTATTTCAAAATTTATTGCATTATTATGCTAAAACGCTAAATAAAAGATTACAACTTGTATTTCGATATCGTTTTTACACCTACTAACACGTACAATTTCTTGAACAGCACAAGTGGCTATTAATCTTGCATAAAAGTATAAGAAAGCAATAAAATCTAGGACTCTCGGCATTTATAACTCCAGTTCTACGGTTTGAATGTTTAAATAGATGAACTACTAAGGCGAAAAGAATACTCAGTGTTTTTCACTGATTGTTCAACTTCTGCCTAGTAATGCTGCACTATTCATATCACATTCGTGTTAGCATTTCTGGCTTTATTTTTCTAATCAACAGATAGTTCTGCTGCTTCTTTAATTATATATATATATATACATTAGTAACTGAAAATGCAAAATTAGTACTGTGAATGCAACTATTTCCATCAAAAATAGCTAGATAATGACCTATTATTTTAATGTGTTAAATGTATGTTTATCGGTTAATTTAGAATAAAGTGGTCCGTATAAATTACTTAAGACAAGTGGAAATTGTGAATTATGGGGGAAATTGAAAATTATGCGATCTGACTCTTTCATGGGATTACATGAGCATAAAGTTTTCGAGAGTAAAAATTTTCCACAAAATTGCATTGTACTGACAGATTGTAATTGTGATACTTTTTCAGGTATGGTCACTTCGATCACTTCTTTGAAGTTGCGGTTCTCCTTTATATCGGAGTGTTTTTTTAGGTGAATTCCAGGAATTCTGGAATTTATTAAAAAGGCATGAATATACCGAACGCTATGGAGTTCCATAAATACTCTCGGCATCAATTTCTTATCCAGCTTACACTCAAATATAATTTGAACTTGATATAACATTTTTTTAGTTTTACGCTAGGCGACGTGGGCTGTTAATAATACCTTTTCTAAAGATTATACACTCATTAACTGCGAATAATTCCATGGATAAACACTAGCCATCCGTGCATATGAAGTGGGTAATTGTAGATCAATCGTTGGATGTTGAGCTAAGTTCTTTCAATCTCTGGTCATTTTTCCAGGCTTAATTAGAAGTTTTTTTGAAACTCTGCACTACTTTCAGTTGATGCGACGACTATGCAAAGAAGCTTACAGAATTAGCTTTATAAGCTATAAAATATAATTTGAAGTAGTCAAGGTGATAATCAATATTTATAATTTGTGCTTTATTAGCTATGAGGCTTCAAAAGCATGATTTTACTTTCTGACAAATAGGAAGTATGTTAATTGAACCTTACACTAACCAAATGTAACAATCGGAATTTGTATCTGTTCGCCTTGTAGGGTCAGAGACTTGGTGGTTTTTGAATTGAGTCTGTATGTACTCTAAATGTGTCAATATTATTTGCTAACGCATCCCTCCGTTCTTATCGTGCTCAACCCATGGACGGTGAACTAAGTATCCTCCCAGTTCCATTGGAACAAAAGTAAATATATATTGGAATGAAATGAATAAAATCAACACGGTCTAGCGAAATACAAAGACGTTCTACGGCCTATTTGTCTAATAGACCTGTGATTTAAGACCGAAATACGTCAAAATCAGCCTAGCTTTGATTTTTATTGACTAACGTCAGACGTGGGAATCATCTTAATGTACAAAAGAACGCCAGTTTCATATCCCTGCGATTCGAAATCTACCACTTAGTGGCGCACGTATTACTCGTAAACTACGAAAAATTTTGATTTGCCTAATGTGAGTCGACCTCTTGAGGTAGGTTGGAACACTTTTTAATGTTACTAGCACTATTATTAGATTTTCATAATGGCGGGTTACAACTGCGCATTATTTTCTGGTTAGTCGCCTGTTTGCGAGGAGCTCTGAATAGTTAACTATGAGCTTCCTTTATATGCGTACTTTATAATTTGGGCTTAACCACAAGAAAAGCCGTGTTCATTTTACAGAGCAGAAAAACTCCATTTTTTAGCCTCAAAGCATCCAGTTTGTTAACTTAAAGCGCATTTAGTGAGAAAAGAGCATTAGGTCTGTAGTGGTTTGTGCCTACTACAATAATCTCCAACCCAAGAGAGACAGAACCACGTTATCTCGTAGCGTACGAGGGTGTGTATGTGTGTATTTAGCCCGCCGGTAGTTGTCTTACCTATAGTTACAACTTATTTCGGCTAAGTCGAACTCGTCGTTGATTGGTAGAGTGGTTCCTCGAGTTGTTCCTATTGGGTAGCCTTAAATGCGTTGAGAGACGTGCGTGGGCCGTTGCTATTGGACGGCGTGAATCAGATTAATTGGCGCGCTACAGGTCAATTAGGGCTTACACAAAACTCCTGGATAAGGGTTTCCTAGGTGTTAGCACTCATAAACTTTGTATTCCAATAATAACATGAAAAATTTTATGATGGGGTAAATTTTCATTACGTGAAGAGTCGTAAATAGCAAGTGCCAAAGCAAATTACTTTAGGAAAATTGACTTGAATTGAGTAGAGAATAACCGGTTAACGTACGAACGGAATCAGATTAACCCATTAGGTCCTGGGCAGTCTAGGCAGCCTGATCAATACCACGTTCTAGGGCTCACACAAAGGCTGCTCAAATCCAGGTTCCGGACTCCTCCGTCGCCAAACTAACAATGTGTCATGCCTCTTGATCCTATGCCTTATAAAGACGCTTGAGTGCAGTAGTTAACGCTGGGAATAAAGGATCTGGTGTGTACGTCTCCTATTCTCTTCTTCCTCAGGGAGTGGGACTATCTTAACGGAGTAGTGAATCCATCTTGGAGAGAACCCAAATGAAGCCTATAACCGCTATGGCGACATGACGCCATGACGACATATTGGCTGACCTTTCTGGTTGATCAGTAATCAATTTTTCCAGGTGTGCACAAAGCTATTACCAAGCTAAGTGCCGATTTGCCCTCCTACTCTGTTAATAAACCCCTCAGTTGGCACCGTGTTTTTTCAAGTACTCAAACAGTAACATTTTTGTGACCCAGGCGCTTCAAACAAATGGATATTTAATCCGAGAATGTGGAAACCAACATCTCCTAAAAATCCTTTTTCAATCTTCCCCAATCCGCCTATCCACAATGTCGACACATGGCTGGTCAGCATGGAAAAGTGGTTTAAAGTCTGTAATATATCGGATGAAAGAGTAATATTCTCCTTAGCCTTCCCCCAGGGATTTTCCAAGAGTTCTAAATTACCCCAGCGACGCAAAATTCAACAGCTCCTACCAGGAACTCAAAAAGGTGATTATTCAGCGAACTTGTCTATCCAGCAAACAACGTTTTCAACAGCGAGCACAAACCTTCGCAGCTGTTACACAGTATGCAGAGTTTGGTCAACAGGTTTAACATTAACCCTTGCTTTTTACGGGAAGATTTCTTGGAAAAATTTCCTACATAATTCCAGGTCATACTGGTGAAGGATCTGAATCCCCTTGAGCTCCCTGTCCTGACAAATTTAGCTGACCAAGTTATGGAGATAGGAGCTGAATCGAACTCAGCTTGTCAAGTTGCCCAAGTCTCCAACACCCCTACCTGCCACGCAATAAACCAAACTTGCCACGCAACAAACCAGACCTGCCACTCAACACACCTGACCGATTATTCTATCAATAGTCCTGGTGTTACTACCACCGACGTTTTCCGTAGCTCGCAAGTGTAATCAGCGTTTTCGGTGTAGAAGCGCTCGATTTCTTGGGCCATCCAGTGGATAAAAACGGCATCTGCCCACTCGAGGCAAAAGTCGCTGAGATGGGCGATTTTCCCAGACCTCAATTGCAACGTCTTCTAGGCATGATGAACTTCTATTCGAGTTTCATTCCACACTGCGCTAAGATTGTTTACCCACTGCCTGACTGCTTCGACTACCGAAAAGTATCTGCTATCTTTTCCAAAGGGCCACGCGAAACTTGCTCTGATGACCGACGCTTCTAACCATGCAGTTGGTGCTGCACTCAATCAGTGGGTTGATGGGTCATGGCAGCCACTTTTGTTTTTTTCCAGGAAGCTAAACCCCAGGCAGACGTGCTACAGCACCTTCAGTCGTGAACTCCTGGCGATTTACTTCGCGATCCGCCATTTCAGACATCTTTTGTAACCGCAAGAATTTACGGTGTACACCGTCCACAAACCTCTGGTGTATGCCCTCAATGCTTCCTCTGACATGTACAATCCCAGAGAAATTTCCCAGCTCGACTACATCTCACAATTCACGTCCGATATTCAGTATGTGGAAGGGAGTAAAAATCCCTACCCCGACGCTCCCTCTCGCCTTAGGAAGCGGTATCGATATGCAGTTTATGGCAAGGAGCAGGATCAATCTGACTGCGAATCTTGGTCCGAAAGACTAAAGTTGAGCTCCTGCCTTTATCAATGTGTCGGAACGATTCCCTTCGACGTCTCAACTGGCGAGCCAAGACCTTTAGTTCCGTGCGACATTCGCCAAGTTTTTGACACCCGTTATGGACTATCTCATCCCGGAGTTAGAGCCACTGCCAAGCTGGTTAGCTCCCGTTTCGTGTGGCCTAATATGAACGTCGATGTCCGAAACTGGGCGAAAACCTGCATACACTGCCAGCGAGCGAAATTTACGACACACAGAGGCTCGTTTCCGGCACGTTCATATGGACATCGTGGGCTCCTTGCCTCCCCCCAGAGGTCACTCTTATCTCCTGACATACATCGATCGTTATTCCCGATGGCAGGAAGCAATTATTTTGAAGGATATCACAGCAAATTCAGTAGTGAGTACCTTCCTGCACTGTTGGGTGGCACTCTACGGTTACCTTGAAACAACTACTACAGATCACGGACAGCAGTTCGAATCTTCCGTTTATCTTGGAAATATGCAAATTCCTTGATGCAAAAAGGATCCGCACAACAGCATATCATCCCGCCGCTAATGGCATGATCGAGCGCTTTCACCGCCATGTAAAAGCCGCTCTGATCTGCTCGCCAAACCCAGGAGATCGGCATGACAATCTACCAGTGGTTCTTCTTGGCATTCGTGTAGTATTAAAAGAAGACCTCAAAACACCTCTTTTTGAACTGGTTTACGGTTCTTCACCACGACTCCCAGGACTACTTATTGTTCCTATCCCTTTGAAACCTGCAGAATCCGTCACTAAAAGTCGACAAGATCCCATTATTCCTACAACACAATCCACCAGTGGCTCCTCGACTGGTGGAGCCGTCTCGAACGTCTCGACATACGTCGACCCGAAGCCTTAAACCCTTTCCCACGTTTTCGTGAGGCATGATGCGGTTGAAAGCCCTCTTCGCCTTCCTTACGACGGTTCATACAAGGTTTTGAAAGGGACCGAGAAGACATTCACGGTCGACCGAGACGGTAAAGAATACGTAGTCAGCATCGACCGTTTGAAACCAGCATATTTGGTAGAAAGATTGACACCCCCAGTGTTTGATGCAAATTTACAAGCCATACAAATATCATCAGCTAAGCAAACAACGGTCACACAGCACCCAAAATCCACTCTAAGTGAGCCTACTAATGACGGCAAACAACCCCATACCGTTACCAAATCGGGTTGCAGAGTCTACTTTCCTGACTGGTTAGAATACTGAAACACCAGTCTTCCTACTGCAAAATCACACAAACGTTTCCAACAGAAGTTCAATCTACATGGCCAAGTTCCCCAACCCAACGAAAATGAAGATTCCACATCTCCTGACCTATACTTCAATTCAGCTCTCGACTTAACTTCCACTACCAGTTCATCGTTTTCTCTCGGAGAGGCTACAATATTCAACCACCTTCACACCAAGCTGCATTTGGAGTAATGGCACTGTTCTCTGCACATTCCTAACTTTCCTCGCTGTTTTCTCTACTGGCTCAACGTTAAGACATCGATACTAACCCATTTAGACCGTCTTCTAATTGCCAAACTCCATACCCAACGGCATCTATACCGGATCAACGGCCACCAGTCTCCTCATTTGTCACACGCACACTGATCCTCAATGCTCACACTCAACCTCATCTCAATAGGAGCGTCGGCAACATGCCTCTTCCCACCGGCCCACTCATTGATCTTCGATGCCCACACCCAATCGGATCAACGGACACTAGCCTAATAAACTAACTCATAAACACCAGGGCTTTCCCTTTTTCTGTGTATTCTACAACTTTTCTTCGGCCCCGTCCCCACCACCCTAAGAACTATTTTCGTCCGCAACCTCTCCCTCTCGACTGGCTGTTTATCGAGCGTTTCTTTTACACGAACAAACGCTCTAGGGGGGATTATTATGGCGGGCTTTTCAAGTTGATCAGTAATCAGTTTTTCCAGGTGTACAAAAAGCTATTCCCAAGCTAAGTGCCGATTTGCCTTCCTACTCTGCTAATAAACCCCCCAGTTGGCACCATGCTATTTCAAGTGTTCAAGCCGTAATACCGCTACAGTCCCATTGTCCTACAAATTGAGTGCCAAAATGACAATTCTAACTTATGTTATCAGTTTTAAAAAA
>JAUOZQ010000949.1:0-20568 GCA_030710315.1 Anomotaenia brevis
AATTTGATTTGTGATACGTGTTTCACAAAGTTGAATATTTTTCTTAAAATTAGAGCTAGACACTAACTATATTATAAGAGAATAAATAGTTCCTAAATAGTGAGATTTCCTTTGATCCGTGATTTAATTTCAAACTGTTACAAAAAAATTTACAGCTCTGTTAGATTACACCTTATTTCCTTTTATAAATTAAACAATTCAAAAATAAACATAAAATAAACACATTAAAGGTAATGTTAAAAGGATTTTTAAGTGACATTATTTAAGAATTTAATAATTTTAATAGTTTAATAAATTTATTTCGAGGACAAATTTTTGTTTAAATGGGCCCCACCAAATAGCACGTCTTTGCCGCAGTAGTTTACTAAGTGCTGTTCTAAGGTGATAAAATGCAAATTTGAAAATATATCTCTCCTTCCTAACTGTTTAACGTTTTTAATTGCAATTTAGTTGAGTACGTTAGGGTAGGAGTTTGGAATTCTTTAACTGAGCGAAGAAGAAGGGATATTGATTCTGATGATGAGTCTAATCGTGAGACTCGTATAGAAATGGATTTGGATAATGACGCAAGAACTAAAGACGTGATTGCCTCCATCTTCGGCGAGAGCGAAAATGGAGGTGAGGGCGATTTGGAGGGCTATGGAGAAGACGAGCTGGAGGAGGGCGGGATTGCGTCAGATTTTGTGGAGGCCAATTCTCTTGTGCGTTTGAGTCATGGATCAGGCAAATCGCGTCATCGCAAACATGCTAAAACCATCCGTGGTGTTATTGATGTCAACCACGACCAACATATAAAGTTGACTGGTCAACGTCTTTTGTGCATTGCACAGCAAACATATTATTTATCGCAGATTCCTTCGTAAATCGGGAAAACGATAAGGAAGCCTTCACGTCAACTACGTCTGCAAGCAACGATAGTGGAGTTGTGTGATATATTTTGTTACAGGGTTTCGAAGGTTAAAAGGTGTTGTAAAGGATGACCCATGCAACCTCACCTATGTATTTTTTGAAGAAATGAGCGAACGATCCTGCATTCTCACATTCCCAGTGTTATTTTTACGACGTTATTTTTAATAATGGTAAATACTTACATGAATCCATCGCCATAGTTAGCGTAAGATGTTGATGTTGATGAGACTCACCAGTTGCTTCCAATGTGTTCGGAGCCCTAGTACATGCTGTCAAACACACGACTGTTTGTCACGATAAATATTTGTCTTTCCTGAAAGGCGTATGTATAATGATTCATGTTGCCAAAAATAATCTATTTATTCTTAGCTTTCATCAAGCTAAAATGTTTCTTAACTGATAACATTTAATAAAAAGAATGCAATTAAAAAATTAGTGTTTTATCTCGATACCAATTAAAACAATAGTCTTTCTTAAATTATGGGAAAAAGCCTGACCTTATCAAAAGTCGAACCCAATGTGTAAGAATCCAAATATCATTGTCGGCGAAACTTGACAATAATATTTGTTTTAATGCAACTTTTGGTTTGGTATTTATTATAATATTAATATTGCGTCCTGTCACATCCGATTTAAAAAATACCAAATTCAACATTATGAGAAACAGGAGGAGTATCATCATACACGCTGAATCCGCCATCCTAAAGCGAGTAGCACTCCCGTATTTAATTAAGATGATTTCATGATTCAGACCGCCAGTGGAAATCGAGAAGCATAGGTTGGAATAACGATGAATTCGGGCTTTTGCTTCTAATTAGCCAAGTGGATTAGTTAAGAGGAGTTGCTTCAATTAAACCAGTGTTTTTGATTGAATATTTCAAATTATATAGATGCGAGAATAGGCGCAAATTTATATATTAGTGAGAAAAGGGGCGGAACAATTGTCCATAGGCTTTAGATAATTTCAATGGTTGATTTTTGCCTGTGAACTCTTCGTTGAAATGAATTTGATTTATCTACAGTCCTTAAAAGAAACTATTCCTTTAAAACCTTAATTATCGGTAAATTCGGATGAATATTTAATGCACTCTGTCCCATATCAACAATTTCCGTCTTTTAATGAAGGAGAAATTTATTAAGGAACTTGTGTTGCGGTATCGCCATATCGAGGTTTGAATTTTTAGAGGAGCATTAATGAACACAATTTCTGTGTTATTTGATTGGACATTTTGACGAATTTCTTAAGTAGTTTTGTTTAAGGTAAAAAATAGTCCCCGTTATAGGTAATTGCTCCTAAATTAAATAGCTAATTTCAGCAAAATATGAGATACTCTCAAGGCGATAGAAAAGTTGTAAAAACAAACCATTTTCCCAATACTTCAAAAATTTGAATAACAAACTTTTTCAATTACTTCACATTTTTGTAAAAAATGGTATTGCGATAATATATTGAAAGAGCTGGGTTTAGATGTATTAATTAGTAACGATGTGAATTATCAAAATAACCGTACTTTGATTAAAGTGATGTGTATTGATATGCCGTTTGTAAAATCATCGTTTTCTGCCTGTAGAGAAAGGTTCAATTGATTTGCTACGCATAAAAAGACTGAATTTCAAATAAAGGCGTCAAATGACATTTTATTCAAGATTGCGATAAACTACCCATTCGTATTTTGGCGATTTTTTACCAATTTATTTTTCTAAGTAGCCTTCATGAAGTAAGGGAAAAAAGTTTTTCAATGAAGCAGTCAGGGACTACTTTTAAAAGGGCCAATGTCATTTCTCGATTTAATGTAATCTGAATAAGCCAATTTTGTAAATATAAAATTGTTGTATTTTTCCATGGCTCTAAAAACTGCCCTATATGTAATAAAGTAAGTGATATTTATTACATTTTCATTGTCAAATCACAAAATCACTGATTTACCTATGAGATTTTATTCCAATTCATAGAACCTCAGGTGTCCGCGATGATTCTTAGGAGTTCCTGCCACGCTAGCAAATGCATTCACAATGAGGGTATCTCAACATTAAATTGTTTTATCTCTATTTGAAACTACAGAATACTCTTTTGATTTCATCCAACGTAAAAGGCAAAATTTGGACAGAACTTGTGCTCTGGCTAGATGAAGACTGAATTCTAAAACCCTTCAAAATTTTGCATAGCGAATTTCGATGTTCCCGTTTCTAAAAGTGTAAGTACATTGAATGATAAATCTGTTTCAATGTGACTCGACTGATTCTAAAACTGAATTTTATTTTAGTACATTTCATAAAAATGATCTCATTTCACTTGCTTCTTCATCTCACGACTCAAATTCCGCTTAACTAATAAGGAGTGTTCATGTACTGGGATCCTCAGTGACGACGAGAATTTGGTTAACCCTTCCTACCTATTAAAAATGCATGGTTGAAGCATGAGGAAGCAAATAGTGGTGGCTCTCATGATCACACAAAACCACGCACACATGTCAGCTGTCTCATCTCCCCGTCTCACCGTCAACGTTCTTATGTCAGTTGTTGACCATTTAGCGCGTGAATACGGGCCACAGTCTGCAATCTTGCGGTAACTCACATGAGGCATGAGGCAAATCACAAATCTGCCCAGTTCCACCACTGTTTTACTGTTTCTTATCTAATCAAAAGTTTGTTCTTCTCAACTGGCCTTGTTTACAATCGATCCTGGTTATAAGGAGAACCATGTCGATAATCGGCAGATAAAATTAGTCCCCTAAGTGGGCAGATATGCAGCATTTCAATTTTTGGCTCACTGTGTGGGAAGCCATGCTAATTGATATCAGATGCAATATAAAATCAAAACACTCACAAAGTCTGAATTGAAAGATGGGAAGAACGAGCTAACTGTTAACAGCAAACCCTTGAATACGTCTAAGCAATTCCAGCACATTATTTTGTCTAAGTTAAAATGTGTAGTAGGTAAGCTGGAGTTCAGTATATTATACCGAAATTGAATTCAGTGGTATAGCCGTCTCAGAGGCCTACCATGGTGGTTGTGGGCTGGAACCGTTGTTTTACTCTGAAATGTAAATGATTATGATTGACTACACTAATTTAATTTCTATAAAGTGAGTTTAATTCCTAGAAAGTCAACCTAGTGTCAGTTAAGTTCATTCGGTTTCGGCAGCACATTCCACCTTGAAATTATTAAACGTCAGCTGTTGTTTCAATAAGTTGGAAAGCTTTCACAATCTTATTTGTGAATCATAGCCCATCAGTGGAATCCCCAGGCAGTGATTCCAGGCAGTGAATTTTAAGTGAACAGTTTTGTTGAAGGAAAAATACACAGACCCAAATGTAAGAATAGGTCAACAAGCTAATCTCAATGGACCGAAATGAAATTCGCCAGCAGATACTCTGTAGCCGCATACATATTGGAGCACATTTCTTAGGAGAAGGGTGTGAGCTGGGAGCAGTCGAAATCGATGAAATATAACATAGCCCGATAGTTGTCGTAATCAATGTTCCGTAATTATAAGAATCAAAGCATGGATATCTGAAGTGGTTTTCATTGCTTAGAATATATGATTTGGCTGAAGGGATCGGTTGTGCCTCAGTGGCTGATTTTCAAGGCCGTCACTCTCAAAGAATAGGGAAACCATTAGGCTCAACAAGCCGTGACTAGAAAAAATATGATTCTCCTCGGTTTCGCATTAGGCCAATTATAAAATTTAAACACTTAGAGTTCAAGGCTAAAGTCTCTGTTGCAAATATTTGACTTTCAGTTTGATTTTTACCTAATATATATTTCTATGGACATCCAATTATAATAAGAATGCTATTTAACCACATGATCAGACTAGTCGTCTGGGTTGACACAGCTAGGCATCAGCGTGAGCAAAAATTTTGCGTGGCTTCGCGTTAGCGTAGGCTACAGTTAAATCGCTGGATTGTCGCGTCAGCATAGCTACTTGACGCTGCTTTTAGATGAAGGTGTTATTTAGCACCCTTTGCCATAGAAAATGTTTACGGATGTCCTAAACGGAAGATGGACCGAAGTATTCTCTTAACATTACTGTGCTACAGATGGCAGAGCATCGCTTTTAGGCGTTTCTGCATATTATGAATCCATAACTGTTCATTTTTAGCTCATGACAAATCGCCTACGCTTGAATACGCTGACAAGGCATCCACAGTTGTGCATTTGGCATACTCCACAAAAATACCTATGTTTGAAAAGTCACGAGGGGACCGAGGCATGTGACGAGCACCTCATATAATCATTTTTTCTAGTCAAAAATGGTGCTTTTTTCAAGTTCTATAAAAACGTCTATGTGTAGTCACCTCATATCATAAAACTTGTAGAGCTGTGTGAAGCATCAATTTGCCATCGGATTTTATTACTTCTACCGAAATTGAATTGGATAATTTTGCTTTGCTTTGAGTATTAGATCGTGGTATCGTATTAGGCTGAATTGAAAGCATACTGCCCAACGAATTGGCTGCACGGAACCGATATGTGTTTCTTAGCAGTCCCAGTAGCATAAGACTAGAAACCACAGTCACAAATACACTTCGAGGTGAGATAGAAGTCTTCGAGGTGTCGGGTACCAGTTCTGGCCCAGAAGCCTGTACAAAGTTGGGAAAGCATCAGCGTATTTGAAGAAGTATTTTCCCAATGACTCGTCATAGAAATGCGTTAGGTTTATTTGTTTGAAGTAGAACATGTTAGTAAAAGGCCAATACAAGGAGAAATTAGATAGATGAAAGCTGCCAATGATACTTGGGTCTGAAACATCACTTGCTGGCCGTAAGGCGAAAAGAATTTGTCGTAGCGTCTAAGTTCACGAAAGTCAAGTTCGGGTGCGAGAGCTTTCAATGCTTTCAACGTTACGTTGCGATATTTCATGTCGATGTGAATGTCAATATCGCCATCCCATGGAATCTCGTCGTAATGCCGATGGGAGCCGATGTGTGATCTTGTAAGCTAAAGGGTTATCATAACCGATTGGAATTCGAGCAGTCGGTCTTGAACCGTCTGGAAACGACCGATGGTGAAAACGACGTCAAAGTCCTTAGGTATTCTACCAGTTTCATTGCGTTGGTTCAATTTGGGCTACGACATAGCAGTTAGGCTAGGCAGCAACTGCAGTTGTGGACCAGAGCATGGCATAACCACGTAAGGATTAGAAAAATTGAACCACTGGACTGAGCGTTGCTCCTCTAAGGTCCGATTCCTGCTAAAAATTATCTCACAATTCCTACGAAGGTTGGGCATTTTTTGCCAAACCCGAAAAAAATTCACCACATTGTCTAGTTGAATTTGAGTAATTCGTAGAAAAGTAGGTGTGCTTTATATAGCAGGTCAGTTTCATTTTGAGTATTACGCCGGCTCAATACCTCTCATCTAAGTGATTTTTCCTATCCACCAATGAAAAAAGTGTCATTTTGGGATTTTCGGTTTTGCCATTAATCAGGCATCTGCTACAATCTAACAATTTTAGGTACTTACTAATTATGCATGATTTTAGAAGGTGAAAACTAGTTTTGAGTGAAACATTTTCTATAGGCAGCTGAATACGTATAAACAGATGTGAGATTCTTAATGATCCTTTCATCCTTTCTTTTACCGGTATTCTGTTCAAATGATCACCCTTTATTTTTGAAATATAGGCTTATTGGGATTTACACATTTGTTTCGCTTCTAAAAAGGTTCCAATAAAAGGCGACTAACGCCAATACAAATTTCATTTTTATTAAATAAACTAGGGGAGAAATTTCGTAATTTAAAATCCTAATATCATAATCTGGATGTTTTCTATGATATAAAAATAATGACTGACGTGTGTAAACTATTGGATTGTATCGGTTTGGTCGTTTAAAAGGTGGGTACTATTAAATCAGCTTTCTTATGTAGTAAAACTATTTTTTCCATAAATTTAGGCAATCTAAAATGAAATCCTTCAAGTGTTAATCGTTAAAATCTTTCCAAAAATACTGCCTTATTTCCCCTACCCATTCCTGGCATTTGCGGTTAACTCCACCGCTTTTAAGGACTTGCATAGCACACCCTTCTCCGAAGGAATGTGCTCCAAGTTTCCATGGTGTTTGGTTTGAAAAATGACGCAATAATGCAACACCAGCAGATTTATTTTTGACGCATTAAGTTACACATTTTATCGTCCTTAAAAGTTGCTTCAGTGTACATTTACCTTTAAAACTGTTTGCTATTAGAATAGTAGCTCCTGGAGACATTCTACAAGATTGCACTAATGTCCTCATCGGGTAGGAAAGATGGATACGCCCAATTTGTTGACATCATTAGAAAAAGGAAATATCAGAATTCCCTGCATCTGCTTGTTTCGAAAGGAGGTGAGGAGGAAACCCATTTTATGACTACAATTATACATATGTCTGTTCCAGTCTTGGAGCTCTTCCAGTGTAGCAGCCCATTCAGGTGTAATTGGTATTTTCACAGGTAGGATGTTCCGTAAACATTACTTAAATGGCTCGTTTTGATTGCAAAGTAGCCTAATGCTGAGCGAAATTGTCATCAATTGTTTTGTTAGAAGGCACATAGTAAAACATGCTCTTTGTTTCGGCACTTCGAATTAAACCCGCACTTAAAATGAAGGAAAATACAAACCTATTGCTGTTCTCTGACAGCTGAGAGCAATTTCGGTGTATTTTTCCTTGTTCTTTTCTTGTAATAACGTATCATTTTTTCATCGTTTTGTCCTTAGCTAAGATAAGTAGTAGGTACAGTTGGATTGCATTTCATGTACAAAAATTGAATTCAGAAGCACAGCTGTTTTAGAAGTCCAACATGATATCTTGGTCCTAGATATGGTATTTACTTAGGCGAAAAATCTGTGCATAGAATACATCAACGGGTAAGGACATCAGCGAAATCCTTCAGACAGCGATTCCATACTCCACAAGAACAAACATATATTACTAACAGTTTTTTAAGGATAAAGTACACAGACCCACATTTTAATATGGTCAACAATGGAATCTAAATAAACCGAAAGGAAAATCGCCAGGAGATTCGTTATCCCTTCTGCATTCTAAATGGACGTCCTCCAAAAATTGGAGGAAGGGTGTGAGCTGAAGGTTGTTGTAATTCAGGCACCGAAAATAGAACAATGGAGTACCGATATTTGAGGAGGTTTGCGCTGCTAAGTAGATGAGGATTTGCTTGTAGCCTCGTGCTTCAGTTGCTGATTTAGAAGGCGTCACTCCCACAGAATCGGCAGATCATAAGGATCAGTAAGCCGTGGGGAGAAAAAGTATGATTCTCTACACTTCTGTCAGTTGGCCTTTTTTAAACATTTAAAACTAAAACTATAAGTTTAATCTGCAGCTTAACTAACCATTAAAGGCGCGAGCATAGCTGCCAACGATACTTGAATCAGAAGCATTACTGGCTGGCCTTAAGTCGAAGAAGAACTTGCCGTAGCGTTTTATTTGATGAAAGCCGGATTCGGGTGTGAGTGCTTTAAGTGCTTTCCCTGTTATATTGCGATACTTCAGGTCAATGCAGATGTCGACGTCATCATCCCATGGAACGACATCGTGGTGTCTCTGAAAGCCGATGAGTGTTGCAGCACCAAGAAACCACTGGTCTTGCAAGTTGAGTGATATAATTAATGATTGGAATTTGAACAGCAAGGCCTACAAAGTTTGGTAAAGACCAATGGAGAAAGCGACGCCTGGTTTATTTAAATGGTTCAATTTGGGCCACGCCATCGCAGTTAACTATAGACCCGAGTGTGGTTTAACCTCGTAGACTAGAATAATTAGGCCATTGTTCCTTGCGATGCTTACTAAAGATCCAATTTATGCTGATAATTAGCAGGAATGTTCCCCTCTTAAAAGCAACAATCAGGCATATTGTAATAGGCTTTTTAAAAGATGGTAGCATCATTTAGTTGATTTTGAGTAAGAAGTCCAAGACAAAGTACGACTTTTAATTATTTCATTAAACATTATTATTTAATAATTTGATAAAGCTGTGCGCACATTGTAGCCCATCCTGCCAAAAGCAAGTGACTCAAATACTTTTTTAACTAATGTGTTGTTTTATACACTTATAAAATCCTTTTGCGATTCCATATAACATTTGTCACAAGACCAATTGGTGGAATCACAAGCTAAGTGGCTACATCAGAATACAAAGTGATCTAGGTCGGGTTGGCTCTAAGTTTCCTTCCAAGCCCTGGTATTGGCCTTCCATAGTCATTTTCTGCTTCAAGCGAATTAACGAAAAGCATTTCTAAGATGAATCGATTGCAAAATATTTCTTCGAATTCGCTGACACCTTCTGCACTTTGTGCCGGACTTTGCTTTACAACTGGTACCTTTCACCTCGTAGACCTCTATTCTTCCTCCAGGCATGTTAATCATGTTATCAACACATTTACAACAGTGAACAGTAAGAGACAAATATCTGTGCCATGCAGCCAACTGATTGGGCAGTACGCGTACGTGCACCTTTTTACATCGCTTTAAAAAACCGAAGGGAACTGAGAGATACGGAGGCTTGTGGTGAGTACCTTCTTTCTGGAAACAGCACTAGTTTTCAAACGATACGACCATTACCTGACTGCATAAATCCAGCTAATCATTTCTTTATGGTCAAAAATGATGCCTTTTCATGTCCTTAAGTGAAATATCCGAAATAGGTAAAATGTGATCCCGTTTTTGTTCGAATGCATGTATAGGCGATTTTTGTACATTCGCGTTTCCTGTTCTAAAATAATAGAAGTTCCATAGTATCCTTTTAATAAATACTAGTTAGGTGCTAAAACCCTTGTCGGACAATAAGATTTCATTCAGGGTTATTGGATTGTCTAACCAGATGCCAGGTTTACAGAAGGGTACCTGGAATAGCTCTTGAACATTTTGATTGTCAAAAATCATCCTATAATGCCAGGCTTTCAGCAGAACCGATACATGCACCATTGTTGGTCATAAGTGCGTTTTCTTCATAGAGCTTTTTTATGCTCAACCTATAAGTCGGCATTTCACAAGTGTCAGATCATTTGGATTAACACTTTTGGTTAGATTAGCATATTTGGATATAAGACGATTGTTTGACATTTAATTCCCCCATTTTGATCAGTCTTGCTGTAAAGAGTTGACCTTTAAAGCCATTAAAGAAACCTTTGGCGGTTACCTTTGATCATTTCTTGCTCCATACAAACAAGAAACCCTTGAGATGCAGCTGCATTTGGCAAAAATTTAGTGCCCAGACAGGCCGCGAGAAGAAAGTTCGTGTTTTTTCACCTTTCCGACGAATAGTTACCGTAATTTGAATTTGCTAACTGCGCACAAAAAATGACCACGGAATCACGCATGAATCAATGGATTCCTGCTAAAATGCTTGAAATGGGAAATAATTTAGGATAATTATTTTTTGAATCGCTACAGTTCTGGAAAAACCGTCTTTGCTTTTTAAAAATAACCTTCCAAAAAGCTCATAACCACCGTCTTTTACCCCTTGAAATGCTCAAATTACTCATTTCATTATCGGTATAATTTATAAATGAGGATTAATTTAACAATATGATCCATTAGGACAGCAAAAAACGATGAATTGTATTTTTCTTATCAAAACAGTCTGTAGGATTGAGCAGTTGAACTTCTAAGTGATTAACGTGGATAACCAAAAAGGTCCAGACTGTTCCTTGTTGTATCGATAAAATAACGAAGACTATGTTCGTAGACAGGCGATTGTGTAAAGAATGTGGTGAATCACCTGGCTTGACAAGGCTTGGCTGAAGCGTTCGCTGATGGGTTCAGGTTTGTCGAGTATGCATAGCTGAAGTTATGCTAGTTGTCCGCAATTCCTTCTTACAGCTCTGCACGCTCTTTAACAACGATTTGACTATCTATATTTATTGCTATGAAATATTTAAGCCAAAACCTTTCTTTATGGCTGTTCGTTGAGGATAGGCTCATTGCATTTTTTATTAACTCAAAATTCACTTCTTAGAAATAATCAGGTAGTTACGAGAATATTAATCAAGCCATGTGTTGAGATTTTGTTTAATTATCAGCTCACATTACGGGAAGCAAATTGTTTAATAAAATATTTAACATATCTTTGGTAAAATAAAGCTTTTCAAGCAGAAGAACCTGAGCTCATATCAAATTTAGTGGTTTTTGTCCAGTGTCAAATTCGAAAGTTCCACAGTAATATATAAAGCATGTTTCAGAAAAAAGCATCTTCCTTCAAGAAATCGTCAATGAAAATATATGTTTTATGAGATTAACTCTCCAGAAAGAGGCAAGAATGCATTGACATTGCATTTACAGGTGGATTGTTTTTCATTATTAGCAGGTAGCTAAAGCTATTTATAGTGACATTCGAATTTGACTTGACTCTAATTAAACCAACCAAAGAAAAACAGCCCAAAACCAAGGCTTTTTTGACAGTGCTTTTCTCGTCAATAGACACCAAACATTGCAAGAGTTACTGCTCGAATTCCAATCCCCAACTATAGCTTAAAATTCCCAAGACAAACTGTACCTAACCAGCGGAATGCCCAACGATCCCATGGGACAATGACTCGAAGTCATTATCGGGACCTCAATTATAGTAACGACAGAAGTCTTGCAACGGCACCCATCGCAAATTGGCTATTATTATTGGCGAACAGGTTAAAAAGTACTTTTTTGCAGCCGTTAGTGATGTTGACTATCCACGGAAATAACTTGGCATGAAAATCAACCTCCCTGGAGGACCCATTTCTCATGACAAATTAAGTTTGACTTTTTCTTGGTTCATTTTGGATTTCAACAAATAACTGTGGGAAGCACTATTTTTGTTTCATATAACGCATCCAGCTCTCTGACGAAATCTAGATAAATCGAATCGTAGTTCTTACCTCGTATCGAGTGCACAGTTGCAATTTCCTTTTCAGATTTTTGGATAAAACATTTAGAATGGTAAAACAACACACTAATGAAAAACCACAGACCTCAGGACATGCAAACTTCTGCATTTAGAATATCAGTGCGGCCTTTCATCAGAATTTGATGCTCTGTTTCGATAAGCACTAGGTTGGTGCAAGTAAGAGCGGACATTGTCAAATGTGATGAGTTTTCAGTGAGAGCTGCATAGTTGCAATCTATGCAGGAAGGAGGACGGAAAACACTTTTTTACAATTCGCTACCACACTAAAGGCGAGAATTATAAAGAGTGCAGATTGTGGATGAATGTAGATGCGTTTCGATGGAATCGAATTTCACATAGGGCTAAAAAGTCAAAAGTATTAACGGGTTTTACTGGTGTAACTAACCATCATTGATGTAAAATGGAGGTTCATCTTGAAAATAGTCGTTAGTTTTACGGTGAATTTAATTCAGAGATTTACGCGAAAAAAGAAAGCAGTTAAATAGTATAGGTGTATACAGTAGCTTCTCCCAATCTTTATAAATGACTTTCCACCTTGCCAATTCACCTCGATTGCGATCATATAAAGGAAATGTAATACTTTTCCAATAAAGTCTTTTTTGAGGATTAAGAGAGGTCCATTGGGAATTTATATTATCATGCTTCCATTTAATTTTGCACTCCAGATTTATATGGTTAAAATAAATCGGTAACTAGGTCGATGTTTGAGGCGGCATGAATAAGCCTCCAGTTTTCACATGGGCTCAGCGTGACGTCAGCTACGCAGGCTTCTTAGAAGGGGTACGGTTCTCACGCCCTCCCACCCCGTTCTCCCTATGGTAGTTACCAACAAGGAGAAAAACTATGTGTATCCTTTCAGCTGCAAATTCCTAATGAACTAAGCAAATTGAGAATATCTTACATTTGCAAGTTACCAACCAAACGCTAAATGTATCCATTGGAGTTTTTTTGCCATAGGATATCAATGTTGGTTGTAGAGGCCAATATGCCACCTACATCAATGTAGGCGAATAATCCCAGAACATCATCTAGATTAATGCGTGTATCCATTTAACTCTAAAGGATCAAAATTGTGTTTCTGTTCACTTTACCCAACGGAATAAGGATCTTATGAAAAGTCGTTAAATTGAGTCAAATACCACTTTTAACCAAATCGTAGTCACAATTGGCAAACAATTGCTTCTAACCAAGGGAAGTTTATTTTACTTTAAATCAAAAATCATATCAGTGAAACAACGGTTGACAGTTGGGTAGAATTTTATCAAAATTCGTGATTTTAACTCTTAAGCATTTACAAACTTCATCAGGACTTCGAAATCACCTATTCAACACGAATCACGTTGTGGATCATTGGGAGCCGACACTCGTTCCAACGCATATAACCCCAGGAGGTTTAATTGATCGGTTTCATTTTGGCCGAGCCACATGAATAGACCAGTTGGATACTGGAGCTTGGTTTTAGAATGTGAAGATTATAATACTGTGTCCCTTGCTATTCATCGAAGCTTGAATTCCTTCGAATAATTAAGGACAGCGCAAGTCCGAAAGCGATGAACACCTTATCTGTGATATTTTCGATTTTGCCATGATTCATTTACTGTTTTGTTTGAAGAATAACCAGGCACCTGTCAACTTAGTGACACTGGATGACTCAATTATTTTGATCGCCGTCAGAGAGAAATATAAGGTAACTATAGCCTTTTAAAAAGGGCAAATCGTCATCAACTGCTAACTCCTATAGTGTCTCGTGTGCAATGCAGGCGTGACAAAGCAGTTACTGGCAGCCACGAAGTTTTGACTGGAGTTGAGTTCGGGTGCAGAAACGATAGGGCACTTCCTAAAGATCATACTTTTGGATAAATTATATTTGTTTGTTAATCGTGCTAACTGTTGTGTATATATACTTTACCCTCCAAAAAGCTATTCTGTTAAGATATTTCTGGAGCATGGAACCACAGTCTGAAGGATTCCGCTAATGTCCTTACTTATTTTTTTATTCTGTTCGCTAGTTTTTTTCAAATCAAAAACATGTTTGACCAGAGACGCTATGAGAAGTAGGTTATGGACTGCAAATTCACAGATTGAGTAAAAACGCTATTACATTTACATTATTTCATGCACCGAGAAATGTAAATATTCAATTACATAACTTCCACTGACCGTAGCAAAATTTTTTACGTTGTGGATGGTGATTTGTACATCACACGAACTTCTCTTAAAAAAATGTTCTCCAAGTTTCGAGTGGAGTTCAGGTTGAAAGGTGCCGTGATAAGCAACAAACTAGGAGATTTCTCTTATGAAAAAGTGCTCTCAACGTGTTGTCGCCACTAATCTTGTCGTTTCTAATAGAGTATTCAGTTAGGTAAAGGTCTGCTCACGTGTGTTCTGGATCCAGGCTTCACCGTTTTTGCAAAAACGTGCTCATAAAAGTCATTTTAATATCATCTGATTGATGTTTCTTCTTTCAAAAGCCAACTCTTTGGACCAGAAAACCAAAGAATATGAAGTGATTGGAGGATAGCTGTAATATACAAGGAGTAACTCAAAATAAATCAGAAGAGCTCAACATACAAACGACTGATTTTTAATTGGAGGGAGATAAAAAAGATTCAAAATTTTAAAGATATTAAAAATATAAACTCGGGCGTCAGTTCATGTATACATATTTTAATCTTGAAAATCATTCAGTATCATGGAAACTTAAGGCACTCAGACTGAATTTTTATGTTTATTAATTAAGAAGCATCATTGTAGCATATTTTGAGCAGGATTCACAACTGCTGTTTTCGAGGAAGCAAGTGAAATGTGACTACTATTAAGAATTTAGTAGTATTTGGATTCAGTAGTATAACCATAACTCTTTGCTCTTTGAAACCGCCCCATTTCGAAGTGATTACAATCCCTGAACTTGATGAATACGTTTATTGTAAAACTTTATGAGATGGGGAGAAAAGCCATTTGAGCTCTACCAGTTTAACTGCCCTTTTCCGTGTTATTCGAAGTTTCAAAGGCACGATTTTTCATTATAATTTCTTACTGACAAATTAAGTTGGGAAAGTCTTTTTTATGAGGCATGCTCCTGCACTCTGTTCCATGCTACGTATTTCGAAACATGAACTTCCAAACCTTAGCGAATTCATAAGATCGGAGTGAAATGTCCTCTAGACCTGCACTGCAAATGAACAGAATATTATGGTGTAATTAACAAAACTACTGCACTTATTTGAAGCCTCAACAAACAGTTTTGAGATAGTACGCCGTTTGTCTAGAGCTATTACAAATCAAAGATTGCCTAACGGTTTTCGCCTCAGTGGTTTAAGTTATGTTTTTCTAATATTCATGGACAGATAAGCTAAAATAACCTCCACAAAGTCTCTTATTCCAAATTTTAATCTGCATATTCATCTTGCCTGAACTTTTCTTAAGGCACGATTGATGACTCACCTTCAGGTAATTCTCTTTTCGTTGACAAGGTGAACCTCTTCAATCAGCGGTAATGGGATTTCTCAATTTCTGGTACTTCAAAAGTAAAAACCTTCACATTCTGGCGAGCCCTCACAGTTCGACACCCGTCCCTGAAGAACACTGCTCCTTGACTAAAGCAGGCGCGAAGAAGTGATAGGCCACCTCCATTCGATCACTTCTAGAACCAATGTACTCTTTACATTGTTCTCCATTGACGTATATGTCTGTGTACAATCCACAATGAAAATTCGCTATAGAGTCGTTTAATATTCGGTCCACTGTGTGCTACTGCCTGCTTGTCTGGCAAGATACATCAGGGCCAATGAGTGATAACTTTGGTGCCCTCTGTAAGGGGGTTTTACCTCAACGTGATTTGCCTTTTGTTATCATGGCGTTATCATAACGATTCTGCATTTAGCATCCAAAAGCCTACGGAAGCTACGTTTTGGGCACCAGATACGATGTAAAAAATGTTAACCGATAAATTTAGCTCAGGTTTGATATTTAGACGTATCTCGGATAGGCAACATCACAAGATGTCTGCTAAATGAAAAAAGGTTATCTTAAAGCGTTTGCTGGTAAATCCAAATTTAATTTGGTGACATTTCAAGCCTTTCTCCAATTCACATTGATATTAGAAATCAATTAATGAAAATTACTATTTTTTCTCAATTTGAATGTGAAACAGAGCCATAAGAAGGAATTCTAACAAAATCGTTACTAGAGAAAGATGGTGAAAGTGCTGAGGGAATGCTTTTGCATTCAAAAAGGCCTAGTCCCCTTCAATTGCTATCGCTCACTTGGCGTCACGTGAACGATGCAGAAGCAACAAATCAGCGAGTGGCAGCTCCAGTTGCTCACACAAAGCACACAAGCTGTGCACAGGCTACATCCAGTAGCTCATCTTTATCCAGTTCTTAGTTTCACTATGAATACCTGTATACGCCTAAAAGTTTAAATACAGGATCCTCAGTTTGGACTCTGGTGGTTAGCCACATTATCCTAGGTGCTCGAAAATAAACTAACACACTGCGAACACACGTGAACGCACATTTTCCCAACAGCGTTTCTGGGTCATGTTCAAATAAGTGTGTGCTCCTCTATTGCCACTCTGTTCAATTCATCCCGTGTGTTTTAGAGTCGGACGATTTACTATAATAAGCGCAAGTTGAAAGGCACACAGGATTCGCATTTAGTCTCGCGGAGTTGTTGAACTCCGCTAAATAAATGGTTATGAGCTATAAAGGGGATCTAATTTTTTGGCCTAGGACATTGTTTTTAGCAATTTTAAGATGATTTTTCAAACGGTCTATCAATATTTTATTAATTCGCTTATTTTGGCATTAGAAATTGCCTTTAAATTTCTTAACTCTCGACGGTTACGATTCATTTAACCTGCGCCAAAATCGATAAGCAAGTATTCTTGCACATTCTGATTGGTTGATCCATACACCTTGTATGTTGATTGGTGTTGCGCAACTAATAGTTTCAAAAGCACTCATTTATTTCCATGGACTTCAAACCACTCACTCAGAAAAACCTCAATGAGACAAGAAAGTTCCCAGCAGATTGGGAAAAAGTGTCTGTCCGTTGTCGTCACAGTATTGCTACTGTTACTCATTCCTAGGAGAGTTTGGAACATCAGTAAGTATCGCGAGGTCCCATGGCCCAACTCTAACGATCCCTACCTGGTTAAGTCGAGTTCAGGCCCGAATTTAAAATTGCTGCCTAACCTGAGTGCAATTGCATGGCCCAAATTGGATCGTCCGAATATAACTAAAATAACCAAAGGATTTGATGTCGCCCTCACCGTCGGTCGATACGAGACATTGCAGGCCTTGATGCTCAAATTCCAATCGGTAATGATATCACTCAACTTGCAAGACAAATGGCACCTTGGTGCTAGATCACTAATTGGGTCTCTACTACACCACGACATCATTCCTTGGGGTGATGACATTGACGTCTTCGTTGACGGCAGGTATCGCAATATAATCGAAGAAGCGTTGGAACTCCTCGCTCCTGAATACGGATTTCATCGACTGAAAAATTTTGACCAGGTCAATTTCCTACTAATGCCAGCCAGTGATGTTTCCGATCCAAGTGTAATTGGAAGTTTCAAGCTTTTTTCTTACCCGTGGTCTTTGCCTTTTCTAGACATTTTCTTCTACGAGCAAATAAACCATACCCACATTTACGATGGGTTGTGGGGCACATTCATAATTAAAACAACTGACGTTTTGCCCACTTAGTACAGACCATTGGGTGGGAACTGGTACCAAGCACCTCGAAGACCACTGCCTTTCCTGAATATGTATTATTCAAAGAATCAACACATGTGCGTGAGTAATGACTGGTATTACGTCAGTGAAACTGGCAAGAAACCAATAGCCGTTCCTTGTAGCCAATTAGTCGATAAATATGCTTTCGTACAGCGTTGTCCCGTGCCTGAAAAGGAACGAGAGGATTTGTGGAGCTATGAAGCTTGTGACGTGTACCTGCTTTACGGAAATGGCACTCCCATCCACAAGATTCGGACGTAACTTGATTGCAACGAAAATAAGGATCCTTTCTTCATGGTCAAGAATGACGCCTTTAAATTTCCACAATTAAAACCTTAATCTTTGAATAATGCCTAATTAAGAGTTTATTTCTCTTTCATAGCATGGATGTGCAATTTTTGATGCAATGGACTAGGTCCTAGTCGAAATCTAGTCTTGAGCCTAGGAACATTCATGTCTCCATTGTCTTTGTTAAAAACGTTAACTTTAGATGCAGTTGAATTTAAAAAAGCATGCGATTCCGTGCAATTGTTAGGCTAACCAGACACTATCACGTTAAAAAGAGGGTGAGGAGTAGCAAATTAGGAGAATGATTAGAGACACTGTTCTTGATTATTTATTGTTAAGTATTTTATTGTTCAAAATAATAATACTAATTTTTTCGATAGACCATGTTTTCTAAGCGTTTTGACTGAAACCGTCTTAATTATTGTGCTATTAAATGAAGTTTAAATCAGTACTAGATTAAAGGCATATCAGTTCATTAGAAAGACTATTTTATTCAGTTACAAAAAGTCCATATTTTGCAGGATTTATACACTCCGAGATGGGTCGCCATTTTCTAATTACAGAGATCCAAAAAAATGAAAAGTTTGAAAACTGGAAAGTAGAGTGCGGCTGGACATGATAGTAATACTGCCTATGTAGACCGTAAAGAACCATTCTTTTTTGCTTTTTTTTATTTAGAAAATAGTTGCATGACGAGCGACATTCTACTGAGTATTTCTATAAAACCATGCAATATTTTGGCAACTTGTTTGGAGTTCGTCTTGGTGCAAGCAATTTAAGACTGCTTATGAGGGCTGGCATAAAACCCCAAATAAATCTACTTCTGCACTCTTCGCAATGCTCCATTTTTTATTCGTTCTTAAAATCTTTTATGGGCGGAATCAGAATTTTACCATAACTGCAGCTATTGCCGTAATTCTTACTAGGCAGCGGTAGTGAAGGTTTGGGAACGCAGTTAGATCAGTATCACGGTCTTCTGACAGTGGTGGATGTAAAAAAATTCGAGGGCTATTTAAATAATTCATTTTGTTTTCGTATTTGATAGAATTAGCTGCATGCTTAGAAATTGAATAAGCTTCAAAATTGTCACTTTAATAATAGTATTGTTAAATATCATGAAATCAGTCATCATCGGAAAATCACAACCAGGTGAGTAGGAAAATTGTTTGATAGTATGGCGTATCGCTATGTTTTAAACAATATATCAATTTTTCTTTCATTATTACCAAAGTATTCTTTTTATTGACCTGGCGAAAGAAGCACTACTTTTAAGTAGGTTCCCCATTTCTGGAAATATCTTAGGTAAGGTAAAAGTTAATTTTGATAGTCTGTTGACGCTATAATATTGCCTATGTTGTTAAGATAATCGTATACGTTTACATAAAACAGAGATGCTTGGAAAATAGTTGAACATGTTAGAAAAAATGCCATTAACACAGAACGGGCTTTATCAGCTCCCATTTTTTCTACTTTAGCCAAAGCTACTGTATCATTTCGAGCACACTTTGTGATCTAGCACGTAATTCTCGACTGTCTGTGGAGGCTGTCAAACGATTTCCTGCCATTTAAATTTTCCCTTACATTTTCTCCCTAATGCTCCTGAATTGATGGGTATAGAAAGACGTCTTAGAGCCGTAGGTCAATCAGCTCGAGACGTTCCGCTATTTTTGTCCTGCTAATTCCAATGGAGACCTATCAACCTATTTGCGTAGGCAAATGTGTTTAATCTAGGTATTGATAACACTTGCGGATATTACCACTGTTTATTATTTGAGATCAAATGTGTTAATTTTCAGTAGGTTTTAATTCAAAAAATATTTTTTTGCCCTAATGTGATTTTTGTACTTATTCATCTGAATTAAACATTACTGATTTGATTTCACTGTAAATATTTTATATTACTTTCTTAGCTAATAACCTGGTCAATAATTAAAGGCTCTTAAATGCCTTCTAGGACATTCAGATGATTTTTCGCTTGTTACTTTTAATGGCGTTTCACCATCATGTGGCATTTTTCCTTTCCTTTAACAGCCTGAGCTCATTGAGGTGATTATATCATTTTGAGATTCCCTTACTAGGTATCATACCATTTGAAATTAAAATTTAAACGAGACAGGTGAATTATGTAATGATCGAATTATTAGTAATCACAAGTATATAGCACGATACATTTTCTGGTCTTTATTCTAAAATTGTTTCGCTACTTGAAAAATATATGTCTTGTAATACTACATATTAAAAATATGTATTTGATTTCACTGCATCTATTTTATAATGTTTTCGATAATTACCTATTATTTGCTTTTGCGTCTTGAATTTGGAAACGCTTAATTCAAACACCTCTAGTGCTACTAGAAACGTTGGCACAGTACAGTTATTAAGCACTTTGAATGTTGCAACTGATTGAACCAGGTTTCAATAGCCTTTAATTGAATTTGAGTGAGAATTTGACATCTGCCAAAATATTGTGATTTAATGCTAGTTCAAAGGACGTCAGAGAATTAAGCATGCTTTAGTTAACCTTGAATTGCCAACCACAGTAGAATTCGAAAGGTTTTTCTTTAAAGTCTTGCAATGAATAGTACACTGTAAACTTCTTGACTGAAGCATTGATGGCTGAAACTCCATGAATTGATACTGAAGCACATGAATCTTCTCACTTAAAATAAAAACACGTTACGATATATTATCCTAAATTCACTCAAAACATATCACACTTTCCTCTTTGCAAAGCAATTTCAT
>JAUOZQ010000950.1:0-20526 GCA_030710315.1 Anomotaenia brevis
TTTTAAACAAAAATCTATAAAATTCAAATTGGTAAAAGTGGCAAACTAAATTAAGCGTTTTCTTTTACTGATCTCATCGGCACGTTAATTTCGGCAAGCATTCGGCGTAGCATAATTGAATTTCATCATAGGTTGGTGCACTGCGTGGTAGGCGTGCTACAAAGTTAGAGGTTTAAATATGTTTCCTCTTTGAAAGCTATTCTTATAATTTGTGCCTTTCCAATTTATGCAGCTGGATATCCGCTCTTATTCTCGGTTTGGCTTAAAATGTCGATTTAATTTATAAAATTATTATTCATTTCGACTTTATCTTTCCTCCCAAAAGCAGCCCTAATGAATTTGTTCCAACTCTTTTTCAGTTACCATGTCTCGAATAGGTCGGTTACTGAAAAACGAATTAATGGAAATCTTTTCAAATCCACTCGTATGCATAGGAAGTGAGCACAAAATGAGAATGATTCACTTCTGCGCTGTACTGGACCTGATGGAGGAAATAGTGCAAAAAGAAACCGATCTCCTCTTGCATTTGTATGATAGGAATGTCGGGCTGGCTTGCCTCAAAGCCAGCTTAGAGGGATGTCTACGCAAGGCAGGTTTCATCCGTGCCCTTTTGCAACAACCTCGATGATCAAAGTCTGTACGGAATCTCGTCATTTGTTGTTGCTTTTAGAAAGGTATCGATCCTTATAAGCCTTGGAGAACTCCAGACCAATACAACTGCACATCGGTGCCTGGGTGCCACTGCAGTCAACCGCGAGACAATGCCTGTAGTTGCCTCAATTGTGGCTTCCTTAAATCTGAGACATATGAACCATCTAAGTGTTACATCACTAAGGGTGATGAGCGCTATGAGACTCGTGAGAATATCCGTGGAAGTGTAAGTGCGACTTTTAATATCAGATACTCGAAAGCGGCTATTGTTGGAGAAATAAGAAGCCGCCTATGAGCTGTTAATAAGTTGATGTCGGCAGACAGGGCGTGTAGGAGGTATCTGCAATGGTAGAAACAGAGTAATGCAGAGGTCTGGGTGTCGGTGAGTTGAAGAAGCCCGGGCATTCAAGTGCCGAGCTTGGTGGTTGCACGGTACAAGTGGGGAACTTCGTGGTTCTCCGAATAGGGGTCACAATGTATTTGCAATGGCTCATTATAGGAGAGCACGAGCCTATCTTTTGTTTTGCACTGATTTAGCAGAGTTCTTACCGTTGTCTGATGGCAATTTGTCACAATCTCTAGAGCAACTCGGAGCGTGGCTTCAGAGAGAGCGCGATCACGCGCTTCATGGAAATTCCGAATCAGTTAAATTCACTTCTGGATGCCAATTTCATGAAGGTGCGAGTGGTCCGCAAAGAACGCAAAGAGGAGGAGCAGAGGCAGGCTTACTTGTTGAATTGGAACAAGCGCCTCTTCTGGCAGCTGAAGGAGGTGAGTCGTCTTCAGAGATCAAGTGGACGAGTGTGCGAGAGTCAGATCTGCTAAGAGATGAACAGCTCATATCCATGTGTTGAAAAGTGTTCAAGTTATGAGTAGCCATATTATTGTTGTTGAGGTGCACATTATAGTAGTCACTTGCGTGTGAAGGCATTTCGAAATTGTGATCGATATTCCTAACCACCTCTTTCAATGAGCCCTGGTTGTGTCTTCCATAATTAACTGATCCTGGTGTATTTATCATTGTAGATCTCTCCTGATGAGGCAGCGATGGTGGATGACCTCTTCCAAGATCTCTTTTCAGCGACTCCAAAGAAGTTGGTGGACCGCAGTCGTGAGATCGTACCAGAAGATTTCTTGCTAATAGATCAGGTAAAGGCAAAATGACAACATGTTTAAGTTAGCCTTATGACGAATAAACTTCACGTTTACGCGGGCTACTGCCACGACTTGTAGCCAGTTTGGGAGTTAATCACTTCAATAAAAGCAACCAGAGAATAAACAAAGCAGTTAGAGAAACGCATTTTCTAAACACTGCTGCCGTCACTGTCAATTGTATTTTTTCGCTTTCCTTAGCCCAACGAGGTCGATGGCGAGGAATCGTTGCATCGTCTCTATGGGGAGGCCATGAAACTACGAAACAGAGCACTGGCTGTTCAGGCAACATATTTTGCTAAGATCTTTAATACTCATTGGGATTGCTACAATTATCGCGCGGCAAAACTGGCCAAACAACGATCGGTGTTTGGCGAGACACGCGTCGACGTGATGCAGTTAAAATCGGCAATCGAGATCCTGGAGAAGGGAGGACTGGCCTCTTCATTTGAGGTTAGCATTTTCTCGCCTTCAAGATAGGCGCTGTCTACCTTCGCCTTTTGATTTTGATCACCATAAATGCATGCTTCATCTTTGTGCAGGAGGACACCGTCAGGAGAGTAAAGTCGAGATTCGGGAGAAATGTGAAATTGGCATTTGATACCGCAACCTACCTGTTGATGCCTTACGACACTCCTACTGAAGAAGAGCCTCAAGGTGAAGGGTTGGCTTGTCTCATCTGCGGCTCCCTCTGTCGCAAAAGCCTCCATTTCGATAGAACAGGGCACTCACTGTTCTTCGACAACTCGTCTGCCCTATTGTGGGGTGTTAATGGGAGTGAGCCCCTCAAACCTACAGGGGCTTATCCCGATGTGAGTCAAAGCTACAAGTTTAAAATCAGTTGACGCTGCTTACCTATCCATTAATCTGTCTTAATCTTGATTGCTTTGTCAGATTCCTGAGGCGAAACTGAATGAACTCTGGAGTGAGATGATTGGGCGCATAGTGAAGGAGTTGAATGAGTGGCGTCAAGTCCTGCAAGATCGTTTGTTGAGCTTTGAGAAGCAAATGAGGGAACGCGTAGAATTCATTAGGGACCTCAACAATAATCTCTCATATTCCTTAGACGCGGCTCTGTCGGATCTCAACAAACTACTCGATTGGTGTCTCTTTACCCAAAATCTTGCTGAGGTAAGTATCAAATATAGAAGCTTTTTCATTTTGAGGAATGAATAGGACATTAACACATAGAAATGGCTTTGCCTAAAAGGCAAGTGTTGGACTGTTTCTGCTCTTAGGCTTACGCACCTAAGGCCAATGACTTAAATGATAAACATCTTCACCTCCTTATTTTAGTCGGATTCCGAGTTTGAAAGAGTTGTGGATGTCATGGATAAAGTCCATTTGTCTGACGAGGACGCGAAAGCGGACTATCCATCAAGCTGTAATGACGAAGAGAATGTTACAGGATGTCCTTCGTTAGATTATCTTGGTGATCTTGCAAGCCGTACTGATTCGACAGAACGTCTTCTGGTCCCACAGTCCGCAAATACGTCGACAGCAAGCCGGGAAAATGAGGTGAGTTTTCTTCGAGTATTTAAGCGATGGCAATGGAGAAGTTACAGTCTAAGACATGTGCTTCTCCTCTCCAAGCATGTTAATGAGGAATACGTGGAAGCTGAATCGGAGGCGGGTACTAGAGAGAGCACCGGTGCTAATGCTGCCTCGCAGTCGGTACACGATGACTCCTCCAGCTTCAAAGATTCCGTGAGTTTTTTTTCTTCTTCCCTCTTCGTAACCATCGTTTGCCCATTCAACTTGAAAATGGTCCCATGAACAACCCGATAATAGGCTGCTTGCATGAAAACACATTGTAGGTTAAGAGCACTACCGAGACGGAAGTGGGCGACGCCAGTAGTGAGGAGGGAACCTCTTCCACCTCTTCGCTTACGGATTCAAGTTGGGATCGCGCTGGCGAAACCGATGTTAGCCTCATATTTCCATTCAATTTGCTTCCGTGCATCGTAGGATTTATTTCCTTGTGATTCATTTTAGGACGATAGAGCCGCGAACACTGAGAAATCGGTCGGAAGTGGACGGGGCCTTTTGGGAAAACTGCTGAGCTTCTTCCATTAGACTCTAGTGAATTGGCAGCCATTGTGGGCCACAATTTTCTTTGTACTCCCGTCGTTTATGTGTGTAGTAGAATTCCATGACCACTCCATTTCATTAATACGTTGATATTTCGTGTGTGTGTACTAAACGTCCCTTTGTGTGATTAAAAATCACTCTTTTATGTTTGTTACCTCTTGGCTTGAGTGACAATTACTTCATAGCGCCGACGGATTAAAAATATGACAAGCACATCGAAATAGAACTCTCGTGCCATTGTTATTATTAGTGTAAATGAAGTTTGAACAGATGCAAGTGCACTGATAAAATAACTTAACTAATTGTGATTATTTAGTGAATTTTTATGAATATTTAAAATACCTGAAACTGATTAATAAAGATAAGTTTTTCCTTATCTGACGTTAGAATCCATTAGATGAGATAATTTCAGCCTCGAAGTATTGATTCATTCCTGAAGTATTGTCAACTAAAAATTGTGTTTTTAAATCATTCTTGGATCTACGGACCTCGATTTGGCCTTCTAAATTTAACTCATCAGCTTCCATTCATCGCCTGCCACAAAAACGGACTAAGTGGAACTTTTGTCTGTCAGTAAATGCAATAATTCTTTACCTCTGGTTGTGTGAGTAAAGTGGCATCTTCATCTCTTCATTGACTGAGCTCAAATTTATTTTCTTCCAAATGCATAATGAGGAGGGTGAGTCGCTTCTCCCATATAGCAAGCCACTAGTGCAAAGACTCTGGCTTTTATGCAATATCTACTACTTGGAAGAACTTAGCTAGGCAGTGCATGCATGACGATTTTCTTAGGTGCCAAATATCATCCACGTTTATAAGGCACTTCGATCGAGCATCATGTGACGTCACTTCTATCTGTTTTTATTTCGGGTTTGCATGCGCGTAGAACCGGGTCACGTAGGCCAGAGCAATATTTAGGGGGTAAAGTTATTCACCCAACTTATGGAGAGACGATGGAAGATAGTTGAAAGGAATCGTCTCAATTTTTTTGCAAAAATCAGAAGTTAAAAGGAAACATTTAAAGATGAGAATCATGCTGGACGTGAAGATGAGCTAAATGAAAAGTTTCTTGAAGCAGTAGTGGAGAGGTTTTACCTATTTTGCCAGTTTAGGAAGCTCATTGTGAACTAACTGACAACCACTATGTGTAGAATTGTACTGTTTGCAACTCCACACTCATCCGACCTTGACCTTGTTGACCTTTAAGTAGGCAAATAAAAAACGTGTTCTTTGGATGAAAGCAGTGTTGTTTCATTAATTTACTTCTGGGTTTAAGGTATAATTTATGGTAGTTAATTATTAACTACCGACGGTCAACGACAATGCAGTCGCCAGTGTGAAGCACCATTACATTATGGCTTTGTTCCATTACAATTCTTTAAGAAGTTAACCTTTCACGCTTCAATCCAAGAATTTTAGTAATTAATGGGATCTTACAAATTTCAAAACAAAATTCAAAACAAAATCAAAATTTTTTTATCAATATGCAAGAAACTTATCTTATATATGGCATTTGAAAAACCTAAGATGAAGTGGAATTAGCTGTTGCTCTAAACCAGTGCACCCTCGTAGCTTTCAATTGGAGAACACTTGTTTTTGGATTTATTCTAGGCGAAAAATGCTCTTTTGTCGACTCATGCATCCTGTTCCAGTCCCTTGTGTCAAAACTGGTCTCGCGAGGTTCAAAAAAGCTATTATATTGATGAATGTTATTGTGCATTTTGGGCATATATCATAGCTGCAACAGTAGAAAAAGAGAAATGCAGAGGTCTGGGTGTCGCTGAGTTGAAGAAGCCCCAGCATCCAAGTGCCTTGTTTGGTGATTGCACGGTACAGGTAGGGAACTTCGTGGTTCTTCGAATAGGGGTCACAATGTATTTGCAATGGCTCATTGAAAGTGGAACCTGCTGCCTTAAAGAGGCTTTTATGCAAGTTCGTGGTGAGGCACCTTGGCTCGTTATTCTTAGCTCCCAAATCCACAAGAACAAAGATTTCTCTATCCAACTCCTCTGGTGATTTTATCTATTTGCCTTGTGTAATTACATTCAACATGCTAGTGTGATTTTGCGGTTAGGTTCATATACTTGCTGTCTAGTAGCTGCTGCTTTTCCTCATAAGTGGTAACTAAAAAGGGGGAAGAACATGTGCATTCAAATTACTGATGAATGAAAAGTAAAATTTGCTTCGAGTATTGTTGTCATAAAGCCTATCCTTCTTTATACCCTTGTTGAGTATTAGAGCTGAAATACATTTGCATGAATAAGATACACAAAACTATAGGTACATGACACTATCGTTTTAAAGCATTTCGACAACTTCTCGTTTCGCAGAAAGCGCACAGCGCAATACTCTTACAACCTGTCAAGGAAATTTAATTGAGCTCCTTCGAAAGGGCGACGAAATTAACGTACTGATTAGCCCAGTAAAACGGTAAATTTGTATTTAATACCACTATTATTATAATAAGAAAAAAGCTTTTCCATTTATTACTATAAATTTTAAATGTAAATTAAAAAGAGGCGCAAACACTGTTAACTTATTTACCCTTTTTAAAACACGCAATCGATAGAAACGCAGTACTTAATGGGAGAAAATTATAAAGTTATTAAAGTTATAAAGTTCTGAAGAAGAGACTACTTTAATTTTACTCTTTCGGGGTGTGTTCTAGGTATTACTTTAGACATTACGTTTAATTCATAGCTAAATTAGATTGTGCTAAGTCATCTGCTAATTTTTTTAAATCTTCTGTCGTCTTGAGTGTACAGTGTTGTTTTTAAGGCATGTCGCCAATTTCTCGTTTCGCTGAAAGCGCATAACGCAATACTCCTACAGCCTATCGAACATATTTAATTTTTCTCCTCCAAAAAGAGATGGAATTAACGTGCTAATTAGCTCAGTAAAACGAAACACCTAGTTGATACCTAACAGAATTTTCAATCACCATTTCCGTAAAGAAAAGCCTTTCTTAGAATAGTGCTTTAATTTAGAAAACATCATTTAATAAGGAAAACTTTTCTGCTGATACCGTTTGATGGATGAAGCTTTTTAAATTTACTGTTTCACTGTGTGTTCTAGGCAATTCTTTTGACCTATTGAAGTTACCTCATAGGTGAATAACTTATAAGTACACCATGCTAAGAAATCTGTTTCTTTTTACGACTTTTGGCGTCTTTAGTGTACCGTTTACTCTTAACGAACACCTTTTAAAAGAAATAAATCACGAACATGAAACTGCACTGTTTTAATGGATTGTTAATGATGTGTTCGACTGGCTTTGTGAGCCACAGCATAATTCCGATTAAGACTTGAAATCAGTAATATTCCAGATAAGGAGAATTTCGACCCATACCTCGCAAATTGTCTGATTATATCGAGTTGAAGCATATATACAAACTCACAAACTGCCAGCTTTCGCTTCCCCTCCGAAAGTCTTCAAGGTTTGGCAGTGCAAGTTGTGCTTAGGAGCGGCATTGGTGTTATTGGACTTGGTGAGGTTGGGAATTTGTCGTAGGATCGAGAGGTGGAGTTCAGGGGTTGAGGCTGGGATTGCAGAATACCGATAGACTGAGCGATTCCTTATTTTGCAAATAGCAGGAAAGAACAGGTGGCGTTGTTCACAAGACGGCGTTTACGGACATCTGAACACAGGTTGTATTCATGTAGCAAATCAGCGCTGAAAAGTGCAATGATCATATTTTCAGAGATCAACTGTGATTGAGATAAGCAAGTCAAAATACTTGCCCAGTCATTTGCTCCTGCGAACCTGCGACTATGACAACGCTACATGACCAGCTCCAATAATCACCTCTCAGTTTCTCAAAAATCTGATTAGCCAGAAGCAAAATCACTCTTTATTTGCTTCATGGGCACTTCACAGTGATAATGCTACTAATTTTATATAAGTACACATTCAAATGTGGTTCAGTGACTTCGATTAGCAGATTTTCCACATTCCAAACCTTACTCAATTTTACTACAGATTACTTAATATTACTTGCCCAATTAAAATGCTCTAGTTCAGTTAAGACATTTCAAAGAAACACGGAGGTATTGATTTCAGCGACGACTCTCCTCAAAGCCAGGTTCTCATTCAAATCAAATACAAAAATTAGTTTTCAGTAAATTTGGGAACAGTTTGGATCTGAGTCTCATATCTAAAAGCTAAAAAATGCGTGGACTGCTGGCCCCTCAGTACCCAGTCGAAAGGAACAACTGGTTTTTAGGTGTGCCCAAATTGTTGCCTCCAGCTGATGCTTGCCGGTTTACCTCCAAATTCACACACAGTTTACATCATAAGCAAACCGAAACCGGTGCCCCTTAGCGTGATCTAATTAATTCATCTTGAAGGGGAGTAGGCTGACCCATACCATGACCCAATTTACCAAACTTTCTCTCAAGGAAATCGATTTTATCACCTTTTTCATTTTCAATGTTAAAGCGCAATCAAGAAACTGTAAGGACAAGGGGGGAAACGAGACAGTCGTAAATTTTCAATCGAACATAAATCGTTAGGGGTCCGTGCTTCACAATGGTACACGCCAAAGTCGACACTTTTATTCGTCCTGAGTGAAGAAATCTTTCGAAATATTAACCTCGCTCTCTTTTATTTCTAGTCGCAGAAATTTCCTAAAAAACGTCTTTTCCTTCCTTTATAGTGTTACTTTCTCACGTTTATCAACATATTTCCCCTTGCAACCGAAATTAACATTGGCCTTTCTCTGCGCATCGGCAACTTTCATGGTATATCAAACACCCAAAACATTGTGAAATATCCTAGAACCAAGGACGTGCGTCCCAGCATATGGTTTGGAGAGGTGTGTCTGTCAGTGTTTGTTTAGGTTTCTTGGTTTGATTGATCTGATTTATTGATAAACAGACAGAGTTAGGGGTTAAATAATTAGTCAAAGGGGCGTTTTATTACCCACAAGCATTAGGTGATGGGTTGACCTGCAATAAACGAGATGATTTCAGGCCACCGTGGGGCCCGTACAATGAGTTGCTGAAAATGTAAGAATGCTGGTAGGTAATAATACATTGGTTACTGCAGGTGTTAGGACAAGGTCCATAAAGAAACCCAATAACCGATTTAATGCACTGCCGGTGAAGCTAAAATGTTCGAATTTGATTACCACACAGAACAGTAGGGTATGCTTGAATTTTATGAATAAATCGAATGACTAAATGTTAATTTTTACACACCCAGCTTAGTTTTGACCCGCTTTGGTTAATTACCAAGCGTATCAAAATCATATCTATAACGTTCTTCATTTTCTGAAGTGAAGAACTCAAACGTTAGTTTCAACCTATACCAGTGGTGATGTATAAGATGATGATGATCTTTCTTGTCTGAATTTATTCTTTGTGATGAAGTCCTGCTGCACTGCCCTAACGAAGTGTCACACCTCTTCGATCCTTAGAATGAGTATTATGCCTTACCGCTTAGTTCATGCTCCCTAGTGGCTAAACAGTACCTTCCATTTTCTTCACTTCCCCAAAAACACGATGTGAAGTGGATTTTCTCAAGAATTTTATCATGTTTAACATCCACAAGACTAAAAGTGCTTAAATTCCAAATAAACTAGCTTGAGTTGCTCTAGTCTGCATTCACGCTAAATGCTACAAAGACTACTTTCAATATTGAAGCAAATACCCCTCAAAGTTATTCAAATTCGAAATCACCTATCCCTAAAGCAGGCCTTCTCAGCAATGGCGGATGTGTAGCCGTTTCCTACAATTAAACTGGCATGAATGCTCCTACTTAAGCTACATAATAACTTGTTCGCGCGGTCGAAATATCCGCTATATGTTGCCGTATCCACACGATTTAAAAAATTTGTTCTGCATTTATATGATAATTTTCGTTTCATAAACAACGGAGCATATCTTATTGATATTGTGATATCAAGGCTATCACAGTGATATAGACTCAAGCTATGACTGTCTTCAACCTGTAGAGGCCTCAATTTAGACTAAAGTCTCATTAGAAATTTAAAAGTTGTGCTCTCCATGAATCTTTCTTTTGCTTTTTAGAGAGCATACTGGAGCCCGGCTGCAACGTCACTGACTACCGTGTGCCGCTGAACGATTCAATCACCACATTTTTGGCATCATTGGAGTTCGAGATAAGCATGCGTGTTGATAATCTTAAAACACTATCCTCACCACCTTATTCACACAAGGTTTACAAGATAAACAAAGAAGATAACTAATTTCTTTAGTTTATTTTGACTTCTTCACTTGGGAGGGGGGAAGGAAGAGAGGGCTGACGTAAACTGTTTGAAACACTGTAGTTCATCGATGCTATCGGTTTCTAAATCGAAGCAAAATTCAATAATACAAGGACAAGGGGAAGGGAGAAAGACGTACATTTTTATCAGAATATAGCTCTTAAGGTGAAGGCTTCACCTTACATTTCGCTTATAACTTTGCTCAGAATAATCCAAAATATGATGAAAATTCCCAAAACCAGAGGGGAGAGAAGTCCAAATTGTGTATCTGTCGGTGTTTGTGCTGGTCCTAAGCTTTGGTTGCCATAATCTACTGATAAAAACTTTTAGTTTAATAAGAGTTAAATAATTAGTCATAGGGAAATGTAGGATTTACAGGCGTTGCGCCATTCATTATAAAACTGAGAATTGTTATAATTTCAAAATGCATTGATTGACTGGTGGAATTCATTGGCTTCAGGAAACTCAAGGGCAATTTAATTTTATGATGCTAATCGATTCTTTAGAAAAGATCACTTTCATTTTTAGTCACTAGGTTAATTCCATCAACGTTGAACAGCAGTAAAGTTGAACCCTAACTGGTTCTTCTTTTGGTAAGAACAACGCAAAATGAATTATTCTTTCACTATCTCACCAGAGTGAACAAGGAAGAACCTTTCAATCCCAAGAACTTTAGTTCTTGGTGCCTGTGGCTGAGGTCTTCGCAATCTTTTCACCGTGGACAATATTAGGCCAGTTATAAGTCGCATAGATCTCGGACTTTGCAAAACCTTTATACTCACAAAGCCAGAGAGAAAGTATCATCGGATTTCAAGAGAGAAAAAAGTGACACTATTTCCTCTGATACTATTAAATAATACGTACTCTATTCAAGGGAACGAAAAAATTTATTTTTCCTGAGATTTTAGTGGTAAATAAAACTCACTACATAATCACAATCAATTACTTTGTCATATCTATCTAAACTCTACTTACACGCTAATAACAAAAAGCATTTCTTAGGGGCGACATATGCATTTATTTGGCGAGTAGTGAAGCTATAAATTGTTACGAACGTCTCATTGTGGTATCCATATTATTATTAGTCCACATGCCACAAATTTTTAATTTTTTCAACCCCTTTTAAAATGTCTGTGCAAATATAACAATAATGCGTTGTTCACAAACTTGCATTTGACATAAACAAACGAGAGTTGAACAAATAGTTATGAAATGGTCGAATAATTCTACCACACAAATAAACTACACGATAATCCGAGAAATATGGTCCATAATTGAGGGAAACTCAATAGAGCCTAGTGGAAGAAGCTCCACAGTTTTGTCAAAAGGCCAAATCCACTTCTGTCCGAGTCCTCAGCATTCGTGGCTCTATCGTCCTGAAATGAATCACATGGAAATAGGACTTTCGATGCATGGAAGCAAATTGAATGGAGATTGCAGGCTTACCTCGGTTTCGCTTGAAGTGGGGGTTTGTGGTGTAGAGTCAGCTAGATCCCAACTCGAATCCGCAGAAGAAGAGATGGAGGAGTTTATCTCATCACCTCCGATGTCCACTACTACCGTCTCATTAGTGCTCTCATCCTATAATGTGTTCATGCAAACAGCCAATCATCGGATTGTCTATGGGATCACTTTCAAGTTAAATTAGAAAATGAAGATTACGAAAAGAGTAGAAGAAGATAAACTCATGGAATCTCTGAAGCTGGAGGAGTCATCGTGTACCGACTGCGATGCAGCGTTAGCACCGGTGCTCACTCCACTACTCGCCTCCGATTCATCTTCCGCGTATTCGTCATTAACACGCTTGGAGAGGAAAAGCCATGAATGCCTTAGACTGTAGCTTTTCGATTGCCATCGATTGAGGATAACGTCGAGGATAACTCACCTCATTTTCTTGGTGTGCTGTCGACGTAGTTGCAAGCTGTGGGCTTGGAAGGCGTTCTAACGCATCAGTACAATTTGTTGGAGCGTCCGCTTTTGCGTCCTCGTCAAACAAGTGGACTTTAGCCAGGAAATCAGCAACTCCTTCATCATCCGCGTTTGACTAAAATGAGGTGGTGGGGATGTTTAACATACAAGTCATTAGCTCTGGGCTTGTTAGCCTGAAAACGCTGAAGCTATAATTAACAAGCTAAAAACAAACATCGTCAAAATTTTACCATTTGAAACTGAATGATTTCTACATTTAAGTTCGTTTACATGTCTTTGGTGTCTGATACCCACCTTAATGCGTTTTTTGAGCGAGTGGTACCGATCGCACAATTGTTGGCGTTCTTTTACAGCCCAGCCTAAGTGACAAGCAAGGTGAATGTTAAGGTCCTTGATGAAGGCTACACGTTCCCTCGTTTGCTTCTGGAAACTCAACACGTGCTCTTCCAGCATTCGGCGACGATGATTCAAATGCTTGACAATGAACTCAATCAATACACTCCACATTTCATTCAGTTTCGCCTCAGGAATCTGACAAAGCGATCAAGATTAAGACAGATTAATGGAATGGTAAGCAACGTCAAGTGATTTTAAACTTGTAGCTTTGACTCACATCGGGATATGAGCCTGTAGGTTTGAGGGGCTGGCTCCCCTTCACACCCCACAATCGGCCAGAGCTGTCGTAGAAGAGCGAGTGCCCTGTCCTTTCAAAATGCAGGCTTCTGGGACAAATGGAGCCGCAGATGAGGCACGCCAAATCGTCCCCTCGAGGCTCTTCTGTACGAGCAGTGTGGTAAGGCACCAACAGGTGTGTTTGGTTGCTATTTACCCATTTCACATTGTTCTTCGATCTCCACTCAATTTCTTTGACGGTATCCTCCTGCATGAGGAAAGCGCATGCTTTAATGATGGTCAAAATCAGAAGGGAAAACCAGACACCTGCTAACCTCAAATGAAGAAGCTTGTCCTCGCCACTTTATGGTCTCCGTTGCCAACTGCAAATGGGTGATATCGGCGCACGTCTGGCTATACAAAGCTCGTCGTTCGCCCCATTTTTCCACATGGTAATTATAGTATTCACAGTTGGCATCAGTGATCCTGTCAAAATACGATTCTTGTTCAAGCGATGCTTTGCAAAGTTTTTCCACTGCCTCCTTATAGAGACGACGGAGGGACTCATCGTTAATCGACTCGTTGCACTGTGCGAAGCGGAGAATATAAATAATGTCGAGAATGGCATAAGAGGCAAATTAGTAGAATAAAATGTATCTCTTTCTAACGTTCTTCAGGCGAAAGTGTATCTATAACTTGCATGCTTTTCTCTAGTAGTCTGATTTTGCATGATCGAATATAGCATTTTCTATATTCAACACATATGTTGATTTTTCGCATCTGAACTAGTTCCAAGTTTTTGCTATAGCCCGCTTGAACCCCAAAAGTATACTTCAACGAAAATAGAAGAGATCATTTAAAGAAATAGGAGTTTTGCCCCTACCTGCAAAAATCGCTTATAGTCCTCTTCAAATCTCCATACATTTGGAGGCATGACCTTCATGGGATTCACTGAGCAAACATCTTCGAAGATACCACTCATCATCTGCGCCGTCTCAGGAGCAACCTGCAAAGATTAATTAATCAGGATTAGTAAATTCTGAAGCGCTCTGTTAATGCTCATGGAGGCAGGATGCGACGAATATTGTTCCTATTTTCCAAATGCCTCCGAAAGCAAGAAAATAGTCAAACTTCTACCGAAACTACTAGCATGACGGCTCAAAACTCGACTGCTTTTTACTCAAAACAAGAATCTGCTCATCCACCATAAGGAATGAATCTTGCCCAGAGTGTCAACTAGAGGGAAATCATTAGAGTTTGCCATTGCGGTCCTACCGAATCTGCATTGGGAAGGATTTGCTCATTTGTGTGTGTGCTTACTTGTACCCAAGCATCCTAAATGCTAAAACTCTGTGCCTCATTTGCACCCTATACATCTACATACAATTTGATGGAATATTGTTTGATACTTGAGGAAGAGACTGAAAGGAAAACTCACATTCCTAACGCGTGAGAAGAGGCTCTTATGCTCGTTCAACAAGTAAGCACGCTTCTTCTCCTCCATCTTTCGTGCTTCTCGGAGTATCTGCAGCCTCATCCGCATTCCCTTGAGGTATTTATCCTCCTTCGCCTGCTGTATAAGTCCAAAATCGATTTTATCGAATTCGAAATCCCGATATATTGCAAGTTTACGCTCCATTTCGCGCGACAATCTGTGACACCTGGCCATTAGCCCCTTGGAGGATCCCTATCAAATCAGTGAAAAAAGGTTAATAAAACAACAGAACATGAGCTTCCCTCAGATGACAAAGCAGTTCTTAGAAAAATGCGGAATTGTCCAGCTAGGCGCACTAATGACATGACTTCTTCAACTCACAGCAACCGCATAGCACTCTGGATTTATCGTCCCCTTATTTCTACCTTTATCCACTGTGTCCACATGCCCTCTCTGCTGCCAACAAGCTAACTAACAAGATAAATAACTAACTAACACCATTTTCATCACTAAAGTCTATCGGCAGTTTGGTATTTGCCCCACGATAACCATTTCCAACCATCCATATTGCGAATTTGCAGTCACCATTCCGCAGAGATAATCTGGGGTATAATAGCATCCCACGTTGAAGTTATAAATAAGGCCCTTTTTCTTATTCAGGGCCATATGGTGACCACTACTGGCAAAGTGGAGAGATGCGTGATCCCTCACGCATCCACGGTAGCCACACATGAGGCAAATAAAGATATTGCCTCCAGGATGGTTACAGTGGCACCCTGGCCCCGATGCATACTTGAGGTTGTGTGGGGCTGTCCTGCGCTTTCTTGCGACGTTGCCATTCTAAAAGCAATAACAAACGATGAGGATTTCGCAGGAACTATGACCAGCAAAGATGTTGCGATGAAGAACGAATGAAACCTACCTTCTGCAGATATCCGCGGTAGCTCGTGTTGACGCAGCTCAGCTCGATATTCTTCGTGCGCAAATTCACGAGCCCATTGAGTTCTCTCTCGATCGCCTCTTCTAATGCCTGACTTTTTTTATATATTTCTTCAGCTATCCGAGCAAAATAAATCTCGATGTTTTTCCATATAGAATCGTTAATCAGTCCAAATTGGATGTCCAGATATTTCCTCCTTCGGAGCATACTAGCTGAAAAGGAGTAAGTATAAATGCATCAAGACCTTAATATAATGAAAATGGAAGTGGAAAAGATCAATCAATTTTAGATTAAATCCCTGTTTGAAGCTAAATTTATCATAAAAGCAGAGGTCCAGCTGCATAAATTGGAAAGATACGTTTTGCACTAGTAGCTTTCTAAACAGAAGCGACGTGGCACAATCGTTTCATAAGCAGCATTCACCTATCCGTACATCAAATTGTGCTCCACTGATTGCCTGTCGAAAATAACGAGTTGATGAGATAAGTAAAACAAAAGCAATTTTTATTTCAATTCCATCATCCATTTGCAATTTTAATGAATTCTTTATTTTTATTTTTATATAATTAACAAATTATTTTTTAGAATTTAATACAATACTGATTAATTGTCTATTTAATAGTTAACGTTACACCCCAATTTCTTAATGAAAGAGTATTTAATATCAAAAACTTTCACTATCAAAATGTTTGAAATTTAAGGATTTCATTATTTGCTGTTTCTGATTTGGTCCTAGGTCACTGTTTCGATACCTGGCGGAAAATTCGTCGACATTAAATTCTGTTTAGAATTCGGCAGGTTGGCCGACTTTCTGACTCTTTCACTCGCTGCTCTCGTAATCCACTGATTTAACCTCATTTTTTAGCTTCTTTGAATCCATACGGTATCTTGGTCCCAGCTGTGTCCACAATAATCAATAGTAGTTTTATGTTTTAGCGCTACTTTGACCTGACAGTATCATCGCACTCCTTGCATGTGAACTCTTTAACCAAAACCATCATCCCTATGACTAAGTATTTGAGTATCTATTTTGCCGAGCGAGTTTACAGAAATGTACACACACACCAAATACACCGGGTGGGGCGGGCGTCTTCATCCTCCCCTCTAAATTTGGAACTCTTAAGCTTATCTTGCATAACGAATCTAGCTGCTACAACGGCAGTAACAATATTCGGTTTACAACAAGTTACTTATTAAGGTTATATGTACTTTGATTCGATTTAGTAGAAGGTTGACTATAGATATCTACTAAGTAACCTTTGAATTTCATAGAGTTAACCATTTTATCACTTAGTATTCTAACGTGATATGATATTATGGATCTCGTCTAACGACTAAGGCCTTCATAATGGCTCACTGCAACTGTGTTCCTTCCATCTATCAGAAGTTGAGGTAGAAGCACTAATTCTGATCTACGATCTAGGTGATGCTTTCAATTTAAAGAAACACCATAACCGCTTGAGTCATTCGAAAGTCGGACTTAGATCCTGAAAGACGAGTTCTGGTTACAGTGTACACCAACAAAGAGGAAAGCGCGGAATGCTTGTCCCAAAAGGTGTCGAAAGAGTACTATGCACTTCGAAGGACATTGGCTCTCAAGTTCATATCTACGTTCCCAGTTCGCGGCATTGCTTGTGAACCTACTCATTCTCGACCAATCAGCAGGCATGTCGTTGAAGCTGGCTGAATGAAACTCCCAAACAGAGAGAATGGCCATACATAATCGACTCCAACCCAATTTTATAGTTCGTACCCAGTTTCGGCACACGTTCGCAAAGAAGGCTGTAGCGCAGACATCAACTGACTGACTGCACATGGCGACTCTAAATCGCACTAGACAAGGCGTTGAGCAATAAGTCCCTCAATTCAATTCCAACACGAGTTCTCAAATATGTCTAATTGCTTCCCCATCACTAAGAGTCTAACCCAAAACGGTGTAGTTGATCCACCTCGAAGAGAGCTTTCCTGTAAATATCTACTACGAATTAAACTGTGCTCTCCCATATCAACATGCTGTTCAGTAGATTCTGGTAAAGCCTAGGTAATAAGAAAGTCAGAGATAGCCCCAACCCAACATATTTGCAACTACAAGGCAAAGCATAGAGTTATGATTTTCAATTCGAATTCTTGTAAAGCTAACAAAGCTCGTCAGACCATCCTTTTCGTTGAGGCACTCCAGCTGCAAATTCGTGGTTCCACGCAAGACCAAACCTGCTGGCGTTGTCCCAGCCTCCTCCACAACAGAGCTTGGCAATTAACCGAAGCGCAGTCAAAAATAAGCTGGGTGTGTAAAAACTAAAATTTAGTCATAAAAATTTATGCTTACCCTACCGTTCTGTGGAATAATCGAATACGAACACTTTAGCTTTACCGGCAGTCCATTAAATCGGTTAACAGGTTTGTGTAAGGACCTTGTCCTAAAATTTACAGTAATCAGTGAATTATTACCTACCAGCTCTCTTACATTTTCAGCAACTCATTGTACGGGCCCCACGTTGGCCTGAAATCATCTCGCTTATTGCAGGTCAACCCATCACCTAATGCTTGTGGGTAATAAAACGCCCCTTTGACTAATTATTCAACCCCTAACTCTGCCTGCTTATAAATAAATCCGGTCAGTCAAATCTAGGAACCCAAACAAACACTGACAGACACACCTTCCAAACCCATATGCTGGGTCGGAAGTCCCTGGTTTTGGGAGTTTTTACAGTGTTTTGGGTGTTTGGTGTACCATGAAAGTTGCCGATGCGCAAAGAAAGGCCAATGTTATTTTCGGTTGCATGGGTAAATATGTTGACAAACGCGAGGAAAGTACATTATAAGGAAGGAAAAGACGGTTTTTAGGAAATTTCTGCGACGAGCAAGGTTAATATTTCGAAAGGTTTCTTCACTCAGTACGAGTAAAAGTGTAGACTTTGGCGTGTACTATTATGAAGCACGGACCCCTAGCGATTTATGTTCGATTGAAAATTTACGACTGTCTCGTTTCCCCCCTTGTCCTTACAGTTTCTTGATTGAGCTTTAACATTGAAAATGAAAAAGGTGATAAAATCGATTTCCTTGAGAGAATGTTTGGTAAATTGGGTCATGGTATGGGTCAGCCTACTCCCCTTCAAGATGAATTAATTAGATCACGCTAAGGGACACCGGTTTCGGTTTGCTTATGATGTAAACTGTGTGTGAATTTGGTGGTAAACCGGCAAGCATCAGTTGGAGGCAACAATTTGGGCACACCTAAAAACCAGTTCGTTCTCTCGACTGGGTACTGAGGGGCCAGTAGTCCACGCATTTTTTAGCTGTCAGATATGAGACCCAGATCCAAACTGGTTCCCAAATTCACTGGAAAAATAATATTTGTATTCCTCTGAAATGAGAACTGTGCATTGAGGAGAGTCGTTGCTGAAATCAATACCTCCGTGTTTCTCTGAAATGTCTTAACTGAACTATAGCATTTTAATTGGACAAGTGATATTAAGTAATCTGTAGTAAAATTGAGTAAGGATTGCAATGTGGAAAATCTGCTAATCGAAATCACTGAATTACATTTGAATGTGTACTTATATTGAATTAGTAGCATTATCACTGTGAGCTGCCCATGCAGCAAATAAACAGTGACTTTGCTTCTGACTAATCAGATTTTTGAGAAACTGAGAGGTGATTATTGGAGCTGGTCATGTAGCGTTGTCATAGTCGCAGGTCCGCAGGAGCAAATGACTGGGCAAGTAGTTAGGCTTGCTTATCTCAATCACAGTCGATCTCCGAAAATATGATCTTTACATTTTTCAGCGTTGATTTGCTACATGAATACAACCTGTGCCCAGATGTCCGTAAACGCCGTCTTGTGGACAACACCACCTGCTCTTTTCCGCTATTTGCAAAATAAGGAATCGCTCAGTCTATCGGTATTCTGCAATCCCAGCCTCAATCCCTGAACTCCACCTCTCGATCCTACGACAAATTCCAAACCTCACCAAGCCCAATAACACCAATGCCGCTCCTAAGCACAAGGTAGTGCACTACGTCAAAACTATGGGCCCAACTTGCACTGCCAAACCTCGAGGACTTTCGGCGTGGTAGCAAAAGCAGGCATTTTGCGAGTTTGCACCTATGCTGCAACTCGATATAATCAGACGATCGGAGCAAAATGAATAGGCATCTCCCCAACGAAGGTGATTGGCGACCCTTCGGCTACTACCGAGTCATAAACGCCGCCACCTTGCCCGATCGATATTCGCTTCGACACAGCCAAGACTACGTGCCATTCCTACACGGAAGAAGGATTCCGTGGCTCCAAAAGATGTGCAAAAAACTGCCATTACCACCCATTTCGGACTTTTTAATTTTCTGTGTATACCTTTCGAGCTTAGGCGTTCTAGCACTTCATCGGCACGGTGCTTCATGGCTTGGATTTCGTATGTGACTACCTCGAGGACCGCCTGATCACCAGCACCTCATTCAACGCGTGCTACTTGTTTCTTCTAATACAGATCTATACCTCCATCCTCCGTTTTCTCTTACCTGGGACGTGCTTGGAAATCCTATATAAAGCGTTAATCACCATAAATTCAAGGCGCATTCAAACCATCACCCCATTACTTAAACGATCATTAGTTTAGTTGCATTTTTGATTAGCTCTACAACCAATGTCGTTTGTTTGAAGGGTACTGTTTGCATCTGGGCACCAACATAAATTGGATTTATTACCGACATTAAAATAGGCATTTGTAAGTCATTTTGTGTTTATTACTTATGTATACTCATCGATGGAAGGTTTGGTCTAAAGGATTTGATCTAAGATGTGGCTTGGCCTTATTTATTGCTCATTTAATTATGCAGACGTCAGGGTGAATCATAACGACAATCGCAATTTTGTTTATGAAACTTTTGCTAAGACGTAAGTCAGTCTCTCTTCAATCACTTAAATTGAGGGATCAATTAACCTTAATATATCTTTGCCCCAAATTTGACAGATATTCATTATTCCTTTCTGATATGTTGTACTGTAGAAACCGGGCATAGTCCACCAATCGCTAAGACGTCGGTTAGATTCTATCAATCTGAATATTACTCTAATGAGGTGCATTCTGGAAATTTTATTTCGAGATCAATTATCATTGGACTTTTCTCCGCTATTAAACCCAAATAAGAAAGTTTTTCAACGTGCGGTTGATCTTCACTTAGGACCTTATTCCAACTACTTATGACAAGCTCATACACCCCCGAGGTGCATCCCTATAAACATAAACGGGCAGTATTAAACAACAGCGAGTTTCCTTGGCCGAGTTTTCATTTACATTAGGACTTCTACGGAAAATGAGGGAACGAAATGAAGAACGCTTTTGTGAGAAATGATTCACTTAAGTTTATGCCCTAATGTATTTTAGCGGGGTGCCTACTAGCGGGCCGTTGCATTTCTCAAACGTTTAAACAATTACAAGCTCAGTGTATCTCGAGGACGGATTTTCTAGCTTGCGAGCATTTTCAATAGT
>JAUOZQ010000951.1:0-20521 GCA_030710315.1 Anomotaenia brevis
TTGAAAATAAGAGACAACAGCCTAGAAGAATTTGATCTCAAAATTATCGTCCAAGCTTTTAGCTACGTAAAATCACTTTCATTGGAACACCTGCAATGTGCATATAACATACCAGAGAAGTTAAATCTTTCGATATTCCATTCATCGTTCACTTGTACTTTCTAGTTCGCTCCATTGAATGTATCAGCTTTGGCTAATAAAAGAAAACATGCGCCAAGGACTATGACCTGGTTTAATGAATCGAATCAAAAATCTTATTGAAATTAAAATTGTAGCTTAATCAGAGATGACGAGTTGAATAATCAGAGGATAAATCAAGCCATGAAGGAACCTGAAATTTCCTTCGTCTCTCCATAATATTAAAGACTGTGCTCAATCATGCTCCCTTTGTAAAGTTAGAAGCATATTCAATGTATATGATAAAGATATGATGAATTGTAGAATATGTAATATTTTGGAATTGACAGCGACACTGGCCTAAGCTTGAAGATGCGAGATAACAGGGTCATCCGAATTAGCTTGTCAAAAGTTAAACAGGCTTGCAAAAACAATTTAGAAGCCTTGATTGCTTTGCAAGAAGTAAATTAATTTTGATAAGTCAAAATACATCAAATTAGAGTTGAATGGAAAATCCATTGTCTTAGTCTCTTGAAATTTTAATATTTTAGCAAAACTGAATTTGCTGAATACAAATGCATTCTTTTAACAATTACTTAACTCGAAATCACCGCTTCCAATATGTATTGCTTTAACAATTATTAAACCTAAATACATTCATTATGCATCTTCATGATTTATAGGACTTATCAAATCCAGTATGATAACTTACTGCTTTCTGTTTGAGACATCAACTTTCGTTATTTGTCATTCATTGTGTTTAGTTAGTTTAATGGTGTAAATAAACGCCGAACATGCAAATCGCGCTTTAATTTTCACCGATTAGGCGAATATAAATAGCAATATTTGACTCGGTGATCTCTGAATTTAACACTAATAGGCAAAACTAAGTTAGGGAGCATTAGATCATTCCACCGATCGCCTTATTATTGTGGTTCCAAGAAATATTTATTCACTAAAGTAGACGAAATTATTTGCACTCGAGCAAGAACGCTGAGTTTGAGACACGTTTTACTAGCGGATGGCTAAAGAGTTCATGAAAAGCATTGGTGAACCACTGGGCCGTGCAGTTTGGAGGGTCAAACCAAGCCTTTGTTGATTGCAGCCGTCTAACCCTTTGAATGGACCACTGAAGTAAACCAAACCAATCGAATTTTATTAAGGACAATAAATTAGACGTCTACAACTTCTCGTAGCAAAAAATCAATTAAACTGGTGCAATTCTCCAAAAAGCACCCAGAGGGGACATCACATACTCCAGGAGAGTAGCAGCTCGTTCCTTTCAAGCGCAGGCTGCCGTCTTCTCTCAGAGTATATACGGCATTAAAGCGCAGGTTCTCCAAACGAATTGTTATGTTCCTCTTGCTCAGTGTTTGACTTAAGCACTATAGGTAAAAAATCATGCTCATTTACTGACTTGAAATATGGGGGAAATCATTTGAAAGTTAAGCAACTCACATTTAGTCTATACTCGTGCAATTCAATTTTACTAATAGATGTTTCGCAAATGTAAAATGTATCGAAATTCGATGACTTCTGACAAATTGAGTGGAATCCATCAGTTTCTGGATAGTGTGCAAGTAAATATTCAGTGTTGTAAGAAAAGCTTTTGAAAGCCTTTGCGATTTTAATGTTGGCAAGAGCATTGGCTTCGTGGATCGTTGGCGTATCATCGCCTACAAGGAAATAATTTTTTATCGAATGTGAAATAGTAAAGATGTGCTAAGAAAAAGGCTCGTACCTGATATCCCAACTACGAAGCCCAGAATTGTGATAGGAAGAAGAGATGTAGCAGAAATCATGTTCCGTATATTGAGAATGAACCTGCTGAGCACACGACTGTTTATATAGAAAATGTACAAGAATTTGTGTATTGCATAGTGTTGTTGCTCTTGCTTCCGATGTATGAAAGGTTTTCAATAACTCCGTCGGAGATAGCAATAAATGTAGTCTTGTAAGCCTTCCATGGAAGCATGAAGTTGCACAACAAGTTCAATCTTACCTTAAGGAATGTGTGTTCCACTTCTCTGGTTGCCTTCAAGGTTGTCTCTACTATTCCCATTGAAATGAATTCCCATTCATTGAATTTCAAATATGGGATTTGATAATATATGAGATCACGCAATCCACTAAAGTGTTTGACAATATCATGGAATAAAGTTTAAATAAATTAAGCCTATTTTTATATACTAAATCAAGTAATTCTTATGCTAGCACGTGTTTTTGTCCTTCGCAATTTCAAACCCCACCAACCACCTAATTTTCACGTTACTGATAAAAGGTCAGTTAAGGAAGATTTTTAGATAATAATCTCACGTTTTGTCAATTTAAGACTTTATTTAGGCTAAAAAAATAAAATCCATGATATATAATCAGGAGTCACTGCAGAATCCTCTTAATGCTATATTTGTTTCGAAGCGATGCTAAGAACCAAGTGTTTCCTTGATGGTATTGAAGGTTTTGAAAACATAGGGGCGAGGGGTCATGAAGTGAACAAAGCCCAGTCTGTGTATCTCGGGGTGATAATTGGCGTTATTATTTTGAATGAGTGACGACTGGCTAGACTCTCCAAAATGCATTCCAATTTCTTCAGCGTGTGCTACCTAGAGAACCTCACACCCTGGGCGCTCATTATTGTAGCAGGCGATCAGCAGATTAGTGTCTTGTAAAAAAGCAGTTTTTCCTTAAATGACAGATCGACGGCGGCGAGGATGACAACGACGACGATGTGTTTGAACACTCTGTGCGGTGTTTTGAATCCAACAAATGCGCTGCTGGTCGATAAAGTAGCAAGCAAGTGCGGTGTGCACGTGCATCTTTCCCACCGGCCACTGAACGACGCGATTGAAATCCGATAACCGATTGTTAAGATAGAATGACCCCTTTGTAAATTCCACGTCATTTAGGGTTATTGCGAAGCCACTAGGGGTGTTTTATCTATATTATCGAAATGTGTCACTGGGTCAGAACCCAATTACTTTACCCCAGTATATTAGCCATAGATGCCGTCATTGATTATTCTTCTGGGACAATGTTCGTGACTGAAAAACACACTTGATGTTTAATATAGTAGAAATGTTTGATTTTTATCATAGCTAATGGCCACTTTTGAAGTCCGTGAAGGCTTTATTTCACAAAATCTTTCCACTGGGCTTGGGCAAAATAGTGACAAACACCTCGAAAAACAGTAAAATATGGCTGAATACTGATTAGATTTTAACCTTTAGCGGCAATCGCAACCTCGATATTCCGAGGCGTTGATTCATACAAATTATGAATTGTTGGTTCTAAAGGATACTTGGTCCATTCCTCAGTTCAACACTCTCGACCAGTTCTCTTAGTGACTCTGGAGGCGACGGCGGCGGCGGCAACGGATATCGACTTCTTACTTGAATCTCTAAATTCTTTAACCATGTTCGGTAATGCTGAGTTTTGGGGACTGTGCTGACTGGCAGACGGGATGCTCAACTTCACTGGAATATATGTTCATCGCGCGGCCATTCTTGAACACTTCTAGCCATATATATTGGTTCTTCAGTGTCATCTAAACAGGTGGATCGTGTTCTTATATCTAAATATCGCATTCATTTATTTAATGATCACTGGGTGGAAACCAATTACTCCTTCCCAATTCTCTGAGTTTTATGTAGTATTTCAACAACAATGTGGGTAAAATCGACCGATATTAGGAGGCCACAGAATGGAATTGACTCCACTATGTGAATTTATATAGATAGGCCTCCGTGTTAACTTACTCCATTCTAGCAGAATAGCCGTGATTCATACATGCTCGGGAAAAAACGCAGAGAGGTCAGAGGGTTATCTGAAGTTAGACATGACCCATGACGTGGTGGTGATCAAATTGAGCTGGTGAAACAGTTACGAGAAACAGCGAGACTAGCCTAAGCTTGACGATGCGAGATAACAGTTCCAAACGAAGAAGCCTGTCAGAACAGATTTAGAAGCCACCAGAACAATTTAGAATCCTTGTTTGCTTTGGATGAAGTGAATTAATTGTAGGTGAGATAACAGAAATGTCAAATTAGTGTTGAATGTCAAATCCATAGACATAATCTCCTGGAACGTTAATATTTAAGCAAAATTGAATTTGTTAAATACAAGTGATTATTAGGAGTCCAGCTGTTTAGAATGCCCAAAAGATATGTTTTTAGGCCACGCCTAAGCCATTCCTGGCTATGACTTTCGTTTTTTCCCAAATACTTCTCAGAGAGAATTGATAATACCCACCATTCGTGATTTTCGCGAAATCAATATAGGTTGTTTTTGGGTTTACATTACATGTGTCGAGTAGAACTCTCAAAATCGCCCCAGGTCTGGGAGATTTAATGAATAAATAGTGCACCCTTTTACTCTTCACAGAACAAACTATTCATCAAATAAATTCAACATTTGCGACTACAACGTGGCTTTTATTTAAATGGCGAAATTAGTGGTTTTATACAATTTGAATATGATTTAAGAATCAATTTCATCATTTGTTCCAGAATATCATACAACTCCTATGTAAATAAACAAAAACCCAGAGTTTGCCACCATGAAATACACAACCAGATTCTGTCTTCAGTGAACCCCTTACTAGCCACTTATTTCTCCGTCGGAGTTAATAATAAATGTAATTTTGTAAACCTTCCCTGGGAACATAAAGTTGCACAACAAGTTCAATCTTTCCTCAAGGAATTTGTGTTCCACTTCTCTAGTTGATTTCAAAGTTGTCACTACTATTCCCACTGAGTACAAATAATCAATAAGCAGTTCCCTGAAGCCATAATTTAATGCACATTTATCTTGTAATATAAATTTATGACATCTCTTCTACCCTTTCACATTTCAACGCCTATTCTAACCAAAACCACAACATAACATATTTCATTTCTATTGCATCTTCACGTAGCGTAGTACTAATTTTGCTTTGCACACATTAAAACGAACCCAATGAACTGCTTCGGGCAAGGTTTACATTTTCAGATGGGTTCCTTTCAGATATCCCACTTGCATTGAAGTGTGAATTTCATTAAGTAATTAAATAACCCATCAGAAGTAGAACAAGACTGCAACTAGCAGGTTTTGCACCAGCCATATCAACGGTCTTATCAATGGTCGTTATTCAAGTCAGAAGCTAATTTATCCAATTTTTGAGTTTCAAGTATTCCACAATTGATGAAAAACGGAAAGGTGAATTGATTATTCGGCCATTTACTCTACTGAAACCGGTTTACATGCATTGAATCTCAAATATGGGACTCGATAATATACGAGATCACGCAATCCACGATGTTTGATAGTACCAAAGGGAAAACTTCAAATAAATTAAACCTATTTTTAAACTAAATTAAGCAATCTTTGACACAAAATATCACTGGGTTTATTACTCTATCCTAGCACGTGTTTTTGTCCTTCGCAACTTTAACCCCATCAACATTTAGAATTTGAATTCAGCATTGAACTTCAGTCATTAGGAATCTACTATAGGAATCTACCAGAAAAAAAGCTGTAGCATTAGTGCTTCAACCTTTCACTTCAAATTAGATTTTTTCCGCCTGATGTGTCGCTATTTTTGACAGACAAGGGCCTTTGTAAAAATTGAATTAGAAGCAGTGAATACCTTAATATATCTATTATGTTTGAGTTGTCAGTACTCTTGCTGCTTACGACCACGAATAGGGCGATCGTTGGAATGATCTAATGATCCCAAATTCATCCCGTAGCTAATTTACCAGGTTCAAGAACCTCACACCGGTCTTTCCCATTCTTTGTGTTTAAGTGAATACTCTTTTAACTAACTTACTTCCTATTTTAAACCATCAAAGTCAAATCTAACACTCTGAGGATAATTATTTTATCTAGCTCGGAGTTGGACTTTAATCTTTGGGTGCATTTGAAAATCTTCTTTGCAATCACGCTGGCAGTACTAGAAATACCTTAAAAACCTCGAATGATTGCTATTTACAAATTTATTTGGATGGTGACCTTCTAAAGCATAGAGCTAAATGAGTCCTACTGTATTCAAGCCGTTTCTGGTGTGTGCTCAATACATCTGTTTTGTTGTAGTTGTCAGTACTGTTGCTGCTTACGACCAAGAATATTGGTCTACTTTAGCAACAACGATGAGGCGTTAATGTTTCTGAACCTTTGATTTATATAAAAGTGAACGAGTTATAATTGTGTTGCGTTATTCGCGGTTTTGCCTACGAAATCAATCCTGACTAAGCGCTATAAAGTACGAGGCGCTATGCTACCAAAGTAGTGAGATTAGTAAAGGTTGCGTTAGATTACAGCTACAAGAGACGGGAAGCCTTATGGTAAATAGTAACTACTCATTTCAAAAGTAGTTTAAATATGGTGGAATTTTTATTTATTAAAGTGGAATTGAGATCTTTTCATAACCCTTAAAAATTTGGCAAGGAAAGATCATTCCGGTCACTTCTCAGGAGCTTTTATGGTTTTCATTAGCGGGGAAGGCCACCAGGGAAGTCTTCACTTGTAGCTCTATTAATTCGCATTTTCGACTTTACTTGTTATCATGTTTGTGTATGTTGACATCTATTGGAAACAACACAAAGCCTCATTTCGGTCGGATTAATGTTTCATAAAGTAACGGCACCATCGGAAACAACCGTTCGCCTACTTCCGTGTCTTATCAGATATCTTGTCAACGTGGCTTTATTTAATTTTGCCTACACAAATTGAATAAAAAATTGAAAAAAACAAATTTCTTCTTGTGATTAATTTCCATGGTGTTTATATGATTTCTGTTATTATTTCCAGCATAATTCCATAGTAGACTTTCTAATTCACCTAGTGATGATAGGCGAATTCGTAGCCAGTTAATGTATTATCAACCGAGTGTACAAACCAGCAGTGGAAACGATTAGAAATCACTACGTTGAACTAAATTGTGAGATAAATAGAGCTAAAGAAAGGTGCTTACTTCAACTCAATGAATGGGAAATACCGTTAGGCTTCAACCTTGCTGCATGAGAATATCCCAGAGCCCGGCTTAAGGAAGCGGCCTCGTTTGTGATTAGCACCAACAACAATTTCGCGCATATAGTTATTTAAGTTATCCAAGCCAATCATCATGTCAACACTAAGTTAAAAGTTCAATTTTTTAGCGTTACGAGCTTCAACGACCCGAAACGTCCAGAATTATTTAGGCAAGTGTTGTTGATGCCCATGGTTTACGTGCACCTCAATGCACGTAGTGCAAACCCAGGGCTACACCACCAAGCTGTCCTCAAGGTGATCTTGAAGTCACCCTGGACCACGGCTGAGATAGAACCCACATTTCCCATCTGCATGATTGCCGTTTTACCATTTAACCTACGTGGTAATAGAACATTCTAAGACCCCTGCAGTCCAGGCCATTTAAAGTTCCAGTTTCGTATCCCTGACCCAGAAGTGTTGACTAACCCTTATAGTGCAAATTTCGTCTAAATAAACAAAATCCACACTATAAGTGGAAATAATTCACTTGTTTCGTAGGTCACCCAATTAAAACCTTCCTTTCCACTTGGAATGACAATCAGAATGACAAAAGAATTAGCCATTAAACAAACATTCCTCTTCCATCTGAACAAAGTGATTAGTAGAAAGATCTTACAAAAGCTCTGCAAGTTTCCAGCTTTCGACGCGTCTTCTGTCATTGAGATGGGTATTGATAAACTACTTTCACATATCGTTTTGACATGTGCATGTATTTCTTGAATTCGTGCGCTATTAATTCGGATCTTTCAGCAGGTGATTTCCACACGCCTTCGCCACGTTAGTATGTGCGGAATGGCTATTCCAGGAACTTTCTTCACAAACGCCCCTCGGTTTCAAATAATACCATTGGATGAATTCTTTAAACCTTAATTGAAGGCAAAAATATAAAGAGCACAGCATAACTCGTAACTGGGAAATCGTCTTCAGACAAGAAATAGTTAAATTGGATTTATGTGGTGGATATGTTACTTCAGGGAGTTTTTCCAGTCGAATAATCTCCGTTTCTCAGTGAGGCCTTAGTACGCTAAATATCCAGGTTTTCTTTTGATAGTGCGCTACAAAAATTGGAAATTCGAGTTAATCAAAGGCCATGTTTCCAAAGCACATTGTGACATCGGTTATTGTTCACCATAAAGGGTCTGCTTTTTCTACTTTTCCGTTTGCGCGCTTTCATCTGACCACTAAAGGCGTGTTCAACTCTCAATTGCAGCTGTGATCTTGCTGTGTCGTCATTGGTTGACACCAGCGGGCTAAGCCAGCAATAGCAGACAGCTGCGCAGCCGCTTTGGCTTCGTAATGATTGGGGTGCTTTTCTATCAAATGTTCAATTGATTAAAACATCTGCAGAAACGGTGTACAGAGAATCGCCGATCGTACTGATAAGTTGTATATTTGTCCACTTGAAGATAGGTGAAAGTGGTATTGGTTTAAGCATATCATAAGTGTAACAATTGTGGAACTAGCTTGGTTGGTAGGTCACAAATGGAATCACAACTAGTGTTAGAGAAGCACCAAACTACTTTGAGCAAGTAAAAGAGTAGCTTCGGCTAAGTCGGTAGGGATGCACATAGGAGATGGTGAAATGTCTGAGGTGGTCATTCTGCCAGCATCGTGCAGTAAAGAACTGTGGCTATCTCGGCTCTACCAAAATTGAGGATGAGGAGGGATGTGGTGCACAGGACCGCTTACAAATGAACCTTTGTTTAGCCTATCTTTTTGTTTGATCTCTCGAAGGTAGTACTTTGAGTCAAACATGAGAGAAATATTGATACTAGGGTAAAATCGGTTTTTGGTCTCAGAGACTGATATCTGTGAGTAAGTTGGAGAAGATCAGTACGTCCTCGAGTTTGAATGCGACATCTGAGAGTGGATGCCATTGAGATTTTTGGCTCGGACAGTGTTACAAAAACAGGGTTCTCAAGTCCATGATGGACGTTGATACCTCTGTGTATCATCACTGGCTCTTTGTCTTTAAAAAAAAGAATAGGTTGTTGTTCCTTGTTTAAGTGAGAAATTTTTGTATAGATAGTGGTCACTGCATCTGTTCCAGTGCGCCTTAAACTTCACAGTTTGGTCTTTTATAGGTTTTTAGACTCCTATTTAAGCCTCATTTAACTTTTGCTTTCCTGCTCGCATTTGCATAATGCCATATATGCCAGCTGTGTACATAATATTTGCCGCACTTGCTCTAGTCGTCATAAACGGGACGAATTAGTGGACTTTTAGCTCACCGTACGTGCATAGCCATTTCCTAAGAGAGATGGAGAAATAATAAAATTACTTATCCACTTGGTATCATTTCCCTGCAGCAATGGATAAGCATTTACTTTGACTTAGTAATATCTATGAAAGTCATGCACTTAAATGATCGAGCAGTGATTGAGACTCATTGAACAAATCCAGGAATGAAGAATTCTTCTATGTTTTGTATATTTTTCAATGAATGCCAAATGGGCACTTGAGGTGCTTAAGAAGTACCCCTACATCTTCGTGGCAGGGGACAAGTCGCCCGGAGTTGGAGTGGAGGTCAGGATCAATGCCAGTCCTTGAAGAGGACATAGTCAGCTTCTTAGGACCTGAAATCGAGTAAAAACATCGAATCAGATAAAATGCAGCATTTGGAGAATAAAGTGAGTAAATATGGTAGGGTTTGAAGGGGAAATAACAGGGCAATATCAAGTGAGAGTGAGAAGTAAGTACTTAGCAGCTGGACCAGATTTACAATGAGTTCAATTGTATTTAGAGACAACCATTGAAGAAGAGAGAACACGCTTGCCAAGGTGGAAAAAAACATATAGTTGATGGATTAACGTGTAGAAATGTTTAATTAAGGCCTACTTGAAAATGTGTAATTAAATAGTACACTATATTCGCTCAATCAGAAAACTGGAAATTGGAGCTTCAAACGTACCATTTTTATCAAATGTAAGAGCGTCTAACAAATCAACCGCCAGCAGTCTGGGCCTGTTGTGGAGGCGTCGAGACGACCACAGAAACCATTCAGCCTTGCGAGTACATCAATAACCTCCTGGCTCACTCAACTAGTACTCTCAACCCCCACAAGTGTCTCCCGAAAATCCGCCACCATGGACTTTCCAAACTCCACTGCCCTTGCCCGAAGCTGTTCCCAGGGCCGCACACAAGATAATGGGTCTTCCTAACCACGCCCAACCCACCAAGAACACCCAATTCAACACAAATTACTGGCGAAAGCCCTAGGTTGACGAATGATGTGTGAAGAAGCAGATAAAGCTTGCCCAAGAGCATTCGATAGACTCAAAAAAAGCAACCTACGAGTCGAGTCAAGAATTCCCTTTATGCCGTAGTCAGACCTCCCATACCCCCTCCGCAGAAGAGGAAATAGTGTTCTCAGTGTGTGGAGGCCCAGCACCGCGCCAGCTGGATAGAACGCAAAGCCATCACAGCAATCATACAGAGGCAGTGTAGCTGACGCTGGCAGGAAGATGGTTGTGGACACTCCGCGTGGTGATAAACAGACTCTGGCATCTTCCAAGACTTATTCGGGCCTCGAGGGGTGGTTCGACTTCTACCCTACTTGCGGAAAGCCACCAACGTAAGGACGCCAAGCAGAAGCTGTGGCGTCTACTTGAAGGGAGTATGCGAAATAACTCAACGAGAAGCTGCTACAGTAGCTGGAGCAGATGCTGACTGCAGAGGAACGAGCGGAATTGCTGCGGTGACTGAAAAATGCTTGGGACGCGTACAATGCCAAATAACACGGCTTGTCGGCTAGCAGGAGCAGTGAACGACAGGCTTCCTACAGCACTTTCTTGGAAAGGCAGCTGACGGCGATGGAGACGGACATTGAGGTGCTCGAGAAGCAACCTCATTTTCGTGGAGGGAGGCAAGTCGCGTGGTGTGGGTGGGGCGGTCACGACCGACGCGGTTCTGTGACAAAGGTGTATTCGGATTATTAGGTCCTGAATAGGCTCAAATACATATTTACTGAGAGTTGTATTTTGGAACACAGTATTTGCAGCAAATACGGAGCAGCATGTTCACGTTGGAAATGGGTGAATTGCCATCTGAATAGTGTAAATAACTGCTCTATATCTAGTTAGAGTGAGAACTGAATATTGAGAGAGATGCACCAAAGGCAAGGGTTGGTATCTGCGCAACTAATAAACTGGAATAGAAAAGGTAAATCGTCTGTATTATCTTACGCAATTGCATCAGTTAAAAGTGAGCTTGCTTTGCACTACAGCGAGCTGCTTTCGGACTTTTAATGGTGGAGACGATCTTCTGCAGCCATTACTTAGTCCCCTCAATTCAGTATGACTTATATACCTTCTGAGGGATTGATCGACACCAGGTCATTTGAGAAGAGTACTGTCCAGGACAGAAAGATGCAAAAGCCTTTACAAGGCACGAGCATGTGGTCTACTGTTTTAGAATCCTTAAAACCATGTCTGACTACTTACATCATTTGTAATGCAAACGGTTTAGCTGAAGAAATGTGACCTGATGCATTTAATCTCTAAAAGTCTATTGAAGTGACTCATCGTTTTTACTCTCTTTGTTTCCTTCTAACATTCTAAATGGGAAACTGATTTATTTTACTAATAAACCTATTTAGGAAAAAAAGAAAGGCTACGCTCAGATTCTCTTCTACATTTTTGATTCTACCAGAAGAAGCGAAAACACGTGCATCCTACCGCCTCTTAATAGTGTGGGACAATGTGTGTTGGCTAGAAATTTTTTTTGTTAACAACTCACGCAAGTTGTTTTGTGTGGCATAAACCATGGGGCTTAACCCAGACGGAGACTGACGACAGAGAATTTGATTGACTTGGTAAGCCAGGCTTCTTGGGAGAAACTGTAAAATATCTAGTTTGTCGGCTCCTGATAACTGACGTCAATTTGAGCCGTAGGTGGGAATTGGGGCCTTAGTGTGGCTGACTAAAAATGTATTCACCTTTCGATTTCAAGAAGCACTCCTGCATGAGTTTGCTACATTGTTTTAATGCCCTCCTACGATGCCCAAATCTACGAGTTTGCAACAATTTGGTAAACATGTCAAAATACTCTCACAAAACCACTAGCCATGCATCCCGGGGCGATAGTGCTGGTTTCAATTCTGTTTAATTTTATTTCCTTAGTCTGGTAGTGGTTTTGGAGATCTTCATCCTTCTAAAACCAACTTAACGGCTCATCACATCCTTTAGGGTAACGTCATATTGACAGGACTATTAATCACGCAATAATTTCTAAACAAATTTTTCTGATTTTTCTGTATAGCACGACTGCCTGTCTCAATTTTATCAGACCTCCGGCGCCGCAAACAACTGGGGCACCTCCGCCTCCAGCCTCCACCTCAGCGAGACCACTGGATATAGCTAGATTGGACTGTCTCAGGTAGGCTCCCCTTTCCCTTTTATTGATCCCTGCTCTGCACAATTTATTTAGCTGAATATTAATTAATTTATTTATTTAAATTAACATGTTTAATAAAACACGGAGATAGGTGGGCGGCGTTCGGGGTTTATTATGAGACGGTTCTTTCGTGAGGGGCTCTTTCAGGTGTAATCGGACACGGTATCTTGAACGAACTCGTAGTCATTGTCAAGAGTTCCGAGAACGGTCTTCTTTTCCTAGTAAGGACGGCTGCCATCCATGGCCATGTAATCGGGTTTTCCGTAAAGCACCACCACGCCTCTTGTGGTGTCCGGAACGCTCTTGTCGGACGCTCCTGTCGGACCTTGAAAATCCGAGGGAGGCATTGTTACTTTCGTGGCAGGCCGTACATATCCGCATCAGATCTCTCCCTCTTCCCCTTTTTAATGCTTTGGTGCATATAACCAGTTGAGCTTGTTAACCAGAGAAAATAAATTTCAATTACCCAAAAAAGTTCAAGTATATTAATCTTTATTTATAGGGTGGGTGTGCACTCCTTATGCTAAATGGAATAACGATTCTAGAAGCTTAATTTTATACCATAAGTATTATAGTCTATATTGCGATCTTTGCTATTTAATGCTAAATAATATTTCAAAGGCTTTACTCTCAGTTCTGTAAAAAAATCAGGGACATGGCTTGATCAAATCGAAATAAAGATGAAATGTATGAATAAGATAAAAAGATTAAACGGCACCTGTTATTTTGAATAAAATAATTCGTCAAAGGAGAACTTTAAAAGTTAAATTTTGTTATTCGTTGTTTCATGTTTTTTTGATATTTAATGAATCAGAAAATGCAATCACTATATTTCAGCTAAGGAAAAAACGGTAATGTTATTTACTCTCTGAACTTTCCCTTAATGAGGTAATAATAAATTGCAAACATTTTTGCTGTAAAAATTGCATTTTTTTAAAAGCATCATCTATTTTACCAGCACTGAAAGTTAAAATTGGCATTTAAATCAACGATTTTTCATAATAATTTTTTGCATATCTCAATAATTTTACGTTAGATTTAAATCATGTTTTAATATCTCATAAATTAATTTTGAATATTCCTCACACATTTATTTGGCTAGTGACATGCTGAAGCTGTTCTAATTTGATGCTTATTTTAATGAACAAATAAGTTTTGCCAAAAAATGAATTCCAATAGAACAGCTGGGGTAGTAGCCACCGCCTAAGTCAATTTTACCGAAATCGAAGTCATGACTCACTGAGATGTTCAAAGTAACATGATATTTTAAGTTTTGCTTTCCGTTTAAGAATACTGGTTGTTACAGGTATTCGATAGCAATAAGAAGGTGAATTCAGTTATTTTGTTAAGGAACCTCTATGAAGAGTTTGGGAAATGAAGTATTTTATAATTAAAAGATTACAAATTTAACTTAATAAGTCATGTTTGCTTCTACAAACTATTGATCCACTTACATGAAATGATTACTTTTTTCTAAGAAGTTATTTTTAAAGAAATTGACACGTAAATTTATTCAAACCGAAATAGTTGCCTTATTATTATTAAATGGTAGGAGACATTTCGCAACGACTTACGCGAACAGTACGAATATTCACTTAAACACAGTTACGGTAATAATCGGAAGGAAAATATACACAAGTGAGATCATATGGATTTTTATAAAAAACAAAAATTTCTTTTATTTGAATTTCTTTTTAAAGGACCGTTAAGGTTGCCACCGCTATTTGAGATTTGCGAAATTGCCTAAAATATTGCGAATAAATGAATTCACAACACTTTTAGAATTCCAATATTCCTTGATAAAAATTGTAACATTGTGTGTTGCTCTTTACCAAGTGGTTACATCTAGTTAGTTTTCTACCGAAATAACCATTCAATATTTAGTTTACTTCAACTTAAGAAGATTAGAGGTGGCAGTTGCTTTCATTTCTAGGAAGTCGTATTGCAGAGCAAAAAGGTGTTGGTGAAACGGAAGATAAGGATGGTGGTTGAGAGTGTTGAACATTTGATTTACTTTTGGCTCTAAGCATCATATCAAAGGTGCAGAATATGGCCAAGTGTAAAGCACGATTGCTGAATGAACGAAATATGTGAATGCCAAGTCAAATAAAATTATTTGTGTAGAGGAATCATTAGAGGAATTTTTATATTACTCAACCTACTTTTAATATCCCAACATATCTTTGAATGCAATATGGAATGATTATGTGCATGTTCCTAATGATGTCTTAGTGTTGGTGACCGACGATCTGGAAATGGATATTGCATGCATGGAGGTGTTGCCTCTCTATTCTGCGTATGTTCTTGTCGTTGAAGAAACGGCCTTAAACGGCCTTCAGAGTAGTAGTGGTAGCGTTGGCGATCTTGTGGATATTAGAAATGGACTATGTCCAGCGTGATGAAAATAACGGTTTACAATGCATACCTATCCTCAATCGCTGTTGTAGATATGGAAATACTTTACCTGTTGGTGATTTTAAATTGATCATAACCCACTGTTTTCATTTAAAATAAAGGAATACTTTAAGGTACTTATGTCCGCTAAAGTGATGTTCATCTTTGGTTACAGTTATGTTAATAAAGTTAAAAAAGTTAGTGAAATATCGTTAATATATGTTGTCGTGCGTGCTCAGATGGCAGTAATTTATGCGTTGCACTGATGTGGTTACTAATTTCAAGGACAAGGACGCGAAAGAACTGATCACAGTTCGCTCAGTCTCAATTTTTGCCCTGTCACGATAAGTAGTGCACACCACATCGTTCAACGGCGTGCAGACGGTGTGCACACCTCATAATGCAAGTAGGTACTCCCATCCTCCGTTTTCTCTTGCTTAGGAAAGCCCTTGGAAGTTCTTCAAAGTGGTAATCAATTTACCACAATAGAAATGCGTTCTAGAAATCTTGTTTACATTCTTCGTCAAATTAATACCAGGTTCACTGAATAAGCAACATTTCTTGAATAAAAACAATATCAAAGTATACTTTAAGTAAATTAAAAACTTTGCTTTAAAAAGCACATCCAAACTGATCTGTTGGATATGTGCACTCACACCTCAAGCGTATGAAATAAAAAGTGTTTCCTCAAAACAAGCAAATGAACCTTTTTCAAATGGTTGACCCATAATGCTTATTTAAAAATATTAATGCTTTTACATTTGATATTGAAAAAAAGAGTCCAAAATATAGTGTTAAAATATTTTTACCCCATAGCGCAATAACAGCACTAGGCATTATCAAAACCACTTTATTTTTTTAAAGCTATGCATTAGAAATGCAGTTCTCCAAAGGCAGCTTCATGTTAAAAAAATTGTGGTTTACCTTTTAATATATATATATTCATATATCAAATACATCTTACTCATATATTAGAGCAAGTTTAGAATTTGAAACATGGGTTTTTTCCTCAGTTTTATTGCATTTAAAACTGAAATATGAGACAGGATATCACTTACTAGAATAACAATGCAACTACCTTTTTCGGTCAATGTGGTGGTGTTTGTATTGAATGTGGCTAGTGCTGCGCATCCGGTGTTGATGCAGTTCATGTTTTGTTTGGATTAATTGCAAGAAGTTTTCCCTCCTTCGATAGCCGTGGTGGTATCCACGTTGGCCATAGTTGCGATGGATCAAGTGGTGTCTGCGTATGCGGCGCTCCTGTCACTTTCGTTGCACGTTCTTTCTGAAGCCTTCCCTTCAGTTACTTAGTATATTCTATTTAGGTAACCTGCAACATCGCTGGAGTAGGTTGAACTAGAATAATTAAAGCACTGGATTCACATTATTCAACACCATTTGTTGTCAATTCGCAGGCGTGTGGGCCCGTTACCAAAGACATCAATGTTACAAGAACAGTCGAATGCTCCCACAACGGATATCTTTCGAGGCACAAAGCTATCCAGTGTAACATGGTGCCTCAGTTTGGGAAATATCTTAAACTGCATAGTAAAACATAAGAAAAGCAGATTAATGTTAAATTTTCTCAAAATTATAAATCACTCTTTTCCGCCTTCTTTAAAGCACAAAATGTGATATTTGGAAACATTTATTTTTCACCGCAAATATTTTCCCTAATATGCCATTTTCCACGACAAGAGTTGTTGACATATATAGTGCAATAATATACAGTTATAAATGGGAATTCTGTAACAGACGGAGGGTTGAGGAATCGAGACCCTCCACGAGTTGAAACACAACTCCGAAATGTAAACTGCTACATTCCAATTCCTTCATAGTTTAATCAAAGTAAACCTTTGCTACGAAACTATAGTTTTGCAGAAGAGGTCAGCTGAACATTGAGATCTTAAATCAGATGATTTATGGCTTTATTGTTTTCAGTAGAGAGAATTAATTGAATGATGAAGCACATGCTGTCTGAATAGCACAACAAGACAATATTAAGGTATATAAGTTATATGTTATTTATATTTCTTAAAATTATGCATGGTTGGCACAAAATATTAAAAACGTCCCACCTTCGTGTGCAAGATCCTGTTTCTGTTATAGGCAATCCTTGTTCGTCCTGTTTTGACGTTTTGTGCATACATTACAAGCATGTTAGATAAACCTTTCTGAAAATTAAAGAACACTAGGGTCAAATAAAATATTAATTTTCTGTCTATTGAAATGAACTTTCTCGCAAATAGTTTTCATTTTGCACTTTAGACACTTTGACTTAATTTACGTCGGTGGTGAGGCATCAAAAGGATGCATTTGTTCACATGCATTGAAGGTGGCATTAATAAAAGTTTTTTTATATTTTGAAGCCCCTTAACTGACATAAAAACCATTAATTCTAAAAATCCGTAGTCTTAGTTGCGTTGCATTAGCAGAGTAGCAATTTGCAGGCTTAGGCGATTGAAACCCATTTATTTGAAAGAACAGCTCGAAGAAAGATTAACATCGCCTGTGATTAGTATAAATTTCAAAGCCATACGAATACCATTAGCTATGCAAATGGCAACGGCCACTGGGTCACTGGGTCCATCAGTAACCCTCCCCTACTGGGGACCACAGTGGACCGAGGTTTCGGATGCCACCTTTCAGGCGACCAGTCACGGAAGTTGTCGGCGTTCTCTAGAAACTCAGTCATCGCTGCGTGGGTTCAAGCAGCTCTAACGAACGAGATACGACAGCAGCGCACTAACGCATTCCCCGATCTCCTGGCTCTTATCGACTTCCGGGACGTTTCGCAACAAAAAACGGTCAATTTACTTTGGAGGAGAATAAACTTACTTTGCTCCGGAAAAGCATGGAATATAGCTTTTAGGAGAAGGTCTAGTAGAGTAATAGTCATAATCGAGTTAAAATCAACGAATGCCTCACTGGTACCAGCTGAAATTTTGGCTATCCAGTATGAGATAAACCAATAAAAAAGTACGAAATCACCCTTTGCGAAGGTGTTTGTCCGAATTTCGTCAGATTTTCAATGATGTAAATTTTCTTGAAGACAATCGGAAATTGCTCAAGGAAAGTGTAAAGCTTCGAGTAATCATCGTCGACATCAAATGAAATTGAATTTCGGTTTGTTGTGAAAAAAAAATCAACTTAACTCCAGGTGGATATAAAAGAATTATTTCCTTGTTGTAGGGAGGCAATGGTTGCAAGGATGTAAGCGTCCATGGCTTTGCCATGCATTCTCATGATTCTCATAATTTACTATGTCTAGCTAAGATGATAGTTTGTGCCCCGCCTAGTCATCAGGACCCATTTCACCTCACGTTGATAGCGGTTCTACTCATTACTACGTCAAGAATCAAAAAAACAAAGGGAATGAATGGTTATTTTACTGATGTGTTCTTTATGTATTAGTGAACACTCATTATTATCCTTGAAATGCTGATCAACCAGTGTCCACACTTTCACCGAATTCCCGATTTTCTAAAGAAGAAATTTGAAAAAATACTTCTACAAAATACTAATTTAAGATAAAAGGGATTGCTAATTGGGGAATTTTAATTTTAGTTTGCAAATCCACTTTTATTAAGCAACTGCTCACTGTTGCTTTTTCACTGATCATTTAAGGGTTCAAATTCAAAATCAAACAAGAGATTCTTGCCCACTTCTGTTATTTATTTTGAAAGGGGAAGGAATTTAAATAGATGCATATTTATGCTCTTCTTTTGGGAATGCGCTTGATTCTATATCGGCAGAGTCTGGATGAAGGTGAACTTTGACTTCGCACTACTTTTTTTTGACTGATCCTGTGAATTAGCTAAAGAATAGCTCCTATGGGATTTCAGAATTGACAACAAATTAATCGTAACAGACGCATTCTCAGTTCGCCGCATTTTTGCTAGTAACAAAGAAGTATTCAGGCGGCACAAATGGTACAGCCAACGTCCCAGATGATACATTTCTAAAAATTCAACTTTACCATCTTTCAGAAGGTTCCATTCAAATATTGAAGTTTATTGCTATCATAGCTAATAGATGGTAAAAAGCACAACATTGCTGCTGAACGACGAAGCTGGGATGCATGAGTACCCCATAAAATCAACTTTCTGTATCGTGCTAATCTAATACATCTATGCTTCTTTTATCTTTTGGCTAGGAAATGTCGATCTAGCTTGAAAATGATCGAGTAGAAGTCTAGCATACATTCCTGCTTAGAAGTCAGCTGGAGTAACAATGTATGGATAGAAGGCCTTCAGTTTTGGAGAATTATTGCATTGCTGTCGCAATTTTTTACCCATTTATTGTAATTCCTGTGCATTTTGAAGACAGGATAGGGAATTGGCATGCTTAATTATTTCGAACAGAAAATTTTGCATTTTCCTTGTATTTTGACATGACAAGGCATATATAAGATACATACTCAAATAGAACCAGGCAAACATTCTTGACATTTTTCTTTTGCTATATAATAGCACGTTCTGATTTTATTCAACCAAAATCCCTAAATTTGGCTATATCTTTTGATTCATTGCCTACTAATGGCAAGTGTGTTTAATATATGGAACAGTAAATGTTTAGACGTAACTCAATGCGAAATTCGGTACTTATAAAAAGCACGTAATGTTTATATCAGTTTAGATTAGAGTATTATAAACTTAGAAGCTCTTGTCGAATTAAACTAATCTTCAGGATTCATGATGTATTTTAACTATTTTGAATTAAAAATGCCCTACTTCCTTTTATGCTTCTATTGTCCATTTGTAGAATAACATCAAATTAAACCTACTTTAACGTCATTTTGGACTGCAGATGACAATTCGGTGCAACACTTTATTTCGTTAGGTACAAATTTTCATTTCATTTTACAAAGAAAAGTTAACTAGTAAATATTCAGTGTATTGCCACTTGACGCCAACCATCTAGATATTATATTGTTATATATTATTATTTTTATATGAAATTCTACCAATCTTTAAAACGTTATTAGGTTAAAAGCATTCGGATTGCTTTTGAACTAGTTGTCGCTCTTTTGATCAGTAATAGTATTGACCAGAATACAGTTGATTTTCAAAAATGATTTATCATAATGGAAATAAACTGATGTTCAATAGTAAGGGAAACAATTTTATGCCGGATGATGGTACCACACCAATGTAATTTTCTAAATTTAATTGAATTTATCCAAAAGTTTGAACAATAACATGACTAATCTTTGCCCTCAAAAATTACGAAATTTCACCTTTAGTTTTACTATAAAATGTTCATAGCTACTAGTGGAAACCCAAATTAAAGCCAAGATAATGGAAAATTTACGCTTGAAAAAAGCAAGAAAATACTATATAATTACGTAAAATTTGAAGGATTTATAACACTTTATATCTAAATGCACTAACTATTTACGAGACTACGACGCTTTCATCATGAATTGCTCAAGGCGTCCCTCGACGCCCTTCGTATAGTCTAGGTTATGCTCACTTAGGCTTTAGCGAAGGCAGAACACTGTGCCATTTTTTTCAAAAAGTAGACAAATATTGGCAGAGCATGTATGGCATTGGGTTGAATCCCTTTTCAAATGTACGCTTATTGACTCTTTGAGGTTCACGCCAAATGA
>JAUOZQ010000952.1:0-2500 GCA_030710315.1 Anomotaenia brevis
AGCAGCTTATCATCTAATTTAACTGAACATCTGTTTCATCCTTAAATACATTTATTGAGTGAATATGGTGGATTATTTGATAATGCGTTACATGAAATTTAGATTACTTAAAAAAACAGCATTAGAATCTTATTACACAGTGAGGGAAAGGATTTTATACGAGAAAAGCCCTTTGAAAAATTATTTGGAGTTGCGCAGGCACTTTAAAAGTGACGATGTACAAAAACTGGAGATGGCTCTTTCGCTGCGCGATGATTACCTACGACTAGGGCTGGAAGGGCTTTTATTACAGCAAACACTATTTTACATCAAATGACAGAGTTTTGCTAGCATGAACCTGTCCATATTATCAGCACCCCTTTTACTCAGCCCTTCTTTTCTGTGCGTAGCTCTAGAAATGACACTTTGATCAGTCTTCAGTCATGCAATATTAACATAGTTGTTTTAAGGTCCAATTTAGGTTTGAATGGTAGATCAGGTCGGCCATTCGCCAATAATTATTTCGTGATCGCACCTGGTTTATTGATGATCTTAAAATAGGTGAGACTAGCAGGTAATAGGGTACTAAGGGTGACTAAAAAACCAATGGATTTAATCTTTTGATTGTGTTCACTTACTCAGAATCAATGAACTCAATAAGATAAAATGAAATCGCTTAGCCTAATAAAACATTCGTGCCATGCACTCAACAGCCAGAGATGAACATCGAATTCATGAAACGTTGAAACCGCAATTTTTGACTGGTTCTTGAGCACTTCTTCCAATATATATTTGTTCTTTAGCATCATCTAAAAAAAGATGGGGCCGTAGCTCTTCGGCAATGAGGCCGCGTGTTGCTTCGTCTGAAATCACATTAATTTAATCATCATTGGGTGGAGCCTAATTACTCCTTCCCCCTTCTATGAGCTCTATGTAGTACTTCAACAACAATGTTGACAAAAACGACCGATATTTGGAGGCCACGGAATCGAAGTGACTCCTTTTTGCGAATTTATATAGATAGGCCTCCGTGTCAACTATCTCATTTTTAGCAAATAGACCGCGATTCATACATACTCAAGACAAACACAGAGAGGTCACAGGGTCATCTGAAGTTAGACATGAATCATAATGTGGAGGTATTCAAATTGAAATGGTGAAACAGTTACGAGAAACAGCGGAACTAGCCTAAGCTTAAAGATGCGAGATAACAGGGCCATCCGAAGTAGCCTGTCACCGCGCTTTAATTTTCACCACCTAAGCGATTCTAAATAACATGAATTTATTCTAGTATAACTTTAATATGCAAAACTAAAGAAGCACTTTCAAATTGAATCTGGAATTTCGTAAAATTTAAGTAGTATTATTTGTCTGGATTCTACTTTACCTATTGGTTAAATTCAATTAAATTTTAAGCACTATATATATCTATTGTTTTGCGTCACTTACTTAGCAAAAATATGGATTATAATCCCGTAAATTGCTTCAAAAAGTTCAATAGAAAAGGATATTACACACCATTATGATTTGTGTTTTGTCGTAGCTATCAGAGCAATCTAATTAAATAGCCTTAATGTCTTACCAAATTTTAACATGAAAAATCGAAAAGTATCAACGTAAATGTTTCTCTGGTTCATCATTTGGTTTCTCGATTCACGATCACTTCACTAAATAGCATTGAATTCAGTAAACAAAAGATCCCGATAATCCTAAATCGCAGATGTTTAAAAAAGTTCTTGGAAATGTGAAATGTTATGTCTTGGGTTCATGGAAATCATTGATCAACAACTGGACCTGGCAGTTTCGAGGGTCAAAGACTTCGTTGATTACAGCCGTTTAACCCTTTGAAAGGACAGATAACTACTGAGGAATCCTAATGAGGACAAGACTACGCAAAAGTTGGAAAAATTAAAAATAAGAATTGTAAGGGGAATATTTCACATTCGAAATCTAAGGGGCCAATAAAATTCAGGTTCATAAAATTTATGCAAATTAGCAAATTATGCTAGGCATTCATTAACTCTCCTAGAATATATAAGCTAGGTAAGAAAAATGATAATATCATTGGAAATGATGCAACCCAATCAATAAAGAGAATTGAATTCTATAAATGAGTTCAAAAATATTAAAAAATAAAGTGAAATATCTAGTAACGAATCTGTGGAAAAATCAACTTAAAACCAGAATTAATTATCAGAGGTTTTATCTTTTATTTAATTGGTAGAATTAAATGAAAAAAATAGTCAAAGTGCAATTATTCAACTAATTAAACACCTCAAACTGTTGTCCAAGAAGCAAATAGAATTAGTAGAAAACATATGCGTGCAACAGTAATCAAAAACCAGTCGAATTGTTTTAAGGAGATTAAATTAGACCCCTACAACTTTTTGTTGCAAAAAATCCAATAAACTGGTGCAATCATGTAAAAAGTACCCAAAGGGGATGCCACACACGCCAGCAGAGTAAGACCTCGTTTCTTTCAAGCGCAGGTCACCATCTTTCTTCCAGACTATATACGGCA
>JAUOZQ010000952.1:7500-20513 GCA_030710315.1 Anomotaenia brevis
TCTCCTTTTCAGGAGTGATGAGCTGTACTCCATAGTGCTCACCTTCATGCAGGGCTTCGTTGAGAATCGCCTGCAAAAATAGATTGAAGAGGATTGGGCCCTCTTTGGAACCCTGGCGGACTCCGCGCTTGCACGTGAAGCCTTTTGTTGTTCCATATAGGGTTCCCTTCGGTCGATCATGAAGTTGCCGCATGGCATATTGGACATTCCATGAGGCTCCAACTCGTCGCAAAACATCAAACAGTGCCGAGTGTGGAACCGAGTCAAAGGCTTTAGTGATGTCCACAAAAACAAGATCAACAGAGCTCCCCCTGTCCAGACACTTCCGTACAAGGGTGCGTACAGCTAGAACGGCCTGCTCTGTCGAGTAGCCCGCCCTGAAGCCATACTGCGTCTCAGACATTTTATCTGAGACAGCCTTGTTGAGCCTGCCCACCACCATACTCGCATACAATTTGCCTATGACATCAAGGAGAAAGATCGGCCTATAACTACTGGCCACGCTCCGTGATCCCTTCCCCTTGTATATAGGGACGACTGTAGCGTCGACCCACGATCTCGGAATTCCAATTTTGCCAGTCCAGCAAGCATTGAAGTAGGTCAGCAACTGCGTGTGTAACTGATCGCCACCGTGCACGATTAACTCTGGCCGGATTCCATTCAGACCCGGCGCCTTGTTAAGGGTAAGTTTTCCCAGGTGCTCTTTTAGTTCCTCCAGGGTAAACTCTGTTTCTTTATCGCCCCGTGATATCTCCATGTTTAATGCTGTCGTATCATCAGCAGCATCAAATTGGTCAGTATAGAATTTATGGAGATCTTGGTCGGACACCAGCCTCTTTTCTCCGACCACATTATGCCACCGAGTCCTCGACACCGATAAAGCCTCATGCATGCTCTTCGATGCCGCTCGATAGTCATGTTTCAGAGTATAGTCCCTGTAGTTGGCCACTTTAGCATCAAGGAATTTGTTTTTAGCAGCCCGCACCTGGTTCCTGGCCCTTTGTTTGGACCTCTTATAGCTCTCCAGGTTCCCCTGACTGGGGTTCCTTAGATAAGCACGCCATAGCCGCCGCCGTTCCGCAATCAAAGGCTCCAGGATCTCCCTAGAAACCTCAAACCACGGCTTCGAAGACGACTTTGGCATCCCTTTTCGTACACTTTCAGCCGCGCTACCAATGGCCCCGACTATGGCCTCATACGACATGCCATCACACAACTTAGTCGAGATTTCCTTTTGGTATGCAGCCGGGTGGCGGTGTATATACTCAGCTACTGCCGCCGCAGCCCATAACGGTCTCCTCTGGGCACCATGCTTAGGCTTCACTCGCCCACGCCCCCGCAACTCCAAGAGAGTAGTCACGAGGTAGTGGTCCGAGCCCGCCCCCTCAGCAGATCTGCAGACCCTGACATCGCGGAACTTACATGTCTTACCATCGCTGGGTCCAAGCACAAAATCGAGCATCGCACCCTTTCGCGTAGCCGGATGATACCAGGTTTGCCTTCGCACTCGCTTTCGCTTGAACCACGTGTTCCAGACTCTCAACCCATTCATCTTACAGAAGTCTAGAACTCGCAGTCCATTATCCGTGGTTACTTGTCCTCCATCACACCTGGTTCCGACCACCTCTGGGGCGCATTGTCTGGCATCTCTACCGAGGCGGCAGTTGAAGTCTCCCAGAACTAGGACCGTATCGCACTCAAGCTGGAGCGACTTGTACGCAGTTGTGAGCTCCTCATAGAAGAGCTCCTTTGTGCGTTCGCAGGTGGAGCATTCCGTTGGTGCATAGGCGGCAACCAAACCCACAGTCGCCCCCTTATGCTCCACTACCAACGTTGCCACCCGCTCGGACTGCCCAACGAACTTCACGACGCGCGGGACGGGTTTCCCACCACCACACACCAAGAATCCCACGCCGCCGTTAGGCCGCTGGTTTATGGTGGGGCCTGAGTTATAGAGGGTCGCCCCTTCCACAAGCTCGAGGCCAACCTCACTGAGGCGGGTCTCAGTAAGAACCACCACGTTAAGCTTCAACCTCACTGCATCCGCAACAATGGACGCAAATTTTGTCCCTCCACTAGAGCCGCGGATATTCCACAACCCCAGCTTCAGGAACCGGCAGCGCCGGCGAGCATCACCAGAATCGAGGCCATGCAAGCACCTCGGTGTGTCAAGATTGACGGAATTTTTAACGTTACAAGCAGCAGCGACTTGCAACGGAGTTTCGCGGGAAAACAAGGCAGTATCGAACGCATACGATTTCACACTCATTGCCATTGTCATTTCCATAAGTCAGGTACACCCGCCACAGCACGCGCACCAGTCCGCCAGCAAACCTAGCCCTGGGCACCCAATTGGGCTACCATCCAATGCCCGGGTTCCGATCCGCACACATCTCTTTGCATAAAATATATCGAGTATATATGGTATTTCAAGTACGGAAATATATATAACGATGGTCTCGCATAGAAAATGTATATATGTATAAATAATTACTTTTTTGGGGTTTTTGTGGCGTACGGATCGTTACTCGGGACACTGTACCAGTATCAATGATATCAAGCACTGCGAAAGAGCCAGGCAGATGCCCGTCTCCAACACTGAATGGCACCTCGTATCCCCGCCCTAGCCCTGGACGAGTCACACAAACACTGGCATCCAACGCACACGTAAAACCAGCGCCAGTGTTTATGCACCTCGACCCAGTAGTTAGATTTTGCGGGGACGCCACGCCAGTCGATCCTATTTGCTCTGGCATGGCTAAGCGCTGCCGAAGCAGCGCTGGGCTGTATTTGCTACACGCACTGTCGAGATGGCGACTGACCAGTTTATCCAGCCCCGGGAGGCCGGAAGGTCCAATGTTAACGCCACCCCAGAAGCACTGAGGCTGTATTAACTCTACGCCACATGAGTGGTAACAACATCATGAGCGCTACGCCTTACAGAACAACCCCAGTCACACACCAGAACGGTAAACAGACCGCAGAAATAGTTAGCTGACCACCCATGTCAAGCTCACGAGCCGAGGGTGCGTTACAGCGGAGACGCACACTACCTACGACCCGCCGGCACTAGGGCCCGAATTCTCCAGCGCTAGGCCACCAACGAGGCACAAACGCACACAAACCATGGCGCCGCACAATGCATCGACGCACCCACGCTCACGGGGATCAGCAGGCGAGCTCAAGTGCGAAATTAATCGCACGAGCTCGAACCCTCCACCATCCCGGGTGTGGTGCATATGCACCTCAAGCTGGACAACCTTAGCTCACAAGGAAGGCTGAGCATCACTACCATATTAAAAGCACACCGCAGAGGCGGTGCTGAACAGCGCTAACGCCAGCTCACATACCACGCATAAGCATACGGCAACGGGCCTGCATCAGCCTAAGGGTCTCATAAACTCGTGAGGTACCCTTTCTATACAGTGCACAACCACTAAATGTGATTCAAGACCACAAATCATTAATAGCACTCGGCATCATACACAGTATGATAGTTGTTCGAGAACTCCTATCACCCCGATTTCATCTGGATTTCACATTCGGTGCACAGTTGGATATTGTGTAGGCTCTACGCAGTGCTGTAAATGGTATGCGTAGTTATGATTAATGCTCTGACCTTGCACCAAAGGCCAGGCCAACCGTGGACGGTAATTCAAGCTGGACGCACCCAACACGATTGGTAAATTGGACAAATGACTGTGCCGGCGACTGACCAGTTTCTCTAGTCCTATTGGGCCAGAGGGTCCGAATTTGCTAACGCCGTCACGGTAGAAATCATGCATCCCGTGAGGAGGGGTGATGCTCCATCACGGAATAGGCGCACAGCACCGTAACTCATCGAAGGATCCACAGTTAGCAGCGCATGTGCACCTCAGGCACCGCTTTCACGGCTATTTGACTTAAAGCCGAAATCGTGTCGAACTAGCCAGCCACCTCTTGCTTCAAACTCTGAATATCGGATCATCAAAAGGATCGATAGGCCACGCTTTCACGGTCTGTATTCGTGCTGAAAATCAAAATCAAGTGAGCTTTTGCCCTTTTACTCTACGCCAGGTTTCTGTCCTGGCTGAGCTCACCTTGGGACACCTGCGTTACGATTTGACAGATGTACCGCCCCAGTCAAACTCCCCGCCTGACAATGTCTTCAGATCGGGTCGCACGTCGCAGGTCCGACTGATAGCACTGCAGCCACCCGAGACCCACCGGGCACCCGGCTGCCGGTGTTGCCACCGACAGACACGACTACCACGACGGCGGGAGACCACAGCCAGCCGGCTGCAACCGAAGATGCCAACGAGCAGGCGTGAAACCACCCACCCGCCGACATGTGCTTCAATGCCAATATAGTACATATAGCATATCCCGCTTCACTGAATAAGTAAAGAAACAATGATGGGAGTGGTCTTTCATTGTCGTGCACAGCCACCCGAGGGTGGACTGCGCCTCCCACTTATTACTACACCCGCCATGTCTCTTCACAAAGTCGGACTAGAGTCAAGCTCAACAGGGTCTTCTTTCCCCGCTGATTCTGCCAAGCCCGTTCCCTTGGCTGTGGTTTCGCTAGATAGTAGATAGGGACAGTAGGAATCTCGTTAATCCATTCATGCGCGTCACTAATTAGATGACGAGGCATTTGGCTACCTTAAGAGAGTCATAGTTACTCCCGCCGTTTACCCGCGCTTGGTTGAATTTCTTCACTTTGACATTCAGAGCACTGGGCAGAAATCACATTGCGTCAAAACCGATCAGCAGACATCGCAATGCTTTGTTTTAATTAGACAGTCGGATTCCCCAGGTCCGTGCCAGTTCTGAGTTGGCTGTTTTACGCCAAACAAATACCCCCCGAGGCCAGCACGCCGCGAGCCCACACACCCGCCGCCCACGAGGAGCAACAGGCGCACAAGCCTACGGCAGCCAACCAAGGCGTATGCATAGCTGGGTCCGCCCACGACCCACTCTGCCCACCCCCAATCACTCGGGCAACACCATGCACAGCCACCACGTCACAGCACCCGTGAAGGCGCCGCGTCGCAGGGCCGCAACACTGGCAAACCCAAGCAATCAGTTGCGGGCTGAGCGAGCACGTTTCTTTCCCCAGCCTGTTTGACTCAGCCCTCAGAGCCAATCCTTTTCCCGAGGTTACGGATCAAGTATGCCGACTTCCCTTACCTACATTATTCTAGTGCCAGAGGCTCTTCACCTTGGAGACCTGATGCGGATATGGGTACGGCCTGCCACGAAAATAACAATGCCTCCCTCGGATTTTCAAGGGCCGACAAGAGCGTTCCGGACACCACAAGAGGGGTGGTGCTTTACGGAGGCGATATCCCTATCTCCGGACAACCCGATTCCAGGGATGGTAGCCGTCCTTACAAAGAAAAGAAAACTCTTCCCGGAACTCTTGCCAACGTCTCCGAGTTCGTTCACGTTACCGTGCTTGATGACATCCAAAAGAGCCCCGCACGACAGCAGAATCGCCGCCGCACAAAGACCCCCGAATGCCACCTATCTCCGTGGGCAGGGTCGGGAATATTAACCCGATTCCCTTTCGCTCCGAGGGGCTGCCAGCATACACACGCACGCACGCACGCACACAGAAGAGAGCAGGCAAGGCACCCCACGACTCTGTACCGAGTCACCGGATCGCTTAGGACCGCCTGACCCATGGCCAACTGCTGTTCCCATGGAACCCTTCTCCACCTCGGCCTTCAAGGTTCTCACTTGAATATTTGCTACTACCACCAAGATCTGCACCCGTGGCGGCTCCACCCAGACTCACGTCCGAGGCTTCTACGCTCACCACGGCGACCCTCCTACTCGCCACCGCGCTCCATGCCTGGGCTATGCCATCCATCAACCATCGCAATTACGTTGTCGTCAGGTCAGCAACCCAGCTTGCGGTGACGGCCCGGTATAGGTCCGACGCTCCAGCGCCATCCATTTTCAGGGCTGGTCAATTCGGCAGGTGAGTAGTTACACACTCCTTAGCGGATGCCGACTTCCATGGCCACCGTCCTGCTGTCTATATTAACCAACACCTTTTGTGGTATCTCATGAGCGTCAGCGTTAGGCACCTTAACCGAGCGTTTGGTTCATCCCACAGCGCCAGTTCTGCTTACCAAAAATGGCCCACTTGGCACTCGCACATTCAACGCCCGACTCCGCGCACAAACACACACGCATACGAGGCGAGTCGAGCATCTCACCCATTTAAAGTTTGAGAATAGGTTGAGCTCGTTTCGAACCCAGCACCTCTAATCATTCGCTTTACCGGATAAAACTGATTTTGCCAATGAATGCCAGCTATCCTGAGGGAAACTTCGGAGGGAACCAGCTACTAGATGGTTCGATTAGTCTTTCGCCCCTATACTCACGTATAGGGCCGGTGATGCGCCTGCATCACGAAAAGGAAAGAACATTCTCCTATAGTCGAACCAACCACCTACACATATATCATCCTGGATCGTCTAGAGAATCTCTGGTCCTCTGATGCATCAGTACTCAAATCAGACTAGTGGTGCTCAAAAGCCGGACAAAGAGAGGCTTACCACCTCGTAGAATGCCTTAACAAACGGCCTGTGGCATCACTATTTTTGGTACAATTTTTCCCATCTTTTAACGCTTTTCTACTCGTTAAAATGTCTTTTAGTGGTTTATTGGCGAGATGGTCAAAGGCTCATGCACGAAGACGTCTAAACTTTCAGTCACATCTTTGGTAAAGTGACGCATTGGGTAAGCAGTATAAACTGTTGAAAGAGGTAAAAATGGCGTCCGAAGTAAACTCCTAATTTCCGTAATATGGATATTTTAACACGTGCGATTCACTGGGCTAGGTGGACTTCTCCGTAGTCAATTCTACCAATTCCAGGTACACCCATTCCGTAGACTGCAAATGGTTTTGAGCTATGCCATGAGTGTTCAAATATATAACCTAGCCTATACTTCGGCTCTAGTTGTGTCCTCTAGTAAAGCTCCTCCTCATGCATCTTTTCAGAAGCTAAATCTGGTTTTCGTAGTTATTTACATCTTGACTTTTTCAGTCCTCGGCTTCGTAGATAAAGACAGACTGCAACAAGTGTTCACAAACTTTTGTATAGGGCAAACAGACTATGCACATCATGGTAGCCATCTCAGCAAGAACACACCTCAGCGAAACCCATGAATATGATTGACATCTATGAAGGCCTTTTAATGCATAAATCTACCTTGCTGCCCAATTGTGGCTTCGTGATCATTAGTAGATCCTGAATAGGAGCAAAACAACTTAGCATCAGAGTCTTGGGCATCGTTGTGACAACAACGAGCTTAATTACTGAACTTAAATGAGTATTTAAGACAACATCGCGTCCAAGTATTATATTCTGGCATGGTGGGTATCAATCAAATTAAGAAATCGGATTATACATCATGTGTTTAATTTATAGAGAAAATCACTACTACTTACGTCCTGTAGGCTCCCAAAGTAGGTGAGTCTTGGTGAACAGAAGGCTGACCATTCTCTGGAACCCTGGGAAGGGAAGGCAACTGTTAAATCATTTCCTTGTTTAATTAGAAGGAAAAATAGTCATTGCCTTTGATCGGAAGACGCTGAGCTAATAAATAGATTGACATGTCCATTCACTCATTGCTACACTTGAGACTACGTTTTGTATAAGCATGATCTCTGCCAACTCTATCGTGAGTAAATGCAAGACTACGGGGGAACAAATTGTGCGAAAGGGAAAGACAGGCATTCCGGAAGTGACTTGACAGCTATGGGTGCGTGCGTCCTTCACCAATAGTACTGGACTCTGCGATTTTGTTAGGTTACTGGCTCCCTTGAGAAGACCGTGGTCTAACAGTCGTCGTTTTGATGTATTTTGCAGCCGAAACAACCAGTTATCGCTTATGGCCTCACTCGATAACAAAAATAAATCGGGCTTCCAAGTCATAGACGTGTGTGGTGCACATTTGGAAGATTATGAGCTATAGCCATGTGGTGCACATACCCCCGTATAGTGCAAATAGCGGCGCGCACAAATCACCGGCTGCAAGTTATGGAAACTACGTTTACATCCCGCAATTTGTCGACGGTATCTCAACAGATCAACCCGTCAAATATGACCAACATACGCAATTGCGCCAAGTTCCCAGCTCCTTCAAACAACCGCTAAGATTCCAGAATTCAATTCAACAGGAGTTTAGAACTACTGAAACCACCCATACGTAGTCATTTTTACTCTCTGACAACGTGGGTGCAGAAAGTGCGAGAGGAACTCCTTGAAGCCTAACGGCACCATTTACCCTTATAACTAGACTTTATTATAATCGCCCAGAATTTCATAAAAAGGGATGCTGGCCGGTGGTTTGCTGGGTGCTTGTTTGGAGTAGAGAGAGAGAAATGGACAGGCAAACAGACACAATCGGTGATGAGTGAACAGGGCAAAATTATGACCGTCAATGCCTTCCCTCCTCTTCCACTGCACATGTAAGTAAGCACCAGAGACTAAGAGAAGGATAGATGGAGTTAGCGAAACAAAGCAGCAGCGGTGGCGGCGACGGTACCCCAAGTTATCGTCCTCAAGCACGACTGCCATGAGGAGAAGCAGAATGAATGACCGAGCGCCGTGATGCATTCAGGTGGGTGGGGAGCACGAGGGAAACGAAGAGACAACTGATGCGCTCACACACAAAGGAAACAAAGAGGAGTGAGAGAGGAGCACAGGACAAGCAGCACGCGAGCGAGCGCAAATTGTGGATGCGGAGGAAGACGATTGCCGAAGCAAGTAGTGGAGGGTCCCAGGGCCCCTGCCATCTGCTCCCGCTCGCCTAGCTGACCGAGGTGCAAGAGTGGTTGGGCGAGTCCATCTAGCTCAGCACGTGGTCCAGCCACTGCAGGGGCCCGTTGAGGTGCAACTCTATCCAGCACGGTGTACTTGTCACTGTCTTGCGTCTACAAGAGACAGAATCAGTCGACTGATCAAGGACAAGATGGGTCGTACTTGAAGAGTAACAGCGGCATGGGTCGTGGTGGCGACTCATAACCCGCCCAGACGCAAAGGCAACCTAATGCACATTCCGGATAAAGCACGTGAAACCAAAATCTTGTCAATCCAAGCGGTATGAAATTGTGTTAGATACTTAGGCCCAACATTCATTAAAAAGAAAACGCGGTTACCCTATCTCATTGTTTTTTTCGCGTCATTTCCATCGGAATATGATATAATGAGCCCCGAACCAGACAGAATAATCGATCAACGTCTAGTTTGTTGAATCGGTTCTGGTCACTTGTTTTTCCCTCTACCACTTTGAGCCAGAGAGCCAAGTCGATCGGCATCGATTCGAGACTACATCGCGACCCTAGCAACCTAAGCGAGCATTTTTGGAAGAGAAAGAAGTAGGAGGAGGAGGAGGAGGGGGGTGGTGGTGGTGATGGGAAAACGGACCTGTACCCGGCGCCCCATCCATTGACGAAGGAGATGCGGTTGGTGCACATGTTGATAAACGCGTAGACCGCCTCGAAGCCGTTGCTCAGCAGCGCCGCAAAGTGCTGGTTATTGAAGATCTTCAGGTTGCAACATACAATTAACCAAACACACGCCTTAAAGACATGCCTGCCATGGAGAATGTACTTAGGCTCCACGTGCCAGATGATGCCATTTACTGCCAGCTAAAGCTATGTATGTCGCATTAAACGAGGTTGACTGAGGTAATCGATCTCCTTCATTTAGTTGAAGTGGTTAGTCATCCGTCTGGATCACACCAACAAACCCCCTTTAAATCCAGCGATACAAAGTCGCCCAATAATGAGGCTTACCGATAAATTGTTCGAATCAGTGTACGAAACTAATGTTTCGGATGGCGATATTTGACAGGGGGTCCTAGAGCTAATTCTCATCTGATTAGATTGACGGCGAAAGACGATATTTTACCGAGTCGGAGATGGTGCTAATAAGAAGCCTCTGAAAAGACAGCTGCTTTCTATTAATACACAACTAGGAAACGCCACATTTCCAAAGTCCTTCCAGTAACAATGATTCAAGAACCAGCGCATAAAGTAGATAGCAATTTTGCTGTCAATCGCCTGCGAACGTTTGCAAAAGGAACGAGCGAAAATAGCAGCTGAGATTTGAGATTAAAGAGTACCTATCTCAGATCTACCACATAATTCAGCTAAACACGTTGATAGCTTAAATTAACCGCACTCACACTCATCTCGTAGGGTATCCAGAATTGTGAATTTTTGTTACGCCCGTTGATGATGCACTTAGAATGGTGCTGTGGTTTGCTTTGCCTAAGCTTGGGAGTGGGATCGAACAAGATCCTAAAAACCTAATTGAAAGGCTGCGCTTATGAGAAAAACGATATAACACCAGATATGATTACTATATGCGCTTGAAATGGAAAACGATACGCAAACAGAAACGAAGGAAATTTAGAACTCTCCAGTTTGAGAGCCAGGCATGCAAAAGTCCTAGTAATTCCTCCCCCACCTCAGAATGACGCAACGCAGGCAGTAGGGTAAATTTACTCCGTATATGCCGTATCAATGCGAATACGCACTCTCTACTGTACTCTACCGTACAAGCATGTGGCGCACGATAACTTGGAGCCCTCGGTGGGGATTACTACATTGCCCATGATTGGCACTACGGTAAAAACCACAGAGATAAGGACTGCAAACTGGAAAAGGAAGCCAGATAACACAACGGTCTGCACAACCTGTACTCGATATAGCGGCGAAAACATCCACAAATCAAAGAGACGGTCTAACAACATGGGCTTCGTAATTAAACACAAACCCAGCCAGGGCTACTTATCGCCTAGGGACGAGCCGAGAGATTACAGGAACCGACACACACACACACTGCGTGAAAGACTTAGATTCCTTCAAAAAGCATCAATAAGGCGCTTTATACCAGGGGAGTGAAGCTCATGGAGAGCGATGGTTGGTAAGGACCGAAAGAAGCGAGCAACTGCATGGGCCTTCAAAACCTCATGCCCCAACAGCTAATAACCAAAAGGCTATCAGTTCCAGGTCTCCATTCTTGAACAACTGGATCAAGGACCGCCTAGGGAAAAGGAGTAATGCGTGGGAACTGACCTGGAGAGATTGCGCAGACGGTAGCGGGGTGCCAGTTGTACATGTGATTGCAGCTGGGCGACTGCACGAAGATGGCGCTACCACTCAGGCATTTTGCGAACACCTCGTCTCCGATGTGGTGTAATGCCACACCGTATCCTGCAAGCCATGAAAGCGAGCATTTTAAAGGCGGCACAAGATTTTACACCGTCTGAAATGAATAGCTGCTCTTCATTGAGTCGAACATGGCAATAAACAGTCAAACATGATAAGAACTTGTATGACAGGTGATCAGAATTGTCCAGACATCTGACACTGCACAAAAAGTTTTCCTTAAAATGGGTCATCTAAATGGGTCTCGCATATTTTGCATTAGTAAATATGGGCTAGTTGAACTTTCAAAAGGGTGTAAATGGTACATTGAGAAATCTTAAGCGTGCTACTTACTGCTATCCTTTTTACCACCCTCCTTAAGACCTGCCACTCCATTGTTCCGTACAATGTTTCAGTTGCGATTTAGGCTGACTACTTCCCGATCTCCCACACAAATGTATGTCTCATCTCAACCTTAATTAAAAGTACTCAAGCGTGGAAATTTCGAGTTTGCACTTTCCAGAAAGCGTAACCTCACCAAGCAGTGGCCTCAAAGACAGACAGGACCAGCCCCGTCCCGGTTTCCGTCACCGTCCATTAAACTATTTTGAGGGCGTCATGTAACTGTAACGATAAGGTCCTTTTTTCCACTTTGGCGAACGGACAAAATATTGCTCATGTTGTTTACATGACCCAGACCATGATCCGAGTTACGAGGCCACGGCCTCCATGCCTTGACTTGTTGCATACAATTGATACGATCTAAAGAAAATGCCACGTGTTTTAAACTGTTTCATTTTATTTCCACCAATTAAACTACATGGAATGATTGCAAAAATATTTGCTTATGTCTTGCCGTGATGAAAATTCCAATATTCTGATAAACCTAGTGGAAGAACTGGGAATCCTTACTTCTAGATGTTAATGTTTCATGTTTTGAGGATTGCATATAATTATTTTACTTAAATGTTTCATGACCGCTGGCTTTAACTCGATTTTTTTAATACTTTGATGCTTCGAATTTGATGTTTTCTATAGCAATCTGCACGTGAAATCACATAATATCTGTCTTTCCCACCCTTGTAGTTGTTTTTCTCTGACATTCGCTATTTCAATCACTCTGTATTGGCTGCCTTTTAAAGGGTGATGTAGCGAGGACTCTTTGAATTGCAACTTGATGGAAGACCCAAAAAGGAATGCATCAACAAGGGATTTGGGACACGAACATGGCAATTTTGGTCACTTATTGGTTCGCAATTAGTGGTTTTTCTTGAAATTTGATGCAGACAAATAATCCTTATAAAGTGAACGTGGTTTATTTACCTTGGCGCTGAAATTGTCACATCATTAGTCTACAATCATTGTGGTAACCCTGAAACTTTCGGTTATTGTCCTTTCGAATTTACAACATAGCCTACTCCACAATAATTATTTTTGAACATCCTTGAAGCAGTTTCCTACGTAAATAAAAACTGTAAATTCTGTACTAAATATACGAGAAAATGAACTCTGACAGAGGGCATATATCTGAAATGATCAAACAGGTTAGTCTAATAATTTAACTAATTGGAAAGTGTCCATTTTTTACTTAGGAGGCTAATCGGCAGAAACCATATAATCGGTCGAGAAACACTAATGATTAGCTTAATGTTATATGCGACTTCTAAAAGCAGCCTTCTTTAAGCACCTCAGGCTTAAGAGTATCAGTGTTTCATCTATTTTAAGAATCAAACAAATAACTCGAGTTATCAGTGACGAAAAGAAAACCCTATATTAATAAAGAAACAAAGAAAAAATATAAATTGATGACAAAGGGTCGTACACCGTTTATCTTTCCGACACAAAAAAATATCCT